>CM077345.1:91455678-91909165 GCA_039655645.1 Ammopiptanthus mongolicus
AGACAAGAAGTACCATCTGCATCCCAATGAACTCTGCATCGTGCGCAATGGACCAAATCAAATCCATTGTCAGGAAATGTCAACTTTTGCGTTCCAATGACAGAAAGAGTTGCAGGAATTCCTCGCTCCAAAGCAAACTGTATTTGGGCTTCATGTTCATCCTTTGGTGCAAATGACATTGTAATAACATTTTTGTCCAGAAGATAGCCACCAAAGCTAGCAACACCACAACCAGCATCTAGAACAACCCTGATATTCTTTCCCCACTGAATTGCTGGTAGTGTCTGGCATAAAATAAAAGACATCAGAAAACCCCAGAACATAGTAAGCATTCAAGAACGCCATCAAAACTAGTTATTTCATCAGAACATGTGTAAGGTACTAATTAAGTCATGCATAAAAAAAAATGAAACATCATTGGATGGCAGTTCAAAAAAGAAAAGGGAGCAAAATTCATCAATTTTTATTGCTCCTTCTTAGTATGGCCTACTAAGCAATGGCCTACATGCCTTGTTGCAAAATATCGATCTGTGGGCCAAGCAATATAAATTTGTTCATATTTTATGGTGGCCTAGATTCAAATGTTTTGGTTCTTAGACTAATACCATTATTATGATAAGAGGCTGACTCTCAAAAGGAATTGTCTGTAGGTAAAACAGAAGAAAAGGTTCCATCTTGGTCCTTATCTCTCTCCCCCCAATTTTTTTTTGTTTTTGGTCCTTTTTCATGAGTTGATTACAGTTTCTATATTTCTATAACAGTCCAAATGGAGGGGCAAGATATCATATTTTAGGAAAATTATTACGAGAAGCCACATGACAGTATACCTCCTCTATGAACTTAATATAATGGTTAACTCCTTCTTTGAATTGAGTACCACCTCCTGGAAAGACAAGATATTTGCCAGACTTCACCACCCAGTTTTGCTCCTTCTTGTATTGAACAAGCTTTGGATGAGGGACATTATCATACCAAATCTGAAAACCATAACCAGAAGTATATTTCATGAGGGAAGTTATGAAAATGTAAACGGAAAGTGCAAAGTGGAACTAGAAACAGGTAGCATAGTTTCTTTCAATAGCAGATCAGTTGATAAAATGCAAATTTGATACAAGAACCAGAATTTTCTTAAATTTTGAGAGAAAAGCAAAAGGCTAGTACTGTCTTTGACCAATATCAAGAGATCAAAACAGCCTTAACATACAATCAACACATTTAACATTTTCTCTACCGCACACATTAACACACACATCACCTTACATCTGTTTTACTAATGACTTTGATTGTTGTTGGTAAAACTGTCTAGATGTAAGGTGATGTGTTTGTTAGTGTAGCATTATAATCAATTCCACATATTATAATTGGTTCCACCTGATGTGTGTGATTAGCATTACATCTGCACATTTTTACCATCTGATTATATATTAGTTCCACCCCGTTTTGTGCATACCTACACATTGATCTACCACTGATGTGCACCTTGGAGATGTGCATTCAGTATTATTCAAAATCATATGCAATGAAACTATTAAAAACCATAAGTTTTCTTACCGAAGTATCAATCTCACCATGTCCCTGCTCTTAGGCCACGGAACGGGGACTTTATACCCTTTGGGAAGGGGCAGCAAACAATGTAGACTAGAATCAGGACAATGCCTTTCCCTATGCTCCATGTGCCTCCTCGACTTGAGGGCCTTAATTGCCTTAGAATTATCTAAACATGGTATGTAATCAACCGCCACTGCACCCTTACAAAGCTTCCAATCGATATTCACATCAAGTGAAACATTACCAAAAGTCTTCACATTCTGGGGCAATCCTTGGTCTTGGGGGCCGTGATGATCTTGGTCAGATTCTTGGGAAGCTCTTGTTCTTTCTCTTTAGGACTTGTGGAAGAATATGGAAGCAAAGGAGCAGGGTTAAGGAGTGGTTGCACTTTGACATCAGGATAGAAACCAATTGGGTCAAAGGTGGAGGAGGTGGTGGTGGTGTTGGTGTTGGTGAAGAGGAGGATCATTACACAAATGAGCAAGACCAAGAGGGTGAAAATGAAAGGGTATTTCCTCTCATTGAAGAGGGTTTCAACTGAAATTGCCATTTTTTTATTCTATTAAGTAAAATACACTGAGACAGTGACAGAGAGATATATGATATAGCAAAAAAGTATCTTGTGTTGTAGTAAAACTAAAAACCAATCACTCAATAGATAAGGTTTGCATTTATGCAATATCTTCAACGGGGGGTTGTTCTTGAGTCCTAAGAACGTACCTTTTTAATGAACTCAATCTTGGGATCTCAAATTTTCCAAGAGATGCTGTGAAAGTGACACTGAGATTTTCTGGGTTGATCTAAACTGATGAATCTGGAAAGAGGGTGGAAGAAGGAGGAGGTACAATAGTGACAGGTCGTGTCTCTATTCTCAGTTGGCAAAGGGCGAAGACAAGATCCAGAATTGGCATAGGATACGGTAATGGGAGCCACCAAACTGACACATTACAATGTTTTCATATGACAGGTTCCATTCTACTATGATGGCATGGCAAAACGGATCAATCCGTCCCGATGCGTTATTGATCCTTCTAAAATAGGACGGATTGATCCGTTTGAATAAAATGGGTTATATCTTCTAACCTATCCCGTTTAATGACGGGTTGGCAGGTTGATCCGTCAAAAACAAAAAATTAAAAAAATAGGTTGACGTATTGACCCGCCAAAAAATAAAAATAAAAATTAAATCAATTATAAAATGTAAAAATTAGATATAAAAATCGAAAATGGGTTGACGGGTTGACGGGTCAACTCGTCCCGCCCGGCCTCCAAACTATTAAAATAGTAAAAAGCTAATGAATATATATATTTTTAGAATAGGCGAGCCAACCAGCCCCGCCTCATACTCGCCTTCTTGGTGGGTTAAGCGGAACGGGTCAAAACGGGTTGGTGGGTTGAGAATCTCAATCCAATCCGTCAAAATAGACGGATTAAAAGGGTTGGTCCATCGGGTCCAATCCATTTTGTCACCCCTACTATTATCCTGTCAGCGTCAACAGGGTTGATATCCTTACATTTCTTTTAGAAGAGAGATAGACACAAAAGAGTTTTTAATAATTTAAATTTTTTTAAATGATACAAAAGTTTGAAATACAAAATTCTCCGAACTCTCTTTTAAATAGAGCCTCTATTTCTTTTGATAATTGGATGCTTAAACAATTTTTTAGATCAAGTATGGAGTCTTACCATGAAAAGTTTGTTCGTTTGCTTGTTGTATTTTCAAGATTAGTAGATATTTGGGAGTAGGAGCGCCGCTTGAACTTTTAGGTTTTAGCTCATATTTGGCATATCATAATTGGGTTTTTCTATCTTGTATAACTTTTCTTAGGTTAGGTTAAGAAATCAATAATAGTAAATTTTTATTGAAAATATGATATATTTAGGGCTCGTTTGATGTTCAGAATAGGATAATGATAGATAGGATATGAGAGCTGGATAAGGATAGGATAGGATATGAGCATGATAAGCTCTTATCATATCCGATGTTTGATACGCATCAGATAATGATAGGATATGATATAAAATATCCACAAATGATAAAATTACCCTTATATCAAAATTAAATTTTTTTTTTCAAAAATAAATTTTAATATTATGTGGTTTTTTTATACATTTAAATTAAAAAATATTTGATAATATATATTTTCGGCTTTTTAATTATACATTAGTCCATTTTTTAAATTATAAAAAATTAACTTTTTTTCACTTTTTATAAAATTCCTAATTAAACCACATATTTTAATAAGGTTAACTAATTAGGTTTGAAACCATAATTAAATAATAACAATATTAAGGATAAGAGATAAAAGAGAAAACATTTTTTTATCCTATCCTGTTGGTTCTAACCCAGCTCCACCCTCCGTCTATAAATAACCCGTCTATAATAACCCTTCTATAACCGCCCATCCATAATCACCAATTATTATAACCCGTCTATAACCACCAATCTATAATAACCCGTCTATAACCACCGATCTATAAATAACTCTTCTATAACCATCAGTTATCATAACCCGTCTATAACCACCAATCTATAATAACTCGTCTATAACCACCCATCTATAAATAACCCTTCTATAACCACCAGTTATTATAACCCGTCTATAACCACCCATCTATAACCAAAGTATCAATCTGGCCCATTAGCTCCATCAGTTCTGCCTTCAATATTTCTTCACTATCATTGACATTAGTTGCACATATTTGAGGAAGCTCGTCAACACAGAATAAATGTTAGATATTGGGTTTCACTCGTCCCGAATAAAATGGTAGACAAGCTTTGAACCAAATATTCATTAGAAGGAGCGTGCATAACTTACACATGAAATCTCGGTATCATTGAACGACGTGAAAGCCAACACTTTTGATGAGGCCTTGTGTCTTGTATCCTTTTCATGAGAGCTTTAAGAGTCAAGCCCTTAACTCCAAGAAGCGGCCCCACTTCACTCTCACATAGGTAGACTCTATCAGAAGCGCCCCCATAATCAAAGCACTTCAGCATATATATGCTATAGGTCCATTAAGAGCAAAAGCTCATCCTCCCTCCTATATTTCCTTATGGTCCAAGTACTTTTAAACCTTGGGATGTATCTATTATCAAGTACTTGCAATCACTCTAATAGTGTACTTTGGCCACATTGAACTCAAGACTTGATGCTACTCAAGTGTGAGTTGGGTTTCCACCATTGGTGATCATTTAGACGTGGGCTTGAGTCCCATCCCTAATGATACATTCAACACCATTTCCCTTGTCAGTTCCTTCGTCAAGGATCTGCAAAATTCTTTTCTGTTCTTACAGAAACTATGGATATTACTCCATTTATAATTAATTCCTTCATATAGCTATGTCATAGTCCAATCTGCTTGGACTTTCCATTATATACCTGGCAATATGCCTTTGATAGTGCTAACTAACTATCACCATGTATGGATACTGGCCCCCTTGTATTACTTGTATACCTACTTTGTTTGGATTACTTGTATACCCACTTCGTCCACCTACAACATATGTAATGTCCAGTCGAGTACATGTCATGGCATACATCAAGCATCCAATTATTTTTGCGTATTCAAGTTGTGCTACTGGGCTATCTTTATTTGCTACTACATTAGTGTTATGATCAAAGGGAGTAACAACATGTTGACAATCAAAGTGATCAAATTTATTTAATACCTTTTCTATATAGTGAGATTGGGACAAACATATATTCTCACCATCTTTTATTATTCTAATTCCTAGAATCACATTAACTTTCCCTAAGTCTTTCATATCAAAATTAATAGATGGAAAACTCCTAGTTTCTTCTACTTCATCTAGATCAGTACCAAAAATTAACATATTATCTACATACAAACAAAACATGACATCTTTTCCATTATGGAATTTACTATAAATACACTTGTCAGATTCATTTATTTTATATCCATTAGCTAGCACAACTTAATCGAACTTTTGATGCCATTATTTAGGAGCTTTTTTAAGTCCGTACACTGACCTATTTAATTTACACACCTTTTCTTGACCATTAACCACGAACCCTTCAGGTTGTGTCATATACACCTCTTCATCTAATTCTCCATTTAGGAATACCGTTTTCGCATTCATTTGATGAATGACAAACATATAGATGGACGCAAGTACCAATAGCACTTTAATTGAGGCAATTATTACCATAGGCGCATATGTATCAAATAGTCAATGCCCTCTTTTTTGTGTAAATCCCTAAGAAACTAGTCTTGCCTTAAACTTATCTATGGTTCCATCTACATTAATTTGACTTTTGAAAATCCATTTACAACCTATTGGTTTGGAACCAGGTTGGAGGTCTATTGATTTCCAGGTTTTATTCCCCATTATTGAATCTATTTCCTATAGTATAGCTTCTTTCCAGAAAGCGGCATCTTGAGACTTTATTGTCTCTTCAAATGTATCTGGATCACTTTCTATATTATAACATATTGGTCCATAACTGTCTATGGACTCTCTTGTTCCTTCAACTTGGAACATGAAAAAGTCTGGTCCGTAAGTTTTCTCTTTCCTAACTCTTTGACTTCTTCTAAGTTCTGAACCTTCCAAAGTATCGTTATTAGATATATTGGTTTCCGAATTCTGTGCATTACTATGAACATTATCCTTGTGACTTGGAATTGAGTTACAACCTATCTTGTTGAAAGAATGCATCCCTAGACTCAATTACTGTATTTATAGGATATGAGTCATTAGATTTTATAACCATGAATCTATATGCTTTCCTATTTTTTAGCATAGCCCAGAAACACACATTCAATTCCCCTTTCACCTAAATTTTTCTTCTTTGGTTAAGGAACTTTCACTATCGCCCTACAACCTCAAACTTTGAAATAGTTGAGGTTAAGCTTTCTAATTTTCCTAGAGCTCATATGGGGTTTATCTTGTCCATTTTGCTTGGAACTCTATTCAAGATATAACAAGCCATTAACAAGGCTTCTCCCCAATAACCTTTTGCTAGACCAAAATAGGATAACATAACATTTAACATTTATTTTAATACACTATTTTTCTTTTCAGTTATATCATTTTGTTGTGGGGAATAAGGTGCGCTTGTTTGGTGAACTATTCTAGTAGACACAAAATAATTAGGATTATAAAATTCTCCTATTCTATTTCTTCTAAAGCACTTATTAAAAGCCTTAAACCAAATAACTTCAATTTACCCATAAAATATAATAACATATATAAGCATAAAAACTTCTGGGTAATTGAAAATAAATTTATGATATAAAATTTATTTTCCTTAGTGGTGCCTAACAAGGCATATAAATTAAATCATAACTATAAGATTCAACTGATAACAAAGAGTTATAAAAATTTATTAACGAACATTCAGTTCGTAAACAAGGAATTGGTCTGATGGTTGAGACATCGTCATCCTTCCCATGCGTCGCGAGTTCAATTAACAAAATTAGAGCGTCGTACCACCGCGTCACTTCACAGTGTGATGCAGCTATTAACAAATTTTAATTCTTAAAGATAAATTAAGTTTGGGTGCCTCTTCTCCAAACAGTCGGGCCAACAAAACCCATTTGCTGAGAATCGGGTTCATACAACCCACTGCCATTTTGGCTATTCAACCCAAATCTAAACTTATTTTCATTGTTTCTATGTATTGGGTTCAAATCTAAGCATGTTCTAATGTATGATTAGATAATTGTCATAATAGAAACAAACAAAACAATGATATAAAATCATTAAAGCTTTCTATCACTTTCCTCCATGAACATTCATGTCTAGTTTTTAAAACATAGAACAATCCAAAAATTCACATCCAAAACATTTCTAACATCTACACAAGCAAGACACCACTATCATATTATTTCTACATATTAATGCTTTTATAATATAATATTGTCAACTCTAAACAATTGGTTCTTGCATGATACAACAACTTCATAAATTCATGCATCATAAACCAAATATGTTCAGGCTTATCAAAACTCACATATTAGAATGAATTCTAAATCATGTATCTAAGGCTTTAATGCCACATATAAGCAATACATAGTTTATGCATCAATAAACTATCATAAAGACATTAATAGCAACATCTCTAGAACATCATGCTTTTCATATATTTTGTAAAGAAACGTGTACCGTTCTCAATGGGCTTTAAGGAAGAAACAACCATTCTTACTCTTCTAGCCTTGTTACATACAGAACATACCACATCATCAATGTCGCAAGAAGAAAGACCATCTTCTTATGTCATAGCAGAAACTTGCCACCATCGAACCTCTTCAATTTCACGAACTCAGAAGTCATCTTTTTCAATGTTGCAGAAACCATTATTATAGAACAGATAATCGAACCTAAAGATTGTTAGATATTGGGGTGTGGTTTTGCAACAAAGAAGAGAAGACAAAGAAAATGCGCAATCTCCAAGGTGTGTGAGGACACTAGACTTTAGGTTCGATTCGCCCCCACCAATCTCTATCTAGATTGGATGCAACAGGTGTTTACAGCGAATCCCCTTCAGAATACAATGGAGCAACCTTGATTTGGTTTGCACACCCTAAATCAAGCATATCGTCAATGGCAGTTTACAGAACAATAGTCTTCTTAACTCTCTCTGCGCATAAGGGAGAAAAGAAGGTGATTTGGAATGGACAAGACTTGACAATTTCGTCAACCTTTCCTACAAACAGAGTGGTTCTATTTATAGACCAACTCATGCCACTTGGTGAATGGAAACAACCTTTCATTTATTGAAAGAAGGAATACAACCTTTCATGCATGTATCCTTTGATGTATAGACACATACGCTCATGATATAATACACCTGTTAGGAAGGATTTTAAACTCATAAAGAGACACCTTTCCTCTTGTGTGTTTTAGGACTTCCATATTTTGGAAATCCCTCACAATAAATAGCCACAAATTCCCTCATCCTGCAACAGCAATTTGAAGGAACTCGTCTATAACCACCCGTTTATAAATAACCCGTCTATAATAACCCTTCTATAACCACCCATCTATAACCACCAGTTAGTATAACCCGTCTATAACCACCAATCTATAATAACTCGTCTATAACCACCCATCTATAAATAACCCTTCTATAACCACCAGTTATTATAACCCGTCTATAACCACCCATCTATAACCAAAGTATCAATCTCGCCCATTAGCTCCATCAGCTCTGCCTTCAATATTTCTTCACTATCATTGACATTAGTTGCACATATTTGAGGAAGCTCGTCAACACAGAATAAATAGCCACAATTTTCCTCATCCTGCAACAGCAATTTGAAGGAACTCGTCTATAACCACCTGTCTATAACCACCATTCTATAATAACCCGTCTAGAATCACCCGTCTAGAACCCATATAGTTAACTGAAACTGAAACTGAAACTTCTCATTTAATTACTTGAATGATAGCACATTACATTACATTAACTTAAACCATATTTTCACAACCACAACAGAGCAAACAGGGACCAACTAAGACCTATGCACTCTGCCTACCAATCTCCAATACAAAGAGAATGGCATTTGGCATTTAGTGGTACCTTTGACTGTAAATGATGTAAATGCACATTTTAGGTGCTTGTTTTTTGGTTGTAAATGATGTACATGCACTATGGTTTTACATTTGCTTCTTTTGTGGATGTAATTGCACATTAAGTTACATGTGCTTCTTTTGAGTAAGATATGCTTTGACACCTTTTTGGTGTTTAATTTAAGTCCAATTTTCTCTTAAGTTACATATGCTTAATTTAAGTTTAGTTTTCACTTAAGTTCATCGCAACAAGTTGAAAAAACTCGTCTATAACCACCCGTCTAGAATCCATATAGTTAACTGAAACTGAAACTTCTCATTTAATTACTTGAATGATAGCACATTACATTACATTAACTTAAACCATATTTTCACAACCACAATAGAACAAACAGGGACCAACTAAGACCTAGGCACTCTGCCTACCAATCCATAATACAAAACAAAAACTTAGCAATACGCACATTACTGCAACCCAAAATTTTAGCATTCTAACATCTGTCACCAAAGTATCAACCTTGCCCATTAGCTCCATCAGCTCTGCCTTTAATATTTCTTCACTATCATTGACATTAGTTGCACATATTTCAGGAAGCTCATCAACCCAGAATAAATAGCCACAATTTCCCTCATCTTGCAGCAGCAATTTGACAAACATAGTAAGGGGCAAATTGTTGAATGTCCCTGTAAATGAAATAAAAAATGTAAAGAGAATGACATTTGGGATTTAGTGGTACCTTCGGCAAAGGACATCCATAGAAGGCCCTACCTGGGTTCCTAAGAGTCCTAGAAACTCGTAACACAGCTCTCCTCTCACAATTACAAACCAAAGCATATGGGTTGTTGATTTCTGCTCGATTAACCCTAGAGCTACCAGACCAAGAGAAACTTGTGGCTTTCTTAGCTTGTCTTCACTGCAGAAATGGCGAACCACCACCCATCATCATCACGTTGGAAGAATGAAAGTTAGGATTGGAGAGAGAGAGAGCGCGAGATAGAGGAAGCAAAGAGAGAGAGAGCAGATAGGGCGCGAGAGAGAGGAAGCAAAGAGAGAGAGACAGAGAGAGACGAGAGAGAGAAAGGGGAAATTTAAAGAAGAAGAAGACCGTTGGGAGTTGAATCTATGCAAGTATCAATTTAGTCCCTGATTCAGAGTTTCAAATTGATCCCTCACCACGTGGACACCACTAACCAGTGCCAATAGGGCACCTAACGTGCCACATCAGCGCCGTTAACGGCGTCAGCTAACTGGGGTTGACGGAGGGATCAAGTTGATTAATGTTTTACAACTTCAGGGACGTTTTTGCTATTTCGTTAAATTCAGGGACTAAGTTGATACCGCCTTACACTTTCAGGGACCAAATTAGCTATTTACTCTAAAATAATTTACAATTTGCAAGTCTTTCACAAGCATTCAGACGAGTGTATTAAATGTGAAGTTCTAAAAGACTACGTAATAACTTCAAATGATTGAAGAATAAATAATGAAAGAATGAAGATATAAATGCACAGAGTAAATGCTCTTGATTGCTTTGTTCGTTCTCTTCTCTACTTGAATCTTCAAAGTCTTCTTCATTAAATAGGCTTCAAGATTTTAAAGCCTTTAGACACAAAGTTTGAAGGCTTGGCTTCTTGCAGATCTTCAATAAATGCAAAGAGTCGTTCTGATCAGCCATTAAAGCCTTGAGAACTTCACTTGTTCTCTATCATCAGAAAGGTGAAGATTTCTGATACACCTTTGGTCTTAGCATGTCTTTATACTTGCTTTTTGCCATCAGAGGGAAGACTTTCCCTTTTGGTGTAAGATGCAGTTGTGTTCAGGCAAAGCATTTTGTTGAAGTTCCTTATCAGAGACGAGACAGCTTTCATCCAATGTATTCTTTAACGTTAGTCACCGGACGGGTGAGTAACTTCATTAGACGGGTTGACTCTTTAACAAAGAGATGACATCAGTTGCAAAGTCTTTTAGACGGGTGAGTCTTCCTTTGATCAAACGGTTGAAGACTTCATTAGACGGGTGAACTTCTCTTAGTTCAGACGAGTGAACCTTAGCTAGTTCAGACGAGGGAACTTTCCATTATTCAGATGAGTGAACCTTAGCTAGTTCATACGAGTGAACTTTATCTTAGTTCAGACGAGTGAACCTTAGCTAGTTCGGACGAGTGAACAGTTCATATAGACATTTAATGTTTTAATCTGCAAACTAAGTAAACGAGTTAAATACCACAGACGGGTTCAATTAAATCATTGAATAACTGTTTTCATCTCATCAAAACTATGGTAACTGCACATCAGACATTTGGAGACTCAACAATCTCCCCCTTTTTGATGATGACAAAACATGTTAAATGATTTAATGAACTTAAGAAAATTCACATAAAGCAGTCATGTATATGTATCAGACAATTGTAACATGATCAGACAGATTTAAACATTTTTTCATAATTACAACATACTCAGACAGATAAGCATTGAACTTTTTATCTTAGTCTTATCTTAGTATTATCTTAGTATTTTCTCCCCCTTTTGACTTTATCAAAAGCAATAGAACATAGACAGAGAGAAAAGAAAAGACACATCATATTTTCATATCAGACGGATAAACGAATTTCCATATCAGACGGATAAACATATTTCCATATCAGACGGATAAACAATTGTTCATATCAGGCAGTTGTAACATTAAAATATTTTTTATTTAACTTTCTCCCCCTTTTGTCAAAATAATAAAAAAAAAAAAAAAGATAAACAGAGGAGGTAATCGTATTTAACCATCATTGGCTGTGTACAAGGTAATTTAAAAAGAAAATTACAAATAAGTGTTAAAAAGAACAAAAAAGAGTTAAAAGCAAGTTTGTCCTTTGGTTTTGCCTAAAGGCTTCTTCAACTACTCCCCCTGAGCAGATGCATCCTCTTTGATGGTTTTAAAAACGAAGAGAAAGATATTTGAAAGCGTAAGAACGAAATACCTTTTAAAAGAAAAAGAAGAAGGAGGTTTTCCCTTTTTAAAGACCAAAGATGGTTTTATTTTAAATGAAAACAACAAAAAGATGGAGGTTTAAAAAAAGGTTTAGATTTAAAATAAAAACAGCCATGTACACATTTTGCCTCAGAGAAAGAAATGGCATTAAAGATAATAACCATTTAAAAGAAAATATTTCAAATAAAGATTATGATTCAAAGAGTCAAACGGTTAAACACAGACATGTAACGTAAACCTCATCAGACAGGTTATTCAGCAAAGCAATGTATATTCAAGTTGTCTCTTATAAACTTAAACCTATCCTCAGCAAATGGTTTTGTAAAGATATCAGCCCATTGATTTTCAGTTTTAACAAACTTAACATCAAATACACTTTTTGAACATAATCTCTTACGAAGTGATGTTTGATTTCTATGTGCTTAGCCTTAGATCGTTGTATGGGATTCTTAGTTAGACAAATAGCACTTGAATTATCACACAAGACCGGTATATTATGCTCAAAAATAAAGTAACCTTCTAGTTGATGTTTTACCCATAATAGTTGTGAGCAGCAACTTACAGCAGAGACATATTCTGCTTCTACAGTTGAGAGAGTGATAGTCGTCTGTCTCTTGCTTGATCAGGAGACTAAGTTTGCTCCAATGAAGTGACATCCTCCACTGGTGCTTTTCTTTTAGCATCTTGTGTTTTCAAATACATTAAACCAAGATTAGTGGTTCCAAGCAAATATCTAAAGATTCTTTAAACAGCCTTAAGATGAGATTCTTTGGGATCAGATTGGAATCTAGCACACATACAGACACTAAATTGAATATCAGGTCTGCTAGATGTTAAGTAAAGAAGAGATTCAATCATACCTCTGTAGACAGTTTGGTCTACCTTTTTACCTTCATCATCTTTGCTTAGATTAGCATTAGTTTGCATGGGAGTTTTCATGATCTTTGAGCTATCCGTATTGTACTTCTTTAGAATCTCCTTGATGTACTTTTGTTGATGGATGTAGATTTCATCACTCGTCTGCTTGATTTGCAGTCCAAGGAAGAACTTCAATTCTCCCATCATGCTCATTTCAAATTCTGCTTGCATCAACTTAGAGAATTTTTTGCACAATTTTTCATTAGTAGCTCCAAAAATAATATCATCAACATATATTTGAACTACTATGAAGTTATCTTTTGAGCATTTCTTAAATAAAGTTGTATGAACTTTTCCTCTTATAAAGCCATTATTCATAAGAAAAGAACTAAGTCTATCATACCATGCTCTAGGCGCTTGTTTTAAACCATATAAAGCTTTTTTAAGTTTGAAAACATGATCTCGTTTTTCATTATCTTCAAAACCAGGAGGTTGTTTAACATAAACTTGTTCAATTATTTCATTTAAAAAAGCACTTTTTACATCCATTTGAAATAAAGTGATTTCATGTTGTGCAACATATGACATGAGTATGCGAATAGCTTCTATTCTAGCTACATGTGCGAAAGTCTTAGTATAGTCAATACCTTCTTGTTGGTTATAGCCTTGAGCTACTAACCTTGCTTTGTTTCTAACGATTTTGCCATCTAAAAACCATCTTGTTCCAATAACAGACTTGTCTGTTGGTTTGGAGACAAGTTTCCAGACATCATTCCTTTTGAACTGATTAAGTTCCTCTTGCATAGCAAGAATCCAGCTTTCATCTTCAAGAGCTTCCTCAATATGCTTTAGTTCAATTTCAGATAAAAAGGCCATATTGCTTGACTCTCTTAAGACAAATCTGGTTCTAACACCTTCAGAGGGATTTCCAATGATAAGATCTTCAGGATGATGAGCTTTGAATTTCCAGTCTCTTCTGAGATCATCATTCTGATGTTGATTTGACTGATGACTCGTCTGCTCCACTTGTCTGACAGATTCCTCAGCAGATTCAGTTTTTGATACGTCTGGCTGGTGACTCGTCTGCTGGGTAAGGTCAAGTCCTGCAAGATCATCTTCTAGATCTGATAGATCAGTCTTTTGATTATCATTGAATTTTACATGAATGGATTCCTCAACAACAGAGGTTCTAGAGTTAAAAACTCTATATGCCTTAGACACTTTAGAATATCCAATGAAGATACCTTTGTCTACCTTGGAATCAAACTTTCCAAGTTGATCCTTGATATTTAGGATGAAGCATTCACATCCAAATGCATGAAAATAAGATATGTTGGGTTTTCTACCTTTCCACAATTCATAAGGAGTCTTCTTTAGGATAGACCTTATAAGTATTCTATTTTGCACATAACATGCAGTGTTTACTGCTTCAGCCCAGAAGTACTTAGGGAGATTATTTTCATTGAGCATTGATCTAGCCATCTCTTGCAGAGATCTGTTCTTTCTCTCAACCAATCCATTTTGCTGTGGAGTTTTAGGTGCAGAGAAGTTGTGAGAGATTCCATTCTCTTCACAGAACAGTTTGAATTGCTCATTTTCAAATTCTCCCCCATGATCACTTCTAAGGATAGAAATACAGAAACCTTGCTCATTTTGTACTTTCTTACAGAATATAGAGAAGGCCTTAAAGGGCTCATCCTTGTGAGTTAAGAAAAGTACCCAAGTAAATCTAGAATAGTCATCAACAATGACAAATCCATATTTCCTTCCAGCTAAACTGGCAACACTAACTGGTCCAAACAGATCCATGTGTAACAACTGAAGAGGTCTAGAGGTTGATACAAGGTTTTTTGATTTGAAGCTTGATTTTACTTGTTTACCTCTCTGACATGCATCACATAAAACATCTTTCTTAAAGCTAATATCAGGCAATCCTCTCACAAGATTATCCTTTTTCAATATTGAAATAAGTTTCATACTAGCATGTCCTAGTTTCTTATGCCATAACCATTTTTCATCCCCTTTAGACATCAGACAGGTTACACTTTGATCTGAAAGTTCAGTTAGCTCACTCTTATAAAGATTTTACTGTCTATTAGCTGAAAAGAGGGTCTTGCCACTCTTGTCTTTGACTATGCATTCCTTCTTAGTGAAGGAGACATCAAATCCACTATCACATAATTGACTTATGCTAAGTAAATTGCGTCTTAGTCCTTCAACCATAAGCACATTTGAGATTGAGAGAAAAAGGGGGTTACCACCAATTGTACCAACACCAATTACTCTTCCTTTTTGGTTGCCTTCAAAGGCAACAAATCCACCATTTTTAGACTGGAGGTCTTGGAACATAGACTTTTCTCCTGTCATATGTCGTGAGCAGCCACTGTCCAGGTACCAGCAGAAGCGTCTGCTTTGTCCTATTAAGGATGTCTGCAACAGAAATTATTTTATCTTTAGGTACCCATATTTTTCTGGGTCCTTTTCTATTAGTTCTAGGAGTCTGTGAAGACTTCCTCTTTTTCTTGTGAAAACACTTAGACATAACATGTCCAGCTTTTCCACAGAAGTTACAGATGGGTCTAATTCTAACTGGAGTGGGTTTAACATAGACAGTTGAAAATTTTGTTGATACTTTATGATCAGCTTGATGATCATATCCAATGCCTTCTTTGTTAAGAGAGTGTCTCTGACATCCTAGCAGTTTTGTCAGATTATCTCTGCCATTAACAAATCTAGCAAGATCAGAAGTGAGCTCCTTCACTTTCTGTTGAAATGTGACCACTTCTTCAGAATGTGATGTTTCACTTGAGATCGAAGCTTCATCAGACTTTTCAGTCCTCAGCTGGCTATTGTCTTTGGCCAGCATCTCACATTCTTGAGATTTTTGTTTATGCTCACTGAGGAGTTTAACATAATCTCTCTTGAGGGATTTGAAGGCCTTAGATAAGCCTTTGGATTCCTCTACCAGCTCATCATAAGCATCATGCAATTCCTCAAGTTCAGAATGTACCTCAGTTTTAGGTTCTGCATCTATATTGGCCATCAGACAGAGATTGGTTTCCTCTTCTGTCTCTTCTCCTTCAGAAGATGAGCATTCAAGATCTTCCCATGTTGCCATCATTCCTTTCTTCTTCTTTCTGAAGAATTTCTTTTTGGAAGCTTTCTTCAAAAGAGGGCATTCAGGTTTGATGTGACCATGCTTCTTGCACTCATAGCAGACAATTGGACTTTTGTCTGTTGATATGGATTCTTCGTGGGATTTTCTGAAAGGCTTCTCCTTTTTGAACTTCTTCTTTCTCCAGAGCTTTTTCATCTTTCTGGTCATGAGAGAAGTCTCTTCATCATCATCAGACTCATCTATGTCACATTCAGACTCGTATGCCTTTGAAGCTTTTAAGGCTTTAGCTGCCTTTAGATCAACTTTTAGAGCAATGGCTTTGCTCTTTTTGATTGACACATCTTCATTGAGCTCTTGCTCATGAACAGTGAGTGTGCCAAGAAGTTCATCCATAGTAAAGGAGGTGAGATCCTTGGCTTGAGGTATAGCAGTGACAAGAGGTCACCACTGCCTTGGAAGACTTTTGAGAATCTTAGCAACTTTCTCAGCATTAGTATATATTTTACCAAGAGATTTTAAACCATTAGTAATAGTTTGGAATCTACCAACCATTTTAGCAACAAATTCACCTTCATCCATGGTGAATAATTCATATTTTCTAACAAGAATAGAAATTTTAGATTCTTTTACCTTTGCAGTTCCTTCATGTGTGACAGATAAGGAGTCCCACATTTCTTTAGCAGAATCACAAGCATATACCTTTTCAAACTCTTCTGGACTGAGAGCACAGATTATAGCATATCTGGCTTTATGGTTTAGATCTCATCTTGTCTTTTCTGCAGGTGTCCACTGAGCCTTTAGCTTGTCTGAGACATCATTATTTCGAGGAGTGTAAGGACCATCAGTGATGACATCCCATACATCAGAGTTTGTTGACAAGATGAACCAGTGAAACCTTTCTTTTCAGTAGTTATAGTTTACACCATTGAAGAAAGGGGGTCTGATCATAGAGCCTCCTTCAGGTTAGGGGTTCCCACTGTAGGTGCTCAACCCAGAACCTGGCTCTAATACCAACTGAAATACACAGATGCAAACACTAGAAGGGGGGTTGAATGGTGTATGCCAAATTTATGCGGAATTTAGAAACTTTTTCGCAAGCACAGACGGGTGATAATAGACGAGTACACTTAGACAGGTCAATCAGACTAATAACTCGTCTGAAGGTTTTCACAGAAAATACACAATCATGCAAGATGAAAAAAGGTTTGATAAACACAATTATAAACCCCTTTAGTTAGATGGTAGTTAAGATAAATAATCAAACTAAAGAGTTAAGGGAAAGAGAGAGATCACTCAGCAGGTTTTATCCTGGTTCACCCCTTAACAATGAGGCTACTTCCAGTCCTTGGCAGCACCAAGTTTTCTCAATGATTTAGGTTACAGTCCGGACAAGTATTATTTTCACACCTAGCCTCTTCAGGCTCCAGACGAGTATTGTTTTCACACCTAGCCTCTCCAGGCTCCAGACAAGTATTGTTTGCACATCTAGCCTCTTCAGGCTCAAACGGGTTTGTTTGAGAAAAGTTGTAAAATAAATTACAATTTGCAAGTCTTTCACAAGCACTCAGACGAGTGTATTAAATGTGAAGTTCGAAAAGACTGCGTAATAATTTCAAGTGAGTGAAGAATAAATAATGAAAGAATGAAGATACAAATGCAAAGAGTAAATGCTCTTGATTGCTTTGTTCATTCTCTTCTCTACTAGAATCTTCAAAGTCTTCTTCATTAAATAGGCTTCAAGATTTTAAAGCCGTTAGACACAAAGTTTGAAGGCTTGGCTTCTTGCAGATCTTCAATAAATGCAAAGAGTCGTTCTGATCAGCTATTAAAGCCTTGAGAACTTCGTTTGTTCTCTCTCATCAGAAAAGTGAAGACTTCTGATACATCTTTGGTCTTAGCAAGTCTTTATACTTGTTTTTTGCCATTAGAGGAAATACTTTCCCTTTTGGTGTAAGATGCAGTTGTGTTCAGGCAAAGCACTTTGTTGAAGTTCCTTATCAGAGACGAGACAGCTTTCATCCAATGTATTCTTTAACGTTAGTCACCAAACGAGTGAGTAACTTCATTAGACGGGTTGACTCTTTAACAAAGAGATGACGTCAGTTGCAAAATCTTTTAAACAGGTGAGTCTTCCTTTAATCAGACGGTTGAAGACTTCATTAGACGGGTGAACCTCTCTTAGTTCATACGAGTGAACCTTAGCTAGTTCAGACGAGTGAACTTTAGCTAGTTTAGACGAGTGAACTTTAGCTAGTTCAGACGAGTGAACTTTATCTTAGTTCAGACGAGTAAACCTTAACTAGTTCAGACGTGTGAACTTAAGTTAGTTCAGACAGGTGAACTTGTCCAATTTCAGACGAGTGAACAGTTCATATAGACACTTAATGTTTTAATCTGCACACTAAGTAGACGAGTTAAATACCACAGACAGGTTCAATTAAATCATTGAATAACTGTTTTAATCTCATTAAAACTATGGTAACTGCACATCAGACATTTGGAGACTCAACATGTTGGAGGTGTCAAACTTCTTTTTGAGAGCTAAAGAATCACATTTTGGCTTGGAAGAGGCATCTCTGCCAAAGAGGCATTTTGTTACATTAACGAAATAAAGTAAAACAAAGAGAAATAGAAATTTAAGATGAGGAGAGAGAGATGCAAAAAGTGAAATGAATGGAGAAAAGGATGCATGTTGGATATCGTAAACGTAGCATTACCCATACCTTGTTAAAGTAACCCACCAAGCATTCAGTATTTTATGTACCCAGAAATCAAGCCGTTCCTAGAAACGGTGTTCTTGTAGGGCATTCTTTGGAAGAGAAGGATGCCTTCGTGATGATTGTTTGGATAGAGAGACAGAGATGAAGAGGAGAATGGCTTCGTGAAGGTTGTTTATTGGTTTGCATATAGCAGTAGATTGAAGAAGAAGGTTTGGAGAAGGAAGAGAAACGAACGGGGAGAAAGACAGAGATGAAAGTCAAGATTGTTTGAATGGGAGTGAGATGAGTTATTCGAGAAGCTTCTTTGCTTGAGTGGGAAAATGATTTTCGCAGAAGATGATACTTGGTATTTCAGGGAGAAGTTCTCCGTTTTACCCTTAAAAATGACACATGTCAGAGTCTCAGGATGGGTAATTTAGATATTTCCTCATCCTAAGAAATTTATATATAGATAGTAGATTTTATTCCTGGGCATCTTTTATGTCTGGGAATAATTTTTTAAAACTTGTACAAAACATGAGAAACTTTTCTTCATATGCCCATATTTTCGAAAAATATTAAAATATAACTTGTACCAAACACTGCCTTAGGTGTAACAATTAGCAAACCTCATCAAGCTCTAAATTAAATTCCAGCCCATAAGGTGATAAAACAAGCCCAACTTTCAGCCCAATTGTCTAACGACGAAATATGACACATCAAACTACATTATCTATGAAATCAGTGATGTGTAGGATGCGTTTGGAAGAGCTAATGCAAAGCTTATGAGAATAGTATATGGAATTAAATTTATACAAATAATTTATGAAAATAGTTTATGATCTTTCCATAAGCTGTTTTTAGTTTATTTCCATAAGCTTGTCAAAGAAACTTATGAAAATAAATTGTTTTTAACTTATTTAAAAAAGAGCTTATTGCATAAGCACTTAAATAAGTAGTATACTCAAACATACCCATACTCAAAAAGATAGAAATTCAAGATATGATACAGTCTAGGTACGTTAAAACAAATTTATATAAAAAAAAACCAATTTTTATATAGGTGCACAATATTTATTAAAAAAATATTGATCATTTCTCACTAATACATAACCATAAGGTTAAACTAATATTTTAATCTCTATACATGACACTAATTTTCAATTTACTCCCTACACTTAAAAAGTTTTCAAATCAGTCCCTATATGTATAATTATTTTTAATTTGATCATCGCTGTTTATAACGTTGTTTATTGAAGTTTAAGTATAGGGACTAAATTGAAAATGATTGTCATGTGTAGGGACTAAATTCAACAACAAAAAATTGAATTCGGTCCCTACACGTGACAATCATTTTCAATTTGGTCCCTACATGTGACAATCACTTTTAATTTAGTCCCTGTTATATGACAGCGTTATAATATCAATAAAAGACGATGACCAAATTAAAAATAATTATACATATAGGAACTGATTTAAAAACTTTTACGTACAGGAACTAAATTGAAAACCAGTGTCATATACAGGAACTAAAGTATTAGTTTAACCTAACCATAATGATCAAAATTTAGAAAAAGATACTTTTGACCATAACAAAAAAACACAAATTTTGCCCATATCACATTATAACGTTTCCAAAATGTCAACCAAAGCAACCAAACGGTCACACAAGAGGGATGCGAGAAAGATAGGAAGAGCATCAAAACCAATCGACCATGCATGATAGATGTGGGAAGGAGAGAACCAAAACCAATCGTTCGTACACAAGTAGAGCACACGAGAGAGAAGAGACGTTGGGTCAAGTCTCAAGTGCGAACAAAAGACATTAAAAAAAGTATCATATGATTAGGTCAATTAAAAAAGGGTATTGTATAATAGGAGTGAGAAACACATTAAAAAAGAGGCAGACATATATGAGTCATATCTAAGCCATATCTAAAACATAATGGATAAAAAAAATACGGGATACTTCTTAGATATGTATCGGGAAGTATCGTATGCATATCAGTGTTTGATATGGATACGATACTGATACTTTCCCATTTTTGCAGTATCTCGACTTCATAACGAGAACTCAACTCCTTTCCACCTCCAAATTCTCCTGTGTTATATAGAAGCTACACCAGGGCTCAAGCAACAAGCTTTAACATAACATAACAAAGGCATTCTCCCACACTGGCAGCACAATCTAAGATTGGTTCTCTGCTAGTAGGTGCTCATGTCTGAAAATTTGTTAAGAAGTGGTACCACCAAGGAAAAAGAAGGTAAGCATTGAGGATCCTTTCCCGAGAAACAAACTAAAATTCATCTTTGGGGAACTTATCACCTTTCCCCAACGACAAAAGCCACTGAAATATTTGAGAAAACTTGCCGCCTGTCGGCTTAGGCTCTAGCTTTGCATTACATACTGTATCATAGTCATGCTTCTGATGAGGCGCAACAATTTTTTCCTGTGGAGAAAACTCAGAAATCAGAATTGTAGAATAAAAAACAACATTCCATACACATTGATCATCTTGACCATTTGAGTGGGATTATACTAATACCTTGAAAATTTCAAATGGACAGAAATCAGAACCACCACAACCCTGTGCACAATAACATAAGGTAACTGTTATTGATGCACAACAACATATAGGATTTTAAACAACCAGCAGTGTAATCCTACAACTCCAAAACCATATTCAGCTATTCACATTGGTAAATTAAGAAAACAAATTTAATTTACATAATCTTCAGATGAATGGCAAAAACTTACCAGCATTGGAATGGGGTGTTCATTGTGCAGCACTTGCACAAAATGATTGCTTCTAGATTTGTCATAAGCAGGACAACTATACAGGACCAGCATGTTGTTACCAGCAAAAGGGGCCACAGTGCTACCCCGCCATTTTCTTTTCTGCGGAGGCTTTGGAGGGAGCTGCAAAGGTTGCTCTTTCTGAATTTTTTCAAACTCTGCACATTGTCAAAAGAGAACACCTATAAGCACTCAGTCACTAGTAATAAAACCAAAACAGAAAATTCATAATTCTGTTCACGCTTATTCATGCAAAGACTATAAAAGCCTCACCAGATTTTTCAAGAAATAAACCAAGCAGACATGAGAATGGAACTACAGTTTCAGCATGTGCAAAGCGAAGTCTTGCCTTTTCAAAGCTACCAGGAGGACCTCTTTCTACAGAAGCAATCAGGAAAGTGGAAATGAGCCAAAGAAAAGGCTCACATATTCAAGAGACAGCCTTCAAAAGGAGAAGCAATCGTCGTTTGTAAAGAAATAATAATTCTGCTTGATAATTTTGCATTAACTATAATTTCAACCAAACATTGAGAAAGGTAAAAGAAAATAATATTTCAAAATCAGCGGTGGTATTAGAGTTCAACCCAGTTTATTAATACGCAAAACAACAGAATAAACTGAAAAAGTGAGAAACAAATCATATACTACTGAAATATTAAGAACCCGTATAAACCCAGGGCCAGCATATCCATAGATTTTGAACACCATTATTAAATTAAGCTGAAGATTAATATGATGTTATGATAGGAATGGTTCAAGGAATTATAGACTTCAACCAAATTTATTGGGAATGTGTTAATGGTGAAATAAAATAGTTCTGCCAGAATATAGCACAACATAGCACAGTTTTGGTCAATGTCCAACATGAATAAAAATATAAATTGATATGCCTTATTTTCTTATAAACCGGGAAGTGTTTTAAAGTTGTTTATGAGATGCATCTTTTCACTAAAAAATAATGGATTTCTTTGTTAAATAATAAATACATTAAGATAAATTTCCTAGCTCAAAAAATAATGGCATTTGATCAAATGATAAAAAGCAGGTAATGTCAATGGTTGTCAGGTGATATTGTATAACTACGCTGGATAGAGCTTGCCATGTACAACCCATGCCTTGAGGTATTTTGAACAATACAACTTGGATATATGGTTTACCTGAAAAGGCTACTCCATACATAAATATTACAGGTTTCGTTAAAAGGATATAGCATGCAAGACAAAGATATATAGCACACACTTACAAGTACAAAATCCAAACTACCTTCTTTAGCCTTCATAGCTTGTTCCATGGATAGAACAACATCTTCAAGTAATGGCATTCCCATTCTGTAGTTTATTGAATTGCCATAACCCTTCAGAATAAACACCTCCAAGTCATCTGTCCACTCCAGCAATGTAACCTATATAAACGGGAGGAATTAGAATTTTAATAATCATGCAGATGCAAACCACTGAGAAAAAAAGCAGCCATAAGTTTAACATGGTTCTTGATTATAAGTAGGAAACTTTCTGTCATAAAAGATTCAAAACTTAGCTTTCGTATATCACAAGGTCAAAATAAATATTTTTAAGACATCTTTATTAATTTTCTTTTCTCTTATTAAATATTTACATGTAAAGAGAAAAAAGTAGACCATTAGATCACAGATTACATCACAACATTGTGACTAGAAATGTACCTCAGAAGGGCTGAAAAGACTACATGCTTGATTAGTTATATCCAATAAGGATGCTTCCTGTCAAAATAACCACAAATTGGGTAATTGGACAGAAATAAAAGAAAGTAATCAATCTCCACTGCATCAGTAAATGATTATATGTGAACTCAAAAAACAAAAAAGAAGAGCACTGTGAAAACCAAAAGGAGTTGGGAATAAAGAAATGTGATCACCTGTTTACACAAAAACCAGAGAGAAGATGCATCCTGCCTTGTAAAATTCAGCCCATAGCGCCGAACTAATGCAGACATAATCTCATCCAAGATAGGTTCCTTAAGTTTATCAACTGCAGGTTCCTGCCTAATCCTAAAATCCTGCACCCATAACTCAAAATTATACAAAACAAACAAGCAAAGGTAGGAAAAATAGAGCAAAATTGAAATTTTAAGAACATTGAAGATCAAAAGATGTCCCAAAATCCATCACAGAAAAATAAAAATCTAATGGAATTTATCCCCTTTTCATGAAGTTATGGTCCAAGTAACCATACACTTATGCTTGAAGCTTTAGCAATAAGTAATTAAGTATGCTGCCTATTGATTACCTCAGATAGCCTCTTCAAAACATAAAAAAAAAAAATCATATTCAACCTATGACATGTTGACAACCTTTTTATGAGGTGAATGAGGGTAATTTCAATTCATTTCAAAAACACTGACGCATGTGGTTTGGGTGATTATTACATAATGTATAACAAGAATATTTGCAAATAGACATTAAAATGTATGATTGGCTAAGTATGAAGTCTGTGATTACATGTAATTGTGTCAGATACACATGTAAGGGTTTGTGTTAAAAGTCCTCATGAGAAATCAATGAAGGCTACAACATACCTTGTAGCTATCACAACAACCATAAAATCTCAGCAAGATGTCGCTAGCACGGCTTTCGCTTGTAACAGAAAAAGCTCGATGATGCCCAGGTCCAAGACTTCCATTGTTGCTGAAAAGTCCCATTCCAAATGCCACAGCACTAGCAGAGGCTCGAGGAACCTATTTGCCACAGAACAAGGATGCATAAATTTTACATGTTTGCAGCTTCCAGACATAAACATAAACACGAAAATCCATGTCTTATATTGCAGTTAATGATGCAGGGGCACTGCAACTAATCATTATCATGCCTTAGAAAGTTAGAATCCATTCATCAACTCAAAACAACAGAATAAAGATTTTTTATATTTTATTTGGGCCTGGCCGCTGGGATCCAAGGTTTCCTGACCAACCCCAGAACTATTAGTGGTGTAAATTGAGCTAGAAAAAAAATTAAAACACCAAAATCTTCCTACACAAACAAAAGAAAATTGAGAAGATAAACTCACCTGAGTTGCCTTTATAGGATATATGTCTGGATGGTATTCTTCATCAAACAAATTAGGAAACTTTTCTCTGATCCTGATTGCAAGCTCATATAATTCTTCCTCTCCTTTTCTAATTAACTCACCGCCTATAAGCCTTCCATGCCAAGGAGATTTCCATCCACGTAGCCAGGAAGGAACTCTCTCCATAGGCAAATTTTGGTCTTTCGCATCCCTTATAAGAACTTCTAGATGAGCTGACAAATTATCTAACTCCCTTATCCTTTTCTTTGTAGGAGAACGAGTTCCATGCCTTGCCTGGGAAAGTAGAGTAACATCATCCTTTTTCATTAGGTCGAGAAGTGTTGCCAGACAGTTCAAAACTATCAATAATAACAAGCATGACATTCTAGAAAAGATTAACCATTCATTCAACTTTTCTTGTGCAAATTGCAAACAACATAACAAACATGAATATATGAAAGGTTGTATTGGGTCTGCAGAAATGTTCAGTTTTTATTCTCAGAAAATCATTTTCATTCAGTTTTTCATCAATTTGGAAACATGAGTGTTATTAGTACTAAATAAGAAAGAAAAGTAGAGATGTGTTTGAAATTGCAAAAATGACATGGTGCATTTTTTGAAAACAGTGAAAACATGTTGTTTTCAAATTTTGAGCTCATTTCAAGAAACATTTTCAAATAAAATGTATTCTAAAATCTGACCAAACATGTTTTAAAGTCTATTTTTATTGAAAATGAAAACAAAAAATAGGTAAACCAAAGAGGCCCTGCACTGTATCAGAACATATTATGAATAATAAATGAAACCATTATCCTCACATTGTTTGAGAAAATTACCACAAGATTTAAATGGATTGGAACACATCCTTCAGGAATATTAGAAGGTATAAAGTTATTATCAGCAATGTCTTTCACAACACCATATCTGCGGAGAAAATTAACAAGGACAAATTAATCAATCTCAGCGTGTTAAAATTGATAAGCTCAATACTTAAGCAACAAGAAGAGTGAACCATAACAAGTTACGCTAATTATTCAATAACTAACCAAAAAAAAGAGTGCAGGGATGTAAACAATTTTCCACTTACAACTCATCTTTAGCCGTTTTATTTTTATTTTCACATCCGTGAGTGTGATTTTAACTTTAGTAATAATTTATACCGTTAGATGGAAATTAAATCAATCACTAAAAGTGAATGTATGTAAAAAGTCGTTTACACTTGTATCCTCCTAAAAAAAATATAATTACAGAATTCTTATCAAAATTACAATCCTAGGATGTTCTAAGACATGTTAGCCAAAATTATGCCACAATAGAAGACATGCTGAATCAGCGATCAAATATAAATATGGCCGAAAACTAGAAATGTTGTTGCACAATAAATTGAAGCAATGGTGAAAGTAAAAGAAAATGGGAAAAGAGCGATTTGCTTTTGTGATGAGGGATTGAAAGAGAAAGGTACCTGGAGACAGTAGAGAGATGTTTGCGAACATCAAAAGCTTGTTCGGCGTTTGAGTAGTTTAACAAAGACAAGAATATTATTATTAGCAGAACAAAAGACATAACCTTCTTCTTCATTCTCTTCTCTCTTCAGCTGCACTCTGCAAAACCCGCCTACTCCTCCAATTTCCAAATTGTAACCACCGAAAGCTAGTTAATTACTCGACCACCCCAGGAAAAGTGACGTCATTGCCTTTACACTTTATTCTTTGTTTTTTTTTTTATCGGTGTTGAGTCGGTGCACCCTAAGGTGGCAAAATTCTTCTATCGCTTTTTTTCTTTTTATTTACATAGTCTATTTTCATTTTCCATTCTTTCTTTTAGTGCATGCAAGTAATAAAGCAATAATATTATATGATTAAATTTAATGGTGTTTACGTTCATGGGTTGGCCCAATGGAAACATGTTAGGTCCGTAAGATAGGACGAATGTGTATAAAGATACCCTTCAGTAAAAGGTCTCTGGTTCGACCTCCGTCTTGTACAAAATAAATCCCTTGGGGAGGGGTCCACCAATATTACTCCAGGTCCTAGAGTGATAGCTCGCTTCTTACCATTTTTATTTACCAAAAAAAATTAATGGTGTTCACCGATGTGTGTTGTCCAAGGTGGGGGGTTTGGGTCGCTTAAGTATGTGGTTTGAGGTTTAATCGTTGAATTCATGCGTATGAAAAAATATTATTGTAAGGGATCCAGTTTAGGCACTTGACAGTATCCGAGAGATTAGTCTCTCACCTATCGGATTGGAGGATACTTCAAAAAATAAAAAAAAATAATGGTGTAATTTATATTATCAATTAATTATGAATTATCATGTTATTAAAAATACTTTGGTTTTACGTTAATTATAGAATTAATTTATCATTTGTGTTATTTGAATATCAAAATCTAGACACCGTACGTGACACCGTATGTGTTTATCTTTATCTCTCACTTATTTTTTATCTTCTAAGATATATACGTATCTTAAAAATACATCAAAAAATAAAAGGACACCGTATGGTGTCCCCTTTTCTGATGTTCAAACATCTTTATTGTGTAAAAAATTTTAATTTAAGGATGTATTAAAATTAAACTTAAAAGTAAATATTTTGTAAAAATAATTTTAATAATTATTTCTACACCAAATGAGTGGGAGCCGGAGGATGGATCTAGTTATTTTGGTTCAGCTTAGGGGAACTCAAATTAGCTGCCAGCAAGTCGGTATAAATAGGTTAAAATAATAATTTGTTCTTTATATATGATATACATTTTTCATTTAGTCATTAAATGTAAAAAATTTGAAAATAAGTCTCTATATGTGTAAACGTTAACAAATTCGGTCTTTAAATGTGCAAACGTTAGCAAATTTATCCTCGCCGTCAGCAAATTGATCCTTATACGTGACACAAATTTTTTATTTAGTTCCTACACCTGAAAAAATAAATAAATCAATTATTATATGTGCAATCGATAATAATTTTGTTCATATCTTCTATCAAGGAGCTCGGACACAACTAAAGATTCTTTTCGTATTGAATATTTTCTATATATTGTATCAATTATTTTTTCTATGGAGAGTAAAAATTGTATAATTTGGTCTGTAAATGATTTTATATTCCGAAATTATTCAAGTTGACTCTCAATAGAAGAAATAGATTGATATAATATATAAAATGTAACCAATACGAAAAAATCTTTAGTTGGGTCCGATCTCCTTAACATACGATGAGACAAAATTATTATCGATTGAACAAACAGGGACCAATTTAATTTTTTTTTTCCAGGTTTATGGATCAAATCAAAAATTTGTGTCACGTATAAGGACTAATTTGCTGACGACAGAAACTAATTTGCTAATGTTTGCATATGTAGGGACCGAATTTGCTAACGTTTACATATATAGGAACCCACTTCTAAAATTTTTACGTATAGGGACTAAATGAAAAATCTATATCATGAATAGAGACCAAATTATTACTTTGCCCTGTAGTGCTCACGAAACCGAATTGAACTTTTTAAAAAAACAAACAAACTGAATTGACTCTATTTAAAATAGGAAAAAATAAACCATATATAAATGAAAGGGTGTTTCTTTTTACACCACATTTTTTCTTATACACTACAATTTTTTTTAAAAATATTTGAATATTCCTAAAATACTCCAACTACTCCAACTATCTTAATACATCTCAACCTATATTTTAGATATACACCACTCCCCCCTCTTTTTCATCTTTCCCTCTTCTCCCTTCTCACCCCCACCCATTCTTCCCCTCTCTCTTCTCTTTTTCCATCTTTCCCATTAACAAACATTTTAATGACAACTATAAAGTTTAACTTGGGTACCTTGTATCCAAAAGCTGCGAATATTTCGTCCATTTCCGCCGCCGCTACTACTGCCATCATGCTCTTTTTCTTCCCATGCCATCTTCGCTCTCCCACTCGACATTGACAAGCATTTACATTTTACGCTATTGTTACCACTCCTCCCTCTATAGCTAGAACTATCACATGTGTCTTTGGTGATCCCTCTTCATCTTTTCTTTAATTGTTTAGTGACAAAGAAGAAAATACTAAACGGGAATTGAACTAGTGAGTGGATTGGAATTGCAATTGGGTCATATCATAGAAGTGAAACTGAAATTGGGCTGTGTCACTTCAGACTTCTTTGAATGGTGGGTGAGAGAGAAAAATGGTTGAGATGGGTGAGAGGTCCAAAGGGGAAACAGAGAGACCTTAGAGTGGATAAGGTAAGGAATAATGGAAGCCATAATAATGAAATATTTTACCCGTGTTTTTCTTCTTTTCTTTTTCTTCCCTCCATCCTTTTGCAAAAAAGCTTCCATTTAGTTTGATATTCGGGCCTTAGGTGTGTATTTTATAGGAGAAACAAATTTTTTTTTTTAAGTTACAGTTAAATTTTAATAAATACAAATAATTGTCTCCGGTGATGATGCAAGGTTGGCGGATATGGGTGGAGGGGAGGGGAGAGTGTATTTTTGAAACATTAATTATGGGAAATATTAAAATAGTTGAAGTTATTTTAAAAATATTTAAATGTTTTTAAAAAATTTATGATGTATGCAAAAAAAATTATGGTGTAAAAAATAAACCTCTAAATCAAATATTCTAGGTTGGTTAACCGGTTTCGTATGACTTTTCTAAAAGGGGAAACCATACCTGTTGAGTCATCATCTCAAATTGAAACTGTACTACTGGTACTACCACAGGAAATTTGGGTGCCTTGGAAGAACGACCAAGAAGATTTGAGAGCAAGCGAGAGCAAGATTTTGTGCTAATAAAAGAACAAACCCAAGGTGGGGAAATCAAAACCAGTACCAGATCTTCGAACTCAGTGCATTGATGGAGGTGAAACAGGGAATTAGGGTGTGTCGACTCCTTTAGCTTTGAGCAAATCATAAAGTTGATATTTTTCAAACATTACCTAAAAGATGAGATGATAAACAGTGTGATGTAAAAGTTAGATGCTATTAATAAAAAAGACTTAATTGTAAGTTTCTTTCCTTAATTTTTTTAATTATGTGATTTTGATTTTTCAAAAATTTTAATTTTATTTTTCGTCCCTCAATTTTTTAATTATGTAATTTTAGTCCCTCAAAAATTTTAATTGCATTTTTCATCCCTCAATTTTGTAAAATTATGCAATGAAAGCCTTTATTTTGATCCCTAGAAGGACTAATTTTGCACAATTTCACAAAGTTGAGGAATAAAAAGTGCAATTAAAATTTTTGAGGGATCAAAATCGCACAATTGAAAAAATTGAGGGACGAAAAGTATAATTAAGCCAATAAAAAATTTACTTATCGAAAAAAAAAGGTATGTTGACTTCTTTGTCTATCAGGCGCTTAAACGAGGATTTGTCCTAATAATATTTTTTTCATATACATAAATCTTAAAATCGAACCCAATATCACATATTTAATAGAGTAACGGACTCAAGCATTTTCTACTTGACCATCACACCTTCGTTACTCCAAAGTAATTAAAACATGGCAATTCAGTTTTGTAAACCTCACCTTTTAACTAAATTTAATATAGTTTCTTACCTTGTTTATTTTTAGTTTTAGTTTTTTTGCTATGAAAGTATGAATAGAACCTCTCTCTCAAAAGACAGAAAAAAAAACATAAAGAATCCCTCTCGGCCTCTCTCAAAAGGTTGAAAAATAGGAATATCAAAACGGGTCAACTGGCTCGATCCTTTCACAACTCCATGAAATGTGTGGGCTTGCTCACAATGGGCTGTACCAATCCATTCACGCAGTGTTTTATTTATTTAGTAATAATTTATAATTTATATGATATTTAAAGGATTTATGACTATTTTGTCTTCTTTTCTTTTTCATTTAATCCATCATAAATTTATTAATAAAATAAAAAATGAAACAAAAACATGGGGAACATAAACCAAAATCCATGCAAAATAAACGAAATCAAGCAAACCTAGAATTAGGTTTTTTATTCAATCTCAGATTATATTTCTTCTGAGATTTGGACATAACCACTGTGAAATCATCCTCAGCAACATTATTATTATTCTGCTCTTCTTCCTTAGAAGTACTTGCATCCTTTTGTTTTGCCCACAAAGCAGATAAAACATTAAAATCATTCTGAACAACAGCCAAAAAAGAGCTAAGATCTTGAACATAAATTGGACTGATATTAAGGGGATTAGGTATAGCAACTGAAACTGGACTAAATCTAATTTCTTTCTGAACTTGAGGAGGCACAATTTTTGGAGAAATAATCTTTGCATTAGAGCCGCTTGGAGAGACAGGAATTTGAGAAACATGATCAACAAAGTCATCTTCCTTATCATTCATGTCAGCAATTGTTTCATCATATACATATTGTATAGAATCAGTATCATCATGTTGAGCATCCTCATGATCAGTCTGAAAATTCTAAAAATTCATAGCAGTATCCTCAAAGTCATTGACAACATTAATCACAGGATTTAAAATTTTTTCCTAAGCACTATTAGTGACCTTTGCATCCTCATGATCACTAATAGGTTCCTCATAAGAAGCATCCTTCGTATTTGCATTATTATGATTGGCAGCATCCTGCTGAATATTGTCATCAACTACAACAACTGGTTTAACAGATTTAGGAACACAAGTAGCTCCATTCTTGCCCTTATAAGGCAAAGAACTTTGCTGATTCGTAGAATTAGCTCTCCCTTCCTTTTTATTGCAATAATCAATTGAATGACCAATATTTAGACAATAATTACAATAGGAAGGCAATTTTTCATAATCAATCCCAACATAGAAAGCATAATTATCTCTTTCAACTAAGATTTCATAAGTCAATTCAACAGATAAATCAAAACCAACACACTCTCAAAATTGCCATATACCTGCTTTCGAGTCATCTCATCAATGGAAGGGGTTCCAATTCCAGCTGCTATTTCAAAAAGAAGTCTAGGACGCCAATATTCTTGAGGTAAATCATAAATCCTTATCCATCATTGAGTATGAGTTTGCTTTTGATTCTTGGGATTAAAATCAGGTGTCCATTGAGATAATCGCAATAATCCAAGTTTAAGATTACATATTCTTGAAGACCAAACCTTTCTGAAATCTTCTTGTGATGAAAAATTGAATTCATAGTATCCTTTCCCAAGTGTAGTCATTCTCCACTGGCCAATCGGTTTTCACAGTTTTCCCAACGCTTCTTGAAGATCAAGATATTTGTAGGGTTTGTCACCCTTAGACAATAAAAGACGTCCATATAGATTCATCTTACATGATTCGACTCCCTTGCAATATTCAGCTTCTGAAATCTTGATTGACACAGAATCGCCCTTGATGCAAGGTTGCGGAAGTTGAGAGAGAGAAATATCGCACGTGTTATTCAAAACCTATGCAAACGATTTCTTTGGAGCAATTTTTGAAGGTGAAAGAGGAGGCTGTGAAGAAGAGGAAGGAGGCGGGAGGAAAGAAGAAGAAGGTGGGGGTGGAGGAGCAATAGAATCAGGGAAGAGAAATTGCCATGGGCAATTAGAGGTAATTGCCATGATGCAAAAGCATGGAAATCCTAGTTTTTAATTCAAAACCCTAGCATAGCAAAAAAGGGGCCGCTCCAGCTATTTTGCCCCAGCTTGCTTAGATAATCAAAATGAGTAGTTGATTCCTAGACCTTATAGCCAATGATAAGTTTTTATACCAAATGGACTAACTTATGTTTATTCAAAAGTAAAATATAATGATGAAATATGAAAATAAATATTTTAAGTGTTGAAAATATAAAAAAATTTATTTGAGCCAACAAGCCGGCTCACACTACCCACAACCCAGATAGAAGGTTTTTTTTTACATGAACAATGTAATTTGTTAGCTAAATTATGGAAGTAGTGTAGATTTAAAAAAAAAAATACCTAAGTAGAGTAAGTTGTAGAGTACAACACAACTAAGAAAGTCATGGATGACTCGTTATCAGATTCATTTTTGCATGGAAGTCGTATGTCCTAGATACGAAATTCTTCATTTATTTATTTTTTTGGTGACCAAAGTTCTTGTCGTGTATTAAGAACACGACTTGTAATTTTTTTTTAAATAATGTACAGGTTCTATCTCTAAACAACAATTTTGCATTTTTTTTTTTAATTATAAAATTGGGCAACTCGTAAATGGGGTATCCCACTTGTCTTGAAACCATAATAAGCAGCAAATCGGGCAAGTAATAATGTATATCCAAGTAATAATCTTATTATATAATAGTTTTGATGGGGATAGAAAGACCAACAAGGAGAAAACTGAGCTTGTAATAAGCAACATGCAGCATGAATAATGGGACCGTCACAGTTCATCGCTGTATTATCATCTTTTGCAACCAACATAAACAAGGCAAACGGAATGAGTGCCCTCACTAAGCCCAAACCCAAACCCCAACAGTTATGGAGCCAATACCATGATGATAAAACTAATGCTCGTTATTTACCAGCATGAAACTTAGAAACATAAGAAAAAGCATAACTCTGATAGTAGTTGATCCAACTGAAGTTATAGTAGTAAACTATGTCTGATATATATGTATATATATGTATAAACGAAATGATGGTCTCCTAATTTAATAGGAATGTAGAAATTGTCTACATCCATGCAATGGTCCACTATTCCCATGCGAATTGTTAAACTATGGGTTTAGGGCAAGTGGTATGCCCCATTTACGCCTTGCCCAACTTTGTATTTTTTTTTTTTTAAAAAGCAAAGTGCTGTTCAGGCGTACAACTTGCTCATAATTTTTTTGAAAAAATTATGAGTCGCGTCCTTAATATATGACTATTACTTTGATAAAAAAATAAAAATAAATGTAGGATATCGTTCAACTATATACGACTTTGATGGAAAAATGAATATAATAATGAGTCGTGGATGTGATGCATGACTTCCTTAGTTTTGTCGTATATTTTGTGTACGACTTATCTTATTTGGATAATTTTTTTAAAATCTACACTACTTATGTAATTTAGCTAACAAATTACACTACTAACCTAAAAAAACCCACATAGAACTAGACTAAACTAACAAATTACTGGCTTGAAAATATTTTGGGCCAACCCAGTAAAAAAATTGACTTGTCTGAGCACACGCCCCAAGACAAATGAAGTAAGCTCAAAACTTAAAAGATGACCTACGCCTCCAAATCTATTGGGCTTTAGATTTGTACCTGCACCCAAGTTTTGTGTAGACCCAGTTTCCATAAAACCGGGGCATATGAATCCAAGACTATAATTTGGGGGAATAGCTTTTGCACCCCCATTTTAACTCATACACTCCTTTGGTTATACATACAATGCACCCCAATTAAATCCAAAAGATATTTACCATTAATTTTAAATCAAGTTGTACAAACTTTAGGTTAAACTGAAGTTTGTTAAAAAAAAAAAAAAAGGTTAAACTAAAGTTTTTATTGCAAGTCTTAAATGAACATAAGAAATATGAATTTGACCTTCTGGAGGTTTGACTTAATTAAATTCAACATCCATTTTATTTTATAAATTTAACCAACCTCCCTAGAGAATATGTTATCTACCCCCTAAAGGGTGATGATTGTAATTGATGCCGACGGCCTTTTCGTGAGTCATCATTAACACTTACTAGCAAGGTAATCCATGGCTTAAATCCTGACCATTTGTAATAAAAAAAAAATTTATCGATGACTTTTAACCATTGGTGATTGGTAATGATGAGTTTTCTTGTAGTGCAAACTGTAAAGAAATATCTAGGTATGCATGAATGGCTTGTATTTGACAAAACCATAAAAAAAGAATTGATTGAACAATGCGCGGGATGCCTTATCATATAAGTTCAACTAGGAAACAATGAGGTGTGGTTTGTTGTATGAAATTAGGTTTGGATTTGAGTTTTGAAATTGGAATTGAACCTCCCGATTCCAACTGTTTTGTTTGGTGTTCACATTAGAATTGAAATTCCAAATTTCAAGTTGGAATTGAAAAATAACTAATTTATATTATTTTCAATTCTTAGCTTAGATCCTAAGAATTATCAATTCCAAAAGTTAAAAACAATATATTATAATTACTATTCATTATTTTTGTCGTCGCCACCGACCCACCGCCAATTATAAGAAACTGAATTTAAATTATTATTTAATATCCCAATTCTTTTATGATTCTAAATGAAATTGAAATTGAACTTGGTCTCAAAGAAAAAGAAAAAAAAGTTACAAACACTCATGTTTTAAGTTTATTTTTTCATAATTCAAAAGAGACCGAATAAAAAAATAAAAGGGCTATAAAATAATAATCTTGTCACTTATCCCTAAGAGCAACTTCAATGGGAGTTGCTTAACTAGTTCTAATAATTAAGAACTGGTTATTATTGGGTTGCACCATTAGAGTAAGATGATGTGAAATCTACGTGTAAGAAAAATTACTTCTACAGCCAACTGGTTCTTATATAAATACCCAATAAAAAATCATAGAAAAGAGAGGAAAATAAGCTAGAGAAAAAGTTTGGTAACTTGTAGGACACATTTAGTGATTTTTTAGAGTTGCATAGAAGGAGTGTATAGTTGTTTAAAGTATAAAGTAATATAAAGTAAAGTAAAATGTGGTGATATGCCATAATGAAGCCTATAAAAGGGAAGTTAAGTAACTTCAATGAGTTATATCATTGGAAATGTTCTTGTACTTGCAATTACATATTGCTAAGGAGTACTTTGACATTTTGGTTAAGAAGCATTAATCATTACGTGATGTGTGAATAACTATGCAAGCCCTAATTCTAATTAGGGGTGGGAATAGGCCAAGCCGTCCGACATGGGCCTATGGCCTGGCCTACTTAAGGCCTAGCCCGGCCCTGCCTGTTTAATAGAAATGCTAGGTTCAGGTTTTTTAAAAAGCCTTTTTACTAACATATTTTTTCTCTCCTCTATAGAATCAGATTTTAGTGAGAAACTAAATGGAATAGCTTCTCATTTTGATCCTAAGAATGATTTTTTTTAAAATTGATTTCCTAAAAAATCTTAAACAAACACAATTAAAATCACTAAAAATGATTTTTAACTTAAAAAAATGATTTTATGGTCAAATAATCTAAAACAAACACACTCTAAATCAGTCAGAATCCGTCAATATACTGAAATGTCTCTTAAACCCCTTTGTCTCCCTATATTTTGTCCATCTCAGATTCTCAAGTCTCTAAAGAAGAAGAACTCTCACTGTGCTCTCCCCCATTGACCATTGTTGACGACACCGCCTGTCATCATCTCAAAAGGTAAAGTTCAGCCTTTGCTTTTTTCTTTTTGTTTTGTTGTGGTGTCGATTAAATTTTGTGGAACCATGGCCTGGACCACAAAGTTATACCATGTCCTCATCTAGCCATCTTCAATTTTTATTGTGATACCAAGTCAATATTGTCTAGTTTCTTCAAATTTTTTATTTGGCAAAATGGTATCTACAATATTTTAATGTATATTCTGGAAGTTACTAGCAAAGTTCACACTTCCAGCAAGCTCATATTTTTATTACAACTAAAATTTATAATCTGCAAGTTAGCAAATAGGTAATGCTTCAAAGAATGGAAACAGTGGTCACATCTTATGCAATGGTAATGCTATTAATTATGATAGTTAAAATTTTATTACGATTATTATATATTTTATTCTGGTGTTCATTTTTTTATGCTATTTGTCCACTAAATGTTTACTCTTTTGGTATCTGCATTTTGCTGCTTGCTGAATTTGTTTTTACTGAATATTTTTTTGGTACATGTTTTTACTGAATCTGTTAACATTGTTTTTTGCTGAGTTTGTTAACATTGTTTCTATTGAATCTTTTTTTGGTACATGATTTTACTGAATTTGTTTTTATCAATGAAAAAGTGATGCAGATTGTGAAAGATAGTGTGATCCCAATGGATGCTTGAAGTGGCTCACATTACCTAGTATATGCGACAGAAGCCAATACTTCAAGTGGTTCACATTTGTCCTTTTTTTCTGCAACGTTAGAAGCTGCAATGAGGAACATTCCTCTCTTTTTTTATTCCATACTTGCAAAAGTGTAATGTCTATGAGACTATGATTAAACTGCATATCAAATTACATTTTAGGATGAAATAATTCAGACCTTATTGTGCAGCTTTAATTTTCTGGCTATTGAAATTTTGGGAGCTTATAGAAGTTTGGAAATTAGAATCTTGTTCTCATTGTCAACTTTACGTTATATTTTCTTATTTTATATATATGCAGGCCAATTTTATAGACCTTATCGTTTTTTTAACAGGCCAATTTGAGAAAAGATATATTTAATATTTGGAGAATACTAACAAGTGTCCTTAGGATATTTGTTAAGCAATCAAGAAAGAAAATATTGCATATGGAAATTATGTATTTAATATATGGAAAAATGTAATACTTAGTTTCCCAATAATTTTTTTTTATTGATTTATTAACCAGTGCCCTTAGGTGGCATTTAATATCAAGTATATTTTGAAATTCTTGAGAATGTGAGGTAAGAATAAAATTTTCCTATGTTTGATACAAGTGATAAAAAATCATTCTCATACATAAAAGATTCACATGAATAAATTTAGTGATATAAAACTTGAAAATTTTATTCTCATGTTTGAAGATGAGAAAGAAACATTCTTGAGAATGACATTCCCGAAATATTGTTTGCTTGGGTATAAAATATTACTTGAATCAAATGTCGTCTTAGGACACTAGAGACCTTCAAATTTTTCATATAAATTTGTTTTTTTGGATTTCTTAATCACTACCCTTAGCAAGACTGATAAAAAAAATTCAAATGTTTTACTAGTTAGTGTGTGTTTGGATGAGCGTTTGAAAAACGTGATTTTGGGGAAAAAAATTGATTTTGGTTAAAAGTGAGTTGAAAATGAAGTGATTTATGTTTGGATGCCTTCATGAAAAAAATAATTTTTACCAATTCTTGTTATCCAGATAGTTTGAATCAAAATTGCTTTTAGATGTGCAATTATTTTATTTATATATATATATATATATATATAATATTAAATAGGTTTAATAAATTATGAAAGTATTGCTTCAAAAAAAAAAAAAAACTTATGAAAGTATTATACACATTATATGACAGGTAAACATTATATAAACATGTCTTATTTAATGGATAAATGACACAGACGTAAGTTAAAAATTGAGACAGGTAAGCGGACACTCGTCTACCTGCATGGCATCCAACGCCATATCCCCCCCCCCCCCCCCCCCCTTTAGTTTGGGACACCAGACTTGATTGTTTTTTTGTTTCAAACTCCCCCTGCATGCCCCATCCTTTGACCCTGCTTGAATCCAGGGTAAGAATAAATTCCAGATTATGCGCCAAACTAACCAAACTTTCTTTAGTCATCTTCCTCTTCATTTTAGCTACAGGCTTATGCGCCAGTTTAAGTCTGGCTATAGAAAAAGAACCAGGGGTAGGCCCAGAGTTAACAATATGCAAACACCAGTGCAATCCAGCAGCATCAATTTACTGACGGTGACAAACAGACATGCATGCAACGAGATAGACAACCAAAATATTAAAGAATGAACGAGAGAGGGAGAGAGAGAGATAAAAGTGATAAAATAAATTGTTACACAATACATCATTACCCCAAATATCATATATACCAGACACTTATATTTTGGTGATCCAACAAGAATATGAGATGCGAAAAAGCATACAAATGTGTTCATATCATATTATTCCAAAACAAAATGGCGCTAGCATCCACCCAAGATGCCCGCTAAGATTCAACAAAATATCTTAGCATAACACAATATGAGACTAAGTTCAAAATGTCTCAAACAATATGCCATAATATAAAACAACAAAACTGTGCAGGATAACAACATTATATGGCAACAACACAACACAACATAAGACTAGATCCAAAATGTCTCAAACAATATGTCATAATCTTATGTGTGTCCAATAACAACATATGACAACAAAATCTTTAATATATAGGTCTCGAGACAACATAATAACAATTGTGCACACTCCCACTAATCCAACATATCAAAGCATAAACAACTTCATTAGAGTCACATAACTTTCAAAATACTCTAATGATAATAAATTAATTAGTGAGATTAAAACTTGGTAACTTATTTAATGCAAGTCTGAAACTTACATTCTTTCTCTCCAACAACACAAGTACAAAACAGAGAGAAATACATTATTACAGAGTAATCAAATCTGGTCATAAAACATAAACAATAAGAAGCCCAACCAAAAAATAATTATATAACCGCAGAGTCTCACAATATTGACTTCATTACCCACCACATACTCTGTCTTCACAATTGAGGAGATTATAAGCGTCCATTTGACACTTTTGGCCGATTCCTTTTGTCATTGCAAACACAAATCCTCGAAAGGATTTTTCTCAAATAGGTAACCTATATAAAAAAAAGTATCACTTAAAGTGATATGATCCATTGTGAATGAGACTAAAATCCTTAATACTTTACAAGTATTATGGAATTACTTGCAAATTTACAATAATTTGTTCACGTATGATCACTTAAGTGTTATAACATAAGAATCAAACAAACTATAGACACTTGAGCACATAATTAGGGTACCAACAACGAAAGCACATGAGACGTATTCTTAGCCACTATTGAGGACATACAAATTAATCACAGAGTATCTAATTCCAATAACAACAAAACAAGTTACACATCAATGAATAACGAGAACACAAATTAACACATTTTAATATTTTTAGCGATGTGATTTTTGAGACACTTCATCAATAGAGAGTTCTATATGCATTAAATATAAAATAGGCATAACCCCAAAAAAACTTTCACGAAATGGAATTAATGAATATACGATCTTGCCTCATATAGAACGATAATAACAACACTAGTAATCAATATACAACTTACAATAAACTTGCTCCCACATACATAAGGCAACATGCATTGATAAAACATGACAAATAAACAAAACATCTTAATCAAACATAGGCTTTTTATGAAGAATTAGGCATCCGAAAGGTCCCCTCAAAAACCGGCTTATGAGGGGATGGTCTACCCAGCTATATAACCAATGACCAGACTTGTTAACCACCCGAGATGTGGGACTCGCAACATGCCCCTCGAGCCTGGGCTCGTCACCACAAGCGAGGGCTAGCGGCACTATCCACACCATCGGGCAGAACGTGGCTCTGATACCATATGAAGAATTTAGGCATCCGAAAGGTCCCCTCAAAAATCGGCTTATGAGGGGATGGTCTACCCAGCTATATAAGCAATGACCAGGCTCGTTAACCATCCGATGTGGGACTCGCAACACTTTTAACATTTTAAGACATTTTATCATGCATTTAAGCGTTTATTTGCCTCCAAAATCAAGTTACAAACATTTAACATGCCTCAACAAAATAGGCATTTCAATATATTCCATGTGTTTATATTTGCAATCACAAAATTATATATTTGTATTTATAACTAAAAAAATAATAATTTGAAATTCACCTTATTCTCAAATAAGAAAATTGTTGAACAAAAAAGTCATAGGCACGATAGATTTAATTCAAAAAATATTTTCATTCCGAAAATCGATCGTACACAATCAATGAAATAGATTTTCAACAATTGAAGTGATTAAGATGACGATTTGTGCTCAAAATGAATAATCACAAATAGAGATTGACCAAAAAAAATATATATTTATAGGATATCACTTCAACTATAATAGCATTTGAGAAAACTTAGAAGAACAACTTTAATCTTAAAATTTCTTATCAAGATATCTCAATACAAAATGTAGATAAACATAATAAAGATCCTCATGGAAATTATATTGTGCCACATGTACACCTTCATAAGTATAAAATATACTAAAATAATATTATAGTTAATTTGAAAAGGAAAAAAAAAAACTTAAATTATAACATAATAATTTAACATAGATGTCATTTTTCAAGATCATATGAATAGAATTTAGAGTACTTTCTTTACAAAGTTTGGTCATATATATATATATATATATATATATATATATATATATATATATATATATATATATACACACATTTTAAGACATTTAAATTCAATTCAAACATATAACATCTATGATAAATCAAAAGTCAATATCCATTTGGGTTTACAAATCAAAATCATTATTCTTTTAAGGACTATGAGATTTGAATTGTACAAGAGTATATTTTTTTTCTTGATAATTCTTTCATAAATAGCCAAAGGCAAGGAACATTTAGTTAAATTTACTACCTCAAAGTAGTAACTACCATAATGCTTGAGCATTGACAAAACAATAACAATGCCAAGTACATGAAGATAGTGTACAATACTTATCCAAATCTCACAAATTGTTACAGCAGTACCTATTAAAAAAAAGGTCCAACATGTGATTTTACACTACACAATTTAAGACATTAGAAAGTTGGAGAAAAAGTTCAAAAAAAAAACTTTATTAGGGTAACAATTATTCAACATGTTATCTTATCAAAGATTAAGATTTATCATCAACAATCAACAATATATGACAACCATAGGTATAAAGAATTCAATATATTACAATATACTTTACGAGACTTAGACATGTCCTCACTATAGGTCCCAGCAATAAAGTGATAACAAACACAAAAGGAAGAGAAAACTATGTCCAAAACTTGTATCATGCTTATGTAAGCATACTCATATTGCTTTTCTCATTCTTAATTACGTGGTAATTAATTGAACTTGGGTCATTGTATAATTGCAATGACCCCTAAGGGTCCCGAATTATAATATATAATTCTCTCCCATTTGATGGATCAAAATAGTTGAATTGATACACACCAAGATAATAGGCACAAACAATGTTATTAAAGTTTCTTAACTATTCAAACTATTTTCTCTATCACACAATTATTATGTCAAGTAATGTCACACAGATGGATGTGTCCATTACCTACATAATCCTAAATATTTTCCAACCGTTGATTATATTAAACAATGACACGCCGATAGGATATGTCATCGTTTAAATAACCCAAAATATATTTTAATTTAATTAAAAAAAAATTCATTGACATAATGATTTATCATGATTAGTTTTACGGGTAAATGACCAGACTGACTCACTTTTAGAAATTATTTACCAATATAACTTTGTTTTGAAACAATTTACCAAACTAAACTACTTTTAGCCATGTGGCATATTTTATTCTGTTTTATCTGACATCGAAAAACTCTACTTTGACTAGCGTTTTTACCAAATTGTGCGTTCACTGTAAAAAATTAAAGCTAGCAGACGCTAAAGGCCAAAAGGGCTGATGCTAGGTATCCATTATCAATATTACAATTTTAATAGGTAGCGTCGGTCATGGTCGACACTAACTTCAATAATTCAAAATTTAACACATACATAACTAAATATAACAAATTTCAGAAATTATAATACATATTAACACGTAGCGAGGGCCGTGACGACGCTAATTTCACAAAATTATTATTTTTTTGTTTACTATTTTTTATGCTAACAATACATCAAAATTTAACTCATACTTTAAACTAAATATAACGAAGAAATGTAGAATGGGTTTGGGCCGATGCTAAATTTAACTCATACTTAAAACTAAATCAAACAAATTTAGAAATTATAACACCTATCTAACAGATAGCGTTGGCCTTAAATTCACGTAATTTAAAACCAAAAATCTAAAGTTATTATTAACTATTGTGTAGAATTGTTATTTTTTTTTTTTTACTTTTAACAAAAAAAATCGGAATTTTGAATGTAATAAATTTTATAGTATAATGAATTTTATTTTCTCTCTTCTGATTAAAGTTATTATTAACTATTTCTCTCAGTGATTTTTTGCCATTATATTACAGTAAAAATAAATTACTAAATATTAGTGTAAGAATTTTAATTAATAATTTAATCCTTATTTATAAATATTTATATTGACTAAAGCTTTTTTTTGAAAGGTTATATTGACTTAAGTTAACTTATTAATTATTGACATATATATTTTAATTTAATATGTATGTTTCTATGTTAATATTATATTTTTTTAAATTTATGTGACTTATGTCACTATATTTGTTTGTTTGTTTAGCGTCAGCCCGGCACACGCTACGTGTTAATATATATTATAATTTCTAAAATTTGTTATATTTAGTTATGTATGTGTTAAATTTTGAAATTATTGAAGTTAGCGTTGGTCATGGCCGACGCTACCGGTTAAAATTGATAATATTAATAATGGGTATCTAGCGTCGGCCCTTTTGGCATTTAATGTCAGCTTTAATTTTTTTTACAGCGAACCAAATTGTGTCAGGTAAAAATGCTACTGACAGTAGCATTTTTAAAAAAACGCTGGTCAAAGTAGCGTTTTTTGGTGTCAGATAAAGAATAATAAAATATGCCACGTGGCTAAAAGTAGGTTAGTTTTGATAAATAGTTTCAAAACAAAGTTATATTAGTAAATAATTTTTAAAAGTGAGTCAGTAAATTAACATTTTGTCACAATTGGTCCCACGATAGGCGAGCTCACAATCACGCAAAATGTCCCAAAACAATCATAAACCGCAGAAGGAATTTCCAATATTTCAATTTGCACAAAAAACATTGCACATAACAATTTCTAACATTTTAAATTAAGTTATAAGCATATATCAACACCCAAAAATATTTCAGTGTCTAAACATCATTACGGGAGAGAGTAAAGACCGTATAAGGTGAATAATAATGTTAGAGATCTACACAAAAAATTTCATCACAAAATTCCGAGAGTACAATATTTATTTTAGACATTTAAATACTGAAAAATTAAAATAAAATATAATATTTATCGAATTTCAAAAAAAAAATTAAAAAAGCACCAAAATTATTTTCGGGAGAGTGAAGCACAATGGTGAACATAGAATTGGAATCATGTTCCAAATGTAGTTGCTTGCGCCTACACGTGCCGCCGGTGTGATGGGGAATGCATGTATGGGTGGAATGTCATCTTCCCTACCTGATTCCCTGGTATTTGGGTCATTTTGACTTGGTTTGCGACCGAAGTCGCACCAGTACACAACCCCTACATAGAGTGTCATGTCCCCAGACAAACTTGACACTCTAACCAATCTTATCAATTATTTGTTATGCCGAAATTACAACATATCATATAAAATCTCTTCTTAGAGCAGTTAGAACTTATCCAATTGGCAGCATGAGAGTTGAGACATAAATTCTTTCTATAGCACTCAGAACTTGCCCAAATGATAATGCCTCACATAAATTCTTTTCTATTGTACATTCAAAAACTCATCACAATTCATACATATGTCTTATCTATAATTAAAGTGAGAATTTTTTTTTTTTGACTCAATTAAAGTGAAAAAATTGAGAGCACAAAAAAAGCGTGAGAAAATTGACTCATACTAAACTAAGCAATAATGGAGTAGAGTCCAAAAAAATAAAAAATTAAAACGCATGCACCTTCACCAAATAAATCCGTCAGGAATAGTGAGAAAGTTTGATTCCAAATCAAATATGAACTGATCTTGATAGGGTCAGGGTGGAATAGAAGTTCACGCCACAGTGAGAAATTGAAAATTCAAAAGGACAATTCCATTTCATATGGTTGGTTTGGGCAAAATTTGCCATCAATACAGAATAGCGTAAACGAAAAAAAAAAAAAAGAGCCCCACGGTTTGGATGAAAGTAAAAAAAATAAAGAGCCACGTACCAAATTAACAATATTAATCATTGATGTTTATTGTAATAAATATAAAGTGAAGTATTTAAAGGTATAATTGATAAAAAACATTTAATATTACATTAAAAATAGAAAATGACATATATTTTGAAACAATTTTTGTTTTGTTGACGTGACATATATATATATAATGGGACGGAGGGAATAATATTTGACATATAATTAATCTGAGTATTAGACAATAAAAAATACTCCCCCCGGTCCCTAATATAAGAAACAAAAAGATATTTTTTCTTGGTGTTATTTATAAGAAACATTGACCCATTTTTAAATGTATTTAATGTTAAATTTCAATATACCCTTATTTATTATAAGAGAATATTAGAAGTAATTAAGTTAGTGAATTAGGAATAATTAATATAAGGACATTTATAAAATAAAATTTAAATTTATATATAATAGTATTAAATGAAATCAAGAGATTTCAATGCATTTCTTTGGTCTTGGTGATTTTGATCATTTGTTTCTTATATTAGAGACCGGAGGGAGTAACACTGACTATGCTAACTGCTAAGAATGCGACGAGTTAAATAGCCTTGTGAATGTGTCCAGTGGATAATCAAGCGCCTTAGCTTATTTAAGAAGTGTCCGGTGAATCTAATCAAGCGTCTATTCCGAATACAAACATTATGAAGGCTGGAGAAGTAATTTTGAATGAAGTATTAAGATATTGAAAGTCCAAGCTTGATCAGAAAATAAGATACCATTTAAAAAAAAAAAATTTAATTTTAACATCGATGGTTCTAATAACTGATATTAAAAGTACATTTTTAACATCGTGTGTTCCTAAAATCGATGCTAAAAGCGCACAACCACCTCCTTCAATTGTTGCCACAGTCACCTATGCCAAGCCTTTCCCTGGTGTAACAAAAACAGAGATGTTCCAAGGCAAAAACTTCAAACGTTGGCAGGAGAGGTCAAAAATTATTGACTCAAAATTACTTGCAGAATCAATTTTCTTCCGACGTGAAAGCTACAAAATATAGTTTTAAGACAAATGTAATTTTGGAGTTAGGATCACTTTTCTACTTGGGAGCCAAACATCAATTATATACAGTCAAACGCATGTCCAATGGTGGAAACCATTGAACCAAACACACGGTTAAAAAACGTTCTCCCTATCATTCGAAGAAAACAACATGCATCTCGAAAATGAATCTTCATAACCACGATGCTCATTAAATGTCCGCGTTGGAGGCCTCATGTTTTTCCTACCAACGTGGTAAGATGTCTGTTTCTTCACCCATATTCTGTTGTCTTCAAAATTTGTAATTTCAAGAAACCAAACGACAAGTTTGTAAGACTCAGCTTCCATGGTCTCACTTTCCGAGGGGTTGAAGTTCTAAATGTAGCCCAATCTGATTTACTAACACAGGCTGATCGACCACGTACGTTCAAATGCATTGGAAGGATTTTATTACAAGAATATAATGCTACTCCATCCGGATCTATATATGAATAAAAAAATACCTGAATTTTTTGGACTCAAATATAAGTAAAAGTCAATCAAATCAACCTTATTTAATATTATTGTTTCAATAATATCCTTTGATTAATTTTTATTTTTATTTTTTCAAAAGCATTACACACTCTCAAGATACAACTTCCAAAAGACTATACACTCTCAAGAAAGGGTAGCTTAGTAACTATAATTTATTTTTTACGCAAATCAAGACAATTAAACTAATATAACTAACTTTCTTAATAAGTGTAAAGTTAATATTTTTTTACTTATATATATGTCCGAAGTAGTATATAACTAGTCTCTAATTAAAGAGATTAGTTAACGAGTATATTTAATATTTTGATAATTAATTGATATCCTTAATTTTTTAATAAAAATTGCTTTTTCTAATTCCTTAACTAGTAGTATTCCAAAACATTGATTAACAAGACCCATTTTATTAAAAGGAAATTCTCAGTTAATGGATTTTACTTTGGACTAGCTGATAAGCTATAAGTGCAAATATATATATCCTTCGGCAAGAATGTGCTAATTAACTTAATATTATCGGATGCAATCATCACAAGCTCTCAAACTAAAATATTACCTTCACCTCTTGTCTTAATTTGTGTTAATTTGAATATGCATATAAATAAGAAAAACTAAGTAAACATTTTTAAAACAAAGGTCGGGCATAGGAGACCGTCATACCATGAAAGGAGAGCTGTTTTATTTTGAAATGCATGAAAAGGAAACTTCGAATCATGTGAGGCAATTAATGCATGGAGACCTTAGGGTTTCTACAACACTAGTACAACTCATACGAGTTTCAATAGTAATCTCCATCGAAATGAGCTTCATTTATAATAATCCCTACAACTTAATTGCATGTCAGGAATCTCATTAATATCTTGGCAGGTACATGTGTTTTGTTTGTGGACAAGACTTACATTCAATTCCATAGGTACATTAGATGTTGTTTTTCAATAAAAATAAAACATGTGTAAAGATTCATCAATGAAAAGATAACATGTGTAACAGTTATTACACATGTTATATTCCCATTAGAAAACAACACCTAATGTACCTATGGAATTATACTTAAGTTTTGTCCTTTCTTTGTTGGATCGTCAACAAAAAAAATGATATTAAAAAATTAAGTTTAACACTTTTCAATATAAATGACATCATCTTTTCATACAAAATTTCATTTTTTGATTCCTTAACCAGTGCTCGTAAACTTTAGGGATCTGGTTAATTAGTATTTTCCTTACACTACAATAAATTTGACATATACTTACAGATATTTTTAGTGACAGTCGTTAAAACTGTAGGTATAGGTAATAGTGTCAGTCAAACTGTAGGTAAAGGTAGATGGATCGTAGGTAAAACCTATTAACAGTCAAAATTAGGTAAATGTATGTAGATCGTAGGTAAAACCTATAGTGACAATCATTTCCCATTGTTATTCGTCGCTCATAATGGACGGTTGGACCGGCCGTATGTGAATGTAAATTTTATATGTACCTACAGATTTTAAATATATAGTGACAAATTTTGCCTGTTACTGAAAGACAAATTTCTTGTAGTGTTAATTTTTTTGTTTCTCAACAAAAAATATCATAGTTACACTACATGAAATTTTGTTAGACTAGTGAAACTCATTGAATGGTTAATTTATTAAAAGATAATTGAATTGTACTCTTCATTAATAAAAGTTCTTGTTGCTGATTAAAAAAAAAAAAAAAGAAGATAATTGAATAATGAAAATGGAGTGGCCAGAATTTGTCCCATTATTTCTGCTAGAAAATTTCCACCTCTGTTTGGGATGAAGTTAAAAACGAATTGAGAATGCGATATCAAGAGTCTAAACAAGACAGACTAGATAGGGTGTGAAGTTTACCATGATAATCGTAGAGGCCGCCTAGCAAGCTAGCCCTAATTAAACAAGTGCATTCAAATAATCAATTAATTAAATTTAATGCATAAATGAAATCCGAATCTGAGTTCGTAATTAAGTTGATAATTATAGGAACAGGCTCACGAGACTAGTCTTCCTTCCATTTCAACTTGTGAGGAATAAAATCTAGGTAATCTAATTTTTTTTATACGCAAAAAATATATAGATAAGGAGTACAAGGGATATTCTAATCTATTGATCAAAAGAGTAAACACATATACAAGGGACACTCTAACTCATATATGATGAGTTGCGCGATGATATATTTGTTTCTCTTGGGTTCAAAAGTTGCTCCTGACCCAATTGAGTAGATGAAGAAACCGTTCATTAATTCGTTAAACTATGGGTACTATGCCTATTATATAGGATAAGGCTCTTCTAAAGTAAACAAGTAAAAAGATTTCCCCCATTAGATGATTTAGTGGGTTCAAATTTTTGTGCGCTTTATCAAATTAAGGGTGGAAGCTCCTTTACTTGTTCGCTTAGGGAGGATCTCACTTTAGATGAGTTTTTTCCTATTATATATGTATTGCATGAACTCTAGTTTCCGGGAAGGAAGCATTAATGTTTGTTATTTAAAAAGACTTAAAAATAAAATAATCCAATACTAAATAAGAAGCTTAACTAATCAAAGAAATAATAGCCATTTAGGCTTGGTGAGCTCTCACAAATTCACAAATTAAAATGGTTCCTAGTTGCGTAACATATATATCATATATATCAGAGTGGTAAGATATTCGGGCACCTTAAATAACGCGTATTGAGAAAAATTTGGTTCAGAGGGGAGAATATGGTTGATAGAGAAGGAAATTATTGTAGAATCAGATTCCAAAAATGCAATATCTTGGGTTAGTAAAAGAGAAGAATGCCCATGGAGCCTTAGATTCTACTGTAATAAACTTCTGAATATGATGCAGGTCCTAAAGAATATTGTTTTTATTCATAGAAATAGAGAAGCTAACCAATATGCAGATGAGTTAGCTACGACAGGTGCTGCAATGGAAGGAACATGGATGCAATGGACAACATAGACTTGACCAATGGCAACATACTCACACCACCAGCCGCTACAAAGGGTGTTCTAGTCTTGATGTTTTTTGTATATTGTTTCGGTTCCCTGGTGTACTTGTTTTTGGATGATATACCACATGAACAGAGTTGATTTTGGTTTTGATGTATTTGGATCGGGTGTTTTGTTCAAATCTGGTTATTTGGCATATGATAGAGTGAGTCCTCTACAACCCTTCCTAGAAGTTGGTAGAGCTCTTCACTGTGATGCTGAAGCCACTTTTGTGGGCATTTGTAATAGGAGTACTCTTTTTCCTTCTGGTTGATTTTCCCCCAAAGTGGGTTTTGCTCCAGAAGGTTTTAATGAGGCCCCTGCACTTTTGCCTGGGGAAGGGAGTTTGTGGGGAGCACATTTTTACTTGTACTTGTTAATATCCTAATTTCGTTAGGACTTCTTAATAAAAGAATAACTTATCGAAAAAAAAGGGGGAGAATCCACCTTATGTGCCCAGCAGATTCCCTGACAGAAATTAGTCACTGCTAATGATGGTGGATACTCCGTATCTATAAATTTTTTTTTGAGGTTACCATACCTATAACATGATTATAAAAAAAATATAATTAATTGGGTTGTGTATATTGTATTCATTTATATATGAGTCTTGCTAAGGGAATCCTAAAAAAACAAATCATTAAAAAATTAAGTATATCATTTTTCAGTATATTAAATATACAACTTTCCATATAAACTTACATTTTAGATTCCTTAATGAGTATTCTAAGAATATTCGTTAACATTCTCTTTTCATTTATTTAAGTATATTGTGTGCAAAAAGACGTTGTCTCTTTGATTATTGAGCTAATAAATGTGTTGCGTGAAACCATACACAATTAGAGAGAGAGATTAATGACAATGTGTGCATTCACATGAATGTTTGTATGCCTAGCAAACATCCACGTTGAGCTTCATTTCTTAGTAATTAATGACCTGGTGCTTACAAACCCTAGTCTTGTACACTTAACTTAGCGCAACAAAACAGGCTACAACACTCGTTTAAGTAAAGAGTCTAACAACGTGGAAGTCATAGTAGTGGCCAACCTAGCTATCACAATTCACGACCTTTGGCGGCGCCGACGATAACCGTTGGTTTTATTTCCCCGTTTCTCTACCCATGGGACCCAAACAAGCGCGATAATTGTGTTTTACTCTTCTAGGTTCTTGGTGCTCCAACTTTAATTTGCACCATATGCTCTGAACAGAGAGAAATGTAATTGTGTTTTGACGAGTAATCAAGTATATTGATCATATCCGATAAGTATATGGAAAATATTAATCAGTGTCTTAAGGACATTGATTAATGAATTAAAAGTAAAAAAAATTTTATTGGAAAGTGATGTATTTAATATTTTGAAATGTTAGACATTTGTATTTTCAATAAAAACTTACTTTTTATGGTTTCTTTAACCAGTGCCCTTAGGGCATTGGTTAGCAAGACCTAAGTATGTATATGGATCCATAAAGAGTTATATTTATAATCATTTGTGCAATGCTGTTTACATGAATTATCTTTTAGCGTTCGTCAAGCCCAGTCTAAGGTCGAAGCAAGTGAGGGCCTTGCTTTAGATCTCTAAAAAAAATAAATTTTTTTAAAAAAAAATCATTTTATATCTTTTTATATTATGATTTTGATATGTTTGATACATCAAACAAATATAAGTTATCCCATTTGATATGAAAAGTTAACATTCGCTGTAAGGTCAAGAGATCAATTTTCATTGTCTACAAAATAAATTTTTTTTATATGGTAATTTGTTATTAGTTTTAAAAAGGCTTTGTCATATAATTTGCTTTAGGCCTCGATTGGTGTTGGGAGAGTCCTAGCATTAGTTTGGTTTCAATGAAAAGGAGTAGAAAGAAAAGGTTTTTTGACGAAACTGATGTTGCTTAAAAAACTAATTACTAGTTTGGGGTTCTTTTCTAACTAATTATCAAAAGGGGTCATTTTGACACCCCTGACATTTTTTATAGGAGATTATCTGATATCAAAGACGTCAGTCCAACTTGCACCTTCAAAGGCCCCAGTCGAACTGCAAATCAACATCAAAATCACGTATTGGAAATGAGCGAGACTTGAGGGAGGAGATGGGAAGAGCAAAATGAAGAGAGAAAAGGATGGTAACTAGGAGTGAGATGTGGAAAAATCGGTTGCAGTATATTAATCTCACCTATCCAATTTTTTTTGCAATATCTAATAGTGAATTTAAGTCGGTTACGGTAAGCGACTAGAATTTGCCTTATTTAAATAATATACCATATTTATCCATGAGTTTTCTACATGACTGATGTCAGGGATGTTCATCAACCGATCCAAACCAATTCAAACCGCAAAAACCGAACCGAAAAATCGAAAACCGACTAAACCGAAAACCGAAAAATCGAAAATCGAAAAAACCGCTTTTTTTTCATTGGATTGGATCGGATTTCGGATCCCCTAGTGAAAACCAATCCAATCCAATCCAAACCGATCTACTATATACATATATTATTATTTTTCAAATTATAGTACTACTCATACTTAAGCATTGTTTTTCATACTTTTATGAACGAACACTCTCATTCTCTTTAATATTTTTGTTGGAATTGTCAAATACTAGATGTATTAGAATGTGTATAGTTATTCATGTATCTAGGAATCAATAGTTATTCATTTACTAGAAGATTTTATGCATGTACTTAGGAACTAGAACTACATTAATTCTAGTATATATAGGTTTAATGTTGGTTTTCGACTTAATATAACTATGTAACGATATATCGGTAAAAACCGAATTATCCAATCCAATCCAATCTAAACCACATTTGATTGGATTGGATTGGATCAGATTTTTTTAAGAAAGCAAACCGATCCAATCCAAACCGCAAGTTGTTTTTATCTTTGGATCGGATGATTTTTTGGCTCAAAATCGATCCAATTCAATCCGCGAACACCCCTAACTGATGTGATGTTTTTCTAGTTTTCTCCATTTATTTGTATATGAAAGCGCGAGATGTGGTATTCCTGCATCTATGACTCTGGACACTTCAGCCCTTTTGGACCCTCTTGAATTTCTGCAATAAACAACTTGCGATAATATACGTGTAAGTGATGCAGAATTTCTCGTAGGAAAACTAATGACCAATCGCCATTCACAACGTGGCCCCAGTTGGCCATTGGTACCACTAGGCCTTGGGTGAAGTATTGGCAAAGTACAGTTTTTGTTTTTCAAGTGCAGAGATATCACAAATGCACACCAAGAAGAAAAAGAAAGGAATAGAGAATCAAAAGAATAAAATAAGTCAAGCTATTAATTTATTTAATCAGAAATTAATAATATCTTTAACAGTTGACAGTGATACTATAGCACAACAAGCTAAGCCAACCCTTTTACACACTGTTTGCCACTATAAATACACATACTCCCTATCCCTCATTTTATCAAGCCCTTGTTGCCTAATGTTCCATTAAACCTCCTCTGTGTCCTCTGTTTTCATAATCAAAATGGGTGGGAATTCCCCTTGTGCTTCATGCAAACTCCTTAGACGCCGGTGCGCCAAAGATTGCATCTTCGCTCCTTATTTCCCTTCTGATGACCCCCAAAAGTTTGCCATAGTGCACAAAGTTTTTGGTGCTAGCAACGTTAGCAAAATGTTGCAGGTATATATCTCATACTCTTGTACTCCGTTTGCTTTCTTTTGATGATGAAGGGTGAAAAAGAAGCCTTCCTATAGAAAAACATACTTGCACACCAAAATTTTTACATCAGTTTATTATTAGTCAAGACTGTCAAATTTTTTTTTTTTTGATATACATAAGGGTGTTTTTCAATCGATAGTCTAAGACTAATAATACATATTCAAAATACATAATGGTTGATTAAAAATATGTACATTTTTTTTATTAAATGTGTATTTAAATTAACCTATTTTATGTTCAAAATAGTATGTATTATTTCCTAAACAATAACTAATAATATCTATTGTTTGATTAACATATGGAATAGTAGATTACCTTTGTACAAGGAAAATGGAAAAAGAGAAACCTTAGGGTCTGTTTGGTTTGCATTTTCATTTCCTGTTTTCATTTCTTGTTTCTATTTTCTGAAAATTATTTTCATTTTCAAATTTTGAAAAATTTGAAAACGAGTTTGATTTGACTTCTTGTTTTCTGTTTTCATTTCCTATTTTCAAAAATCTAGGAATGAAAACATTGAAAACAACTATTTTTTATTTTCAGATTTGGGTCCAATTCAGGAAATATTTTCATTGAAAATATTTTCACTAAACTCAACCAAACGCATTTCGAGTTCATTTTCTATTTTCATTGAAAATGAAAATAAGAAATGGTCAAACCAAACCAAAGATGCCCTTATGGATTGACTTTTATCTTTTTGAGTTTGGATCCTTTTGGCTCTAAATGGTTGTTGACTTCATGCACAATGCTTCAGGAACTTCAGGTTCCCCAGAGAGCAGATGCAGTGAGCAGTCTAGTGTATGAAGCAAATGCAAGAGTGCGGGACCCAGTGTACGGTTGTGTTGGAGCCATATCCTACCTACAAAACCAGGTCTCTGAGCTTCAAATGCAGCTTGCTATAGCTAAAGCAGAGATACTCTGCATCCAGATGCATCATGAGCCAGTGGTGCCGACCCCAGAAACTGAGCCAGATCAGAAATCTTACCTTCTCCAAAATGACCTCCCACAATACCTCAACTTTGTCTCTTCTAGCAATGTAATTCATGATTCTCTCTCAAGAGAGAGCATATTCGGACATGACATGGTTTCTTGAATGAAAATTGCTCACATGCTTTGGCTTCTTAGCTCCTTTTTTTTGTAAAAAAAAAATTGGATTCTATCCATCCAAGCCTATCTCCATTCTCTTTTCGACCCGATCCAATGACTGATATTTGTTGGAGAGAGTTGCACAACAGTTGAATTTTAAGAAAAAAATCACTCATGATACTAATATGTGTAAAACAATCTATTGCACCACTAGAGAGAATTCGAACCCTTTTTTTTATTAATTTATCTAACAAATACCAAACACTTATTACTAAGTATTAAATGAAGGATTTAATTGGTATATATTGTCAGTGTAAAGATTTTTTACACAAACAACCAATCAGAAATTGCCACATAAACTAAAGTTTTTGACTTTTATCTTAACTACCTTAAAAATCGCACACACTATAATTTCTGATTGGTTGATAGTGTAAATTTTTTTACACTGACAGTGCATAACAATTTATCTCATAAATGAATAAATATTTAAAATATTGGGAATTTATTTTACTTTTCATTCTTGAAGTTCCCTTACCCTTATTAACACCCCCCCTTGTGTTCTAATCATTCAGACAAATTCTTTTCCATACATGTATGAAGTATGAAAAGTTCTCTGCGCTTCCTTACTATTTTAGAAATTAGGACAGAGGAAGGCACAGATCAAGGGTCAACTCTAGCATGTGATTAAGTAAGGGTGAAGTAATTTTAGAGTGTTCTGAATTAGTAATTAACCCATTAAACTAATGATTAACGTGCTTGAACATTAATGCATTCAGACAAGGGTCGGTGGTCTTCTTTTAAAATGGCAAACATTCTGATAATTACAAATTTGTCATCTCATGATCTGTTAAAGACAAATCACAAGTTTAGCAAGCACAAAAAACATTTTGTTTTTCCCACTAGAGTTATTTATTTTAGTCGTTCTGTTAGCAGGAATAAGTGCTGAGACTCTTTGAGGACCTCTACTAAGATTTCGTAGAAGAGTGAAGACCCTAAAAAGCAGTGCCATTCTATGATTGTTTTATACAATTTTCAAGCCAGGATTGCATAAGGTGTTATTTACATACAAGCATCCGAAATAATGCATGTGCATGAAGAAAGATTACATGCCTTCTCTAACTCAACAACTAAACCAAAATTGAAAAATCCAGTAAAAAAATTGGCAAAGTTTTTGGTATTAAAATTACTCTTTTTGATTCGGAAGGAAAATTGAAGATTTGTTAGACCAAGACCAGTTTTTAAAGTCTTTGAGGAATGTGAGTTCTGATCAAGTAATGAAAGAGTTTGATTAAGATTTTAATTGGAGATTGAAGGTGAGTCCAAGATGAAGAAAAGAATCATAAATTAAAAGACCTTGCATCACATAACAAAGTTCAAGAAAAGTTGCAAATTAGTTGTTTCACGTGGTTATAGACTAAAATGCTCTTTTGGCACTCTAACTTATTTTTAGATTTCAAGTTAGTAGTCTAAGTAATAAACGTTTTATTTGGGTCCTCAAAGTTAAGAACATTAGCCAACGTTAGTCTCTGACATTAAATATGTTGTAACAGTGTTAGATTCTCATTGTGAGTGGTCAGAAACTCGTCGGAATCTTCTTCCTCTTCTGTCTCTTCACATCTCCACCATTCTTTTTGTGCCTCCTTCCTCTTCAAATAGAAAATCATTTCCATATGACATGGAAAAGCAGTAAACAAAATTCACAAAATTTCCAAAAAATCTTGTTTCTCAAATATGTGGTTACATCGAGGTGTTGGAATATTGGTTTCTCAAGAATTGGGAATTGGCTTTCTCAAAGTTTAGGGTTTTAGTCGGTGCTCATCGCCGACTCATTTTCCTGATGTTTATAAATTCCACATTTATGGAAAAAAAGAGGGGATCTTTTGGCGGCCAAAGGACGAGCTCTCTACTTTAATTAGAAAAAGAAAGATCTCACCTCATTCTCTTCAAGAAAGCTTCATGGTATTTTCATCTTTCATCTCTTTTTCTTTAGTTTTTAGCTTATTTTCCATGTCCAGCTAAATCCCCCCTTTGTTGGGGGTTAGGGGAACTTGATGATTATTTTGATTTGTAACTGATGTTCAATTAATTAATACATGTTTCTTTTTCTATTTTTTTAGCTTTGTATTCTCTATTCTTTATTAATGCTTCTTGGAATTGATCACTTCATGATTATTCTTGTGATTATGCATGTAAAAGAAATTTCGGTGTGTAATTTTGATGTTGAGAGTATGAACCTTACGATTCTTTAATCTAGGAAATAGTCATTGAATCATGAATAACCTTATGAGTTTCTTTGCTTAATGTTTACTCAATTGTTTCACCGATGGATTTAGGGTTTAATTAGAGTTTAACGGCTCAATCACCCAAGGAATTGGGGGTTGGGTAATTGAAGTGAGATCCAGTTATCAAATTAGGATTTAGAACATGTCTAAATCACAAACTAAAGTTCTTCTCATTGAATTCAAGTGAACCTAGGTCTTACATCTTTATTTATTGTCTTTGTCATCCTTTGCCATTCAACTGTTTAATATTTTGTCTCAACTAAAACACCAAAAATATTTTAATTACTTATATTATTGATCAAATTTTCATGTTTGAGCTCCCTTCATTCCAAATCGAAGCCTATATTGTAGTTTAATTTGCAAAGCAGTAGTTGGTAACGATCCCTAGAATGATACTTGATCACATTCACCATTTTATTAGTTGCAACGATCAGTACATTTGTCATGATTTTATGATAAGACGTACAAATCAAAGTTGATATGTTTATTCATAAATATGAGTTGTTCAAAAATGGTTAAAGACAAGAAAATCAATGATACATTTACATATAATTTATTTGCGTGAACATTTTATACATTTTAAGATGGATTTATCTAAATCATTTAGAAAGTAATTACAATATTACTAAGATGTTATTGAGGATGGTTTGCTTGAAATATGTGAGAAGTTTGTGCATAGTGAAGATAAAATGTGGAAGTATAGTTTTTCTTCCCTAATTTATATATGTTAGAGTTTTTATGATTCAGATGAAACGATTCACATTTGTCTTTTTACTTCTATAGGATATAATATCCTGTTTCGTATTTTTGTTTGTATTCTCCACAAAGTTTTATTTGTCTCCATCTACCCATGTTACTTTCAGCTATATATCTATAGTCTATCCTTTCCCGAATGTTCTCACTTACCTACCCTATGCTTTTCGCTTTCACTTCAGGCCTCAGCCGTCCATTTCCTCACGAACTCCAATCTTCTAATCTAATCATATTAGAAAAACGTTAAAATAAGCCGCAGGTCTCAGTTGGATCTGGATAATACGATTGTGCATATAAGATGTTACATACCTCTTCTTACATGTGATGTGAGGTTTATGTAGCAGATATAGAGTATGTTAAAAATAAAATAGAACTATTTATAATTATATTATAAAATTATATAAATATAAAATATAAAATGAATTTAATTGATATGCATTGTCAGTGTAAAATTTTTTTACACTGTCAACTATTCATAAATTGACACATTATTAAAAATGTTTGACTTTTATCATAACTTTCTTCAAAGTCACGAATAAAATGATTTTGATTGGTTGAAGTGTAAAAAGTCTCGTTTTATTTTTACAACAAGACTTCAAGCAAGGCTAAAGTCTCTTACTCGGACCAATATTTCTAGTATTAATGAGAAGATGATTACAAGAGTTTATGGTTACCCTATTTATAGACCAACCGCGTGATTGCCCTACTAATGACCCTTTATGGGTGAGATGCTTGATAGCCGCGGCCCATGATGTCCCTTTATTGCTTGGGCGAGCCTTCCTCCGTATTAGACGCAGAATGCCTTTAATATCCGGGTATTACGGGATCGGTCCAGATGTGGTGAAGAATATTCCTTCTAAATATTCTTCAAACTAGGGCCAGAGTGTCTTCGGAAGACCCCACTGGATTGGGCTAGCGAACATGACTCGAATGATTTGTTTGTTTTCAGTTGAGGGAGGTCTACTTGAAGATTGGACCTAGGAGTTCTTGACCCATGTAAGAACATGTTTATTTGCGGACAATTTAGACTGTTAAGAACCGGCTCAACTCAGTCAGTAACTCGGTATCCTTGGATTCACGTGGGAGTCTGGGTAAGAAATATCCAAAACGAAGATGTATTATAATGTAATGGCTTCGCCATTATTTTCTTAGTTTGTAACAAGCCTTTTTTGCTCAACTTTTTCAAACCCATTTCAGGTAAAGTTAGAACAGAAATTAACACCATAAATCACAGTCAATGTAGTAAGTATGTGTTTTGTTCCACTTCTGGAGACAACAGAAATGCTTTTACACCTATCAAACGTGATTCTAGTAAAAAAAAAAGAAAGATGTGTTTGGTTCACGTTTGAGAAAACAATTTTGCATCCAAAACGATTCTATCAGAAGCAGCTTAGAGTAGCTTCTGTTTTTGGATTAAAAAATTACACTAAGTTTTACATCAAACTTCCTTTGAGAATAAAAACATCCAAACATAAATCACTTTACTTCAAACTCAATTGTATTGAAATCAAGTCTACAAAATCAATTTCATCCATTAATAATATGTTAAAATTAATTAATAACAAGACAAAGGCATGTCCCTGTTGATGTTATCCATCAATTTGAAACTCTGTATCTATGTGTAGACAAAGAGGGTGATGGTGGGAACCGGGTTTTCCTTTTGAGGGCATCTTCAGTTCTCTTGGTCTTTCTTCTTAATCTTATTTAAATCAAAGTATGCATTTTTGGCACGTTGCTTCAGTCCCAAACAAATAAACGTGTAGCAATCTACGTCTAAATAGGTTGTGGACTTGTAGCCTTCTACGGCGGTAGTGTTTTTTTTCTTTTCGAAGTCGGGATATCCTCCGCACGTAACATCAAAAACTAATCCTACAAGAAAACTGAGATTCATTTAAAGGGTTATCCTCTCCCAACAAATGTTTTTCCATATACACGGACCAATGATCAAACCTCTGACCACATGCTTAAGGGATCTGAATACCTATCACTCATAGTAGTGTTTGATCAAAAAAATGGAAAAATACTATTTCAACGTGAACTATATTTAAAGTGAGAAGGTAAAAATATATTTTTCTTAAATCATTTAATAGAATGAACTTTATTATTAATTAAAAATTAAATATATTATTAATTATTATAGAAACAAATTCACATTAGAATATTCTTTTCCTTTTGACAAAGTCTACATTAAAAAATATTTGTATATTAAAAAAGCACTCGGCTTTACACTACCACTGGATGTCCATAGTAGTGTGTCATTTTTGCATGATGAACTTACAAGTCAAGCTACTCTTTCGGTCCTGTTACTAGTATACAAAGCATGAAATTGAGAAGCAGCAATTTATTCGGTATAACCTGCTATGAGAAGCTTTATTACTTACTGCAGCATAAGCTGATACGTAGTTGCCACATCCAAATCGAAAATAGATCCTTCCTTCACAGGAGAAATAATGTTACAATCTCATAACAATTTAGAGACCTTCAACCTCCAATTGATAATATGGAGACTCATCCAATTCCTGAACTGTCCCATCAACACTGCAGGCTTGTATTATAAATTTGAGACTAATAGTGCCAGAAGGAACTTTGAGGTCAGAAACATAAAAACAGTTTACATGTGCTACTCCTAGGTACTCCTTCACATCTTCTAATGTTGTACCTGGATTACCATCTGCTTGTTTTGATAGTTTCACCAAATACAAGTTGTAGTTTCGAAATAGGTAGTAATTCTTTCCATCTTTCAGTTTCCAAGAAATTTTAACATTAAGGGACTTTGAACCCTGAGGACCTGATGTCCGTTTGATGTATTGACCATCAACTAGCCAGGAAGTAGATACAGGAAAATCTGACTTATAGTCAGAAGTTTTGATTGTGATATGACCAAGAACAGCAAAATAATCTGATGGAGGAGCCACAGTACCATCATTGCCATCTGATCTGTACTGCCATCTCATTTCATTGAATGGAGAATCTGATTTATAGCAAATGGCATGGATTTCTGTCAGAGTGTATCCATTCATTTCAACTGTGCCTTCATTTATAACCCATCCAGGGGAAAATTTCTTATGTTCACGTGTCATGATTACTTTGCTGAATTTGCTAGATAAATTATTCACTGCCTGGGAAGCCAGAAGTATAGACATTCTTTTGTCGTTTGAGGAAGTGAACTCAAGCTTAAGTCCCAGTGAAGAGTTACCATCAGATTTCACCTGCATTGACATCAAGTATGAACTAGATATAAGAAAAGCGGGTCAGCTAGAAATACCAAGTTGTATGTAATGATTTCAGTAAACTTGTCTGAATGTGAATTATACCATTGATCAAAGAAACACACCCGAATCCCCCTTTGCCTCAAATACTTAACCTGATTCAGTTCCCACATAAAGGGGCAAACTGGTTTGTAATAAAAATTGAATTAAACTGCTACATTGGCAGCTATTCAAAGTTCTCTGAGTATGATGGCATATTTTAAACTAAAGGATAATAGATTGATGGGCATTTTTTTTAAAAGCAATTATGATAAATAAGTTATAGCTTACAGAATAAAGGAAGTGGATAGGTAACTCGGTCAAAAGAAACTCTCCTTGAAATATTTTTCTCTCAAAGTAAGTATGTTCTTCAAGCGACCCTATGAATGTAATGTTCCCCCCTCCACTATATGATGATTTCTTCAAGCTGCAATTTGCAAGCAAGACAACAAACACTTTAGATCTTGTCAGAACTAGATTTGAAATGTAGTAATTAAATATTTCATTTAAGAATGAATAATAGAAAAGAAAAGAGGCTTGAGTATATCCAGAAAACTAAATATACATAAAAAAAATTGAGGTTTTCACCCTAACAGGTCAGCCATCAATAAAGATGTTCCAGGGGCTGGCCACATAATTGAAGCAAGATGTATAATAAATCATATTTTTATCAAGATAGGTCTTCTAATTCAATTAAGAAAAAGAACCTATATAAATCTTCTTCACAACCCCCCCACCCCCACACACAAAAAGCATGAAACCCAAAGTTTTGCCATATGCTGTTCTGAATATTTACTTTGAACATAGAATTATGTGATATGTACATTCTGTCATACTTCCAGTTAAAAGAAAATATTATATACTGGATATGTGCTATGACTTACTCTACAACAACTTGAATAGAATTTGTTGGATCAGCAAACTCAAGGAGTGGCTGCATACAAATATGTGAGTTAGATTATAATAAAACTCTTAAACCAGTATCACTATAATCAGTTGTTGAAATTATAGAAAAAGGGTGGAAAAGATAAGAGAAAGGAAGTATTATTAATGTAAAAATACATGTGACATAAAACATCAACCTAATACACCTAATTTTTTATACTAATAATCTAGGTCAATTACTAATATAGTACAGCTAGTCAGCTAGTAGAAGCCCATCCAAGTAACACTCCAAAATTAAAAAAGTACTCCTGAAATAATAAGAACCATAATATTCTAAAACATCAATGAAGGGATCACTGATTATAAGACACATCTCTTGTATATTGTATAGATTTGATTAAGGAAAACAAGTTTGTAATCCGAAAGGCAATAACAACAATGGACTTGAAGATGTCGGATGAATATTAGGACCTTTTTCCCAATGATCACAAATTCACATTATTTAACCGAACTTGGTTTTCCAGTTATTATAGCAATGTTACTTAAATTTAGCCCCTAATCTTAGAAATGACAAACAAAGAATTCAAAAAGGGGGCATATATGTATCTTTTCTTGGTCATCCATCCAACTATTGATATGGTAATTGGTAAATTGTTGAGCCAACAATAAGAAAGAATGATTATTGGGTGCCTACCTGGAAGCCTTGGCAAGAAATGTTGCACCAAGTAGCATCTGATACATTGTCTCCATCAACTGAAATATGATAACCACGACCCTGAAAGCAACAAACAGTGCCCAACATTTGAACCCAGCATTTGAAAGATAGGATACGTAAGTATTTATTTGAAGTGAGATTGCTTAGATGGGAGTTATTATTATTATTATTATTTTTGTTGCTGTTGTTATTATTATTAATGTTGTTGTTGTTATTATTATTATTATTTTTATTTTAGGTAGAAGATTGCTGAGGTCTTTGTTTAGGCTTTCAAGCTACCATGCAGCACATTATTTCTTTCATGTGCTAGATTTTGTGTTGTTCATCTCTTCCTTGGCAGCTTGATGCGCACTGAGCTAAAGTTGGATACAAGAAGTTCCATCTTTAAGGATATAAAATTTTTCAGCCCACTTATCATCTGCCTCTTGACATTCACAAATTATTCTTAAAATCACTTTCATTGAAATTAAATTAAAAACAAATCCTATTAAATAAAATGTAGAATAAGTATCCTCAAAGTTTTATTCAGACCAGCAGCTGCCAACCATGGAAAAAAATTACTTGTAGAAAAGGGAAGAAAAATACAAAAGGGGACAATAACTGCAATTGTTAACCTGATCAAAATTTGAGTAGAATGGTAGTACTTCCGGATAATTTCGCAGTACTCCCCATGATTTTTCCACAAGACCCCACCAACTGCAATATCGAATGCATGCCAATGATGCTGGTACTCGTGAGTAAGACATTTAAGGTTTGATGTCCATCATTAATATAAAAAGAAACTTTGACCATGTAATTGTTACCTACTATCATAACCCATACGAAAATGCAAGAAAGTTTTTAGAATTTTTGCCGCATTAAGATTTGTAGGATAAAATTAATAATTAAGTTTCTCAATTTTTTCCGCTTGCATAAATATTGTAATCATTGACTATTGAGAGTTTAAAAAGAGAAATTGTCAGACTACCAGAAAAGATCAAATGCACAAAGAGATTGGTATAAATCAGTGAACTCCCATTCAGGATAATTTATAAGCAGAGAGCATAGAATGACCAAACATAATGCTACAATGCATAATTAAGATAGATGTACCAATACTTTATATGCTTCTTTAGGGTAATCAAGGAACAAACAATCTTATAACTGAAGTTACTCAACTATAATTTATGGCTACTGCATAAGACAAATGGATTGTGTAAAAGGTCGTGAATTCTGTAAATATGCAACACACATCTTCACCTAATTTCTATTAGTTTTTGGGAGTGATCGGGAAGAAATGTAATCAGGAGTAGGTTTGAAATAAAATACCAAACTAGTCATGTAACTTTTAGTGAAGCCAAAGATGAAGAATCATGCAGACTAAATATGTATCCAAAAAGAAAATAGAAGAGCCAAAAATGACAGATTTTATTTGTCTTTATAAGAATCAGCATCTGGTTTGAAGAAGAAAATGGTGTCGTCAGCAATTTGGAGATTAGAAACTAAAACCCCTTCCGAACTAACAATCAACCCCTTAATCAGCCAATTACTAAAAGCTCCAGACACTAAACGACTAAGCACATCAACCATAATAGTAAAGAGAAACAGAGATAAAGGGTCTCCATGCTTCACCCCCTTTAGCCCCTGAACCACAATTTAGGTTTGCCATTCACTATGACAGCAAAGGTGGAAGAGGATAAACAACCGGAAATCCAATTTTTCCAACACACCCCAAACCCTTTCCTATTCATAACTTTATCCAAAAAAACACAGCTAACACAATCATAAGCTTTCTCAAAGTCTAACTTAAAGACTAGACTGCATTTCCTCTAGGTTCTAACATCATCCATCACCTCATTAGCAATGAGAGCAGCATCGAATAAAAGGACTTTGATTCTCAGAAATGATATTAGAGATGACCTCAATCAGCCTCAAGCTAAGACTTCTGTTATGATCTTATAAACACTAGAAACCAAACTAATGGGGGTGGAAATTCTTAACTTAATTGACCTATCCTTTTTACGAATGAAAGATAAAAGTAGAGTTAATACTGAATCCAATTTTACCATTATGGAAATATTCAGCAAAGACCTTATAGAGTTCAGGTTTGACAATATCCCAACAGTTTTGAAAAAATCCAAACATAAACCATCAGGGTCAAGCGCTTTGTCTTTCCCCAAACTAAAAATAGTCCTAGGGATTTCCTCCTCCTCAAAAGGCCTTTTCAATCAACAAGCCTTATCCAGAGTAACGACACACCAATCAAATCCTCAACGAAAGGCCTATCAGATATTATATCAACCTAGTTAACCTTGTGATATTATATCAACTTTTTGAAAGGCAAAATTGCAATAATTGTTTGGGCATTGTAACACAGATAGATACTTTACCTATTCTGAGCAGTCTCGAAATCTGGGGGTTGCTTTGTCTCATAGACCCATCCAGGAGCAAATATTGCAGCAGAGACGTCATCCTTTCTTAGTATATCAAGAGCAACATTTGCCTAAGACATCCATAACATAGAGTAAATAAAACACTAGAAATAACACTCGGATAATTACCAAAATAAGGGAAATAATGTTGAGATATCATATTCATTTTACCAATCATATACTACACTTGTCCAAAACTATTTGGCATCTCAAAGTTAGCAAGTTTATCTCCCACGAAACTCCAACAGCAAGTTCTTTCATAGATAGATTTCAAATAAAATGCATTATGAAACAAAAGTAAATGATAAATTATCTCTTTGGTAATAGGGAATCTGGTTACAGGCATCAAGAGTGTGACAGAACAAAAGCTGCAATTTCACAAAGTGCAAGACAAGTACTTCTGTTCAATAATAGCAAATCATTACCAATTTATTGTTAGGAAGTCACATTAAACAATTAAATCAAGTGTAAAGTCTATGAACACAAAAACTAACGACTTCTCTTGAAAAAAAATTGACCACTTCACCACAGGAAGGGGGGTGCTACATGAAATAAGAAACTTATGTGAAGTCAGTTATAATATTAAAATAACATCCACAATAAAGTCTGCAATATACCAAATTGAAACCAATGCATTATGATGATTAAGAGTCTAGAATGCTTTCCAATACCGTATTTAAGCATGATTATTAATCCTGTTAATGAACTTGGATGCAAAGAACACAATATTTATTTCATAGCCTGACAGCCATAATGAGGAGTAATTAGTTTTTTTAAGTGACTTATCTTTTGTTGTTCCTGCTGTGTGTGACTTTTTTTTTCTTTCTCTTTTTTCATTTTTGGGATGTAGTCTAGTCAGAAATGAAACACTTAGAAGACAGAACATGCACAGGGACAAGGTAATTGCTTAAAGTGAAGTAAAACCTGCAGTTCTTCTACTATGTCAATTAAATGTCTCATAAGCACATTCACTAAGTAATATAGTCCAATGGGCCAAATTCAGTTCCTGGCTTATGTTCCAATTAGGACAATAAAAATTCATTTCCACACAAGTTCAAATTGGGATAGCGGACATACAGTATATTGCTATATATAAAAAAAATTGTATATCACAGACCACGTACATTCCACTGTCCACCACCATACGTGTTCCTTCCAAATACATCAATTCCCATGTAAACATCAAACTTCCGATCACTGGCAACAGCAGCAGAGAGCCTTGGATAATCTTCCTACATGGTACATAATAAAATTAACTATGCAAATGGCAATTGATCAAACATCAGATTGGCAGAAACATTCCAAGGGAATATAAGCAATACCTTCCATGTATAGTTTACAAATATTCCGTCACATATATCAAAGAACGGCTTATTATATTCATTTAGTTGATCTTGCCACTTCAGGTTACCATCAATTGTAATACTGTCATACCTATATGACCAAGAAAATACATCAAAGTCGAATTTTGGCACCAACCCCAGCAACAAAGAATTGCTGGCACATCTTCTACTACTCACCAAAGCACTAATGATCCAGGCACTGAAGAATGCATTGTTAATGATAAATGGTTTACAAACTCTTTCAAATTAGAAATTTGCCCTGGCTCCAAATTTACCTCCATATTGATCTGCAATTAAATGTTACTATTTGAATCGATAACAAGAATATGGCAAAATGCAATGCAGCAAAGTATTAGAAACTAAGTATTTGTTTCGTATTATAAATAAGCATTACGGGGCTGATATGATTTATTCAATAATGCCAATTCACTGAGAAGTTCTGGCAAACGTCTAAGTATTCATTTTTGTGAGGCCACTCATAAAAGTTCCAATGACGCATTTCTCCTCTCAACATATTAGATATTACAAACTTTAGTTAAAAAAACAAACCCTAGTTATTGTACTAGTAAAATGACTACAATATTATTATTCCCAAATTTTTCTTCGAATTTTCGTTCTATTTTTATTTGGGCAGTATTTAGATAAAACACCATGCACCTTCAACTTGAGATCCCAATTTCATGGAACCCGAACTCCAACCATTCTAGTTCAATGAATTTGGCATTATATGTACATGTGGAGCATCTGAGGCACTGCTAGTGCAGGTCAACAGTTCACTTATTGCTCATAAATAAACTTCATGAATGTAAATATAAATCAACTTAATTAGATAATATAAAATTGAAATAAACATGTATAGTATACAGAGACAACAGGTTATTTACTAGCCACCCATCGAAGCCTAAAGCAGCAGCAAGCTCTGCCAGCCGTTCTGCATATATTTGTGCTGACTCCTTTGTTGAAAGCAGTGCATCACAGGCAGCCCTTCCCTCATCCCATTCGGTGATGAAAGTCCCCAACACCTAAAATATTAAAGGAACAAATAAAACCGAAGAAGTTCAAATAAGAGTTTCAGCAGTTATTCTATTTGAAACTACTTATGATATTAATGATGCAATGGAACCAAATATTTATTCTGGTTAAAGCATGAGCAGCAAATAATGTCAGAAACATCTCCCAATGAGTAACAAACACAAATGCGATACATCCTTAGCTTCCATAAAGATTCTGAAAAGTTTACATTTACCATACAATCTCAGATCAATTAAACTAAACCAACTTTGTAAGCATAAAATTGACCTCAATAACTGATTCGTAGTCAAGCAAAGAGGAAACTATTTGTCAAATTTTTGAAGTTCATATGTGTGGTTATATTATAGTCAAACTTTCATATGGCCACAAACTTAAAAGGTTAATATTTATGTCTCAATATTTAGTACTAGAAAGTAACTTTTCACAGAAAATCTATGCAAAAACATAAAGAAAACCACTCAGATTGAAAATATATAAGGAGCCTAAATGAGAAAACTCCAACCCTCCCTCCAATACAAAAACAATTTTGTTATTCCTATATCTAAAAATCCTACACCTGGTTACCAATGTGCTAATTATTGGTTAACAACATTCTTGTCACTTGGTTAACAGACTAACAACCTGTATTTTTCACTCAGGAAACATGATGTTAGTCCATTAATCAAATGATAAACATTGTTAGCCAATAATAGTAACCGGGTCTAGGCCAGGTGTAGAAGAAACATTTCCAGTAAAATATCTCCTTAGTCCGTAGGACATGGGCAACAATTCTGCCTACAAAATCATTAGTGAAAGAAAGGATGGTGAAGCTATTCAGCCATAATAATAATCATCTAAAAACTCACCTTTAACAAGAATAATCACTTTAAACAAATTCAACAAATATGGGTTATGTAAAGTCATTCAAGTTAAAATGGTTAAAGATTACCACCACCATCACCATCCCAAAAAGAAAAAAAACAAGAGTAAATGGTCAAATCAGTTCTTGAATAATACAATGTAGGCTATATTACTCCATGAGTGATGGAAATTACTCATGAGGTCCTAAAAGTGCATTCAGTCATGTAAATAAGTCCCAAAGTGAGGGACTAATTTGAATTATAAAAATGCATATTTAGGGACCTCGGGAGCAATTTTCAAAATTCAGGAGCTAATATCACTTAGGTGATGTTTGATTCATGGAATGATTTATTCTCGGGTAAACTACATTCTTGTACTCATCCTTAGAAATATTTCTTTCTCACTCTCACACATGGCTCTCACACATAGGAATGAAATTTTCAACTTTCATTCACAAATTCTATTCTCATGCATCATGAGAATGATCTTTTACTCTTTGTACCAAATATAAAAAACTTTTATTCTCATCTCACTCTCCTGCGAATATTAAAATACTTCTGATACAAAGCTACCTTACATCTATCTTTGAAAGACTAATTTGAAAATTTATTCATAAAACAATTTTCAGCTCAACCACACCACACCAAACTCAAAGGTACAAAGTTGTGGAAGCAAAGTACCTTAACGCCATGGCGATGAGCGGTGTTAGTCCAGCAAGGAGGAGGAAGAGTAACCAAAGTGTGAGAAAAGTACACAAACACATCAATCAAATGCCAATGCCAAATGGCATATGCATTTGGATTGGTGCCACCTTGAACCCACTTGTCATCCAAGTAACCCCCACCCATGTCATGACACACAAGCAATCTACGCCTATTCGGCATTGAAGAAGAAGAAGAAGAAGAAGAAGAGCCATTTTGAATAATGGGAACCGAAGCTTTGTTGAAAGGGTAGTGAAAAGAGTTAAAGTAGGAACGAGACTCGAGTTCTTGGAGGGTTTTGATTGGATAAGAAATGGGAAGAGAGGGTTGGGTGGGATCAAAGGGTGGAGAAGGTTCGGGTTGAGGTTCGGATTTGGTGTTGGACATGGTCAGAAAAAGGTACAAGGTTTCGATTGTTTGGACGAGGAGCCAAAGGATGTTTCGGACATGAATTAAGAATTGGCGGTTTATATAGTGTCGAACAAGTTGAGAAATCTGAATCATCCCATAGATACCAACGTTTCCAAGGTAATAATGCTTCTAGTGCTACAACCGAAGTACACACCAGTCCTATCCTATGTATGGTAGAAGGTTATTTTCTCGTTCATGGTCAATTTCATAATGCACGTGAATATGAAATTATCTGTTTACCTGGGGGAAAATGAGCTAATTGACTGGAGTGACCTATTTTTAAAAATTATTTATTAATATAATCTTATTTTGAAATTATTTATCAAATTAATCCAATTTTTGTCAATCTGATATTTTTTATTATTTTTTTCGGACACCAAAGATACTACTTTGACTAGTGTTTTTGAAAAACGCTACTGTCAGTAGCGTTTTTACCAGATTGTGTCACGTGGTAAAATCTGGTAAAAATGTAAAAAAAAAATTAAAAATTTTACGTTTAGACCCGTCTGATAGACTATCAGACGGGTGAAGAAATGTTCACCCGTATGATATATTTCTTCACCCGTCTGAAGCTGAAGATCTTCATCAGATTAGACGGGTATCAGACGGGTGAAGAAATGTTCACCCGTCTGAAGTTGAAGATCTTCACGCATCTGAGGTCTATCAGAAGGGTTCACCCGTCTGATGACTCTCAGACGGGTGAAAAAATGTTCAGCCATCTGAAGTTGAAGATTTTCACCCGTCTGAGGTCTATCAGATGACTCTCAGACGAGTGAAGAAATGTTCACCCGAGAAGATCTTCACCCGTCTGATGACTGTCAGACGAGTATCAGACGGGTGATTCAACGGTCTGATGACTATCAGACGGGTGAAGAAATGTTCACTCGTCTGATACATTTCTTCACCCGTCTGATCTGATGAAGATCTTCAGCTTCAGACGGGTGACACCTCTAGCGTCAGCCTTTAGCGTCGGCGTTTTTAATTTTTTTACATTTTTACCAGATTTTGCCACGTGGCATAATCTGGTAAAAACGCTACTGATAGTAGCGTTTTATAAAAACGCTAATGACAGTAGCGTTTTATAAAAACGCTAGTCAAAGTAGCGTCTTTGGTGTCAGAAAAAAATAATAAAAAATGTCATGTTGGCGAAAACTGGATTAGTTTGGTAAATAGTTTCAAAACAAGGTTATATTGGTAAATAGTTTCTAAAAATGGATTAGTTTGGTCAATTAGCCGGGAAAATGTTCAAAACAAATAAATTATGTCATCTGTACAACTTATTTGAATACTAGTGCATATATAAGATGACCCAGGTTCCTTCCAGTTTAAACATTGGTTTCGAGTGGTCTCAAGCACGAATTCGAATTCTAAAAATGCAGAGCATTAAAACTCTTGAGACAGAGTTTTGCCTCCTTGATAATCATATCCGGTTCGAGAGATTAGTCTCCTCTACAGTTGTGTATGAGATATTCTAGGTAACCAAAAAAATATTATGCTTTTATATTTTAACATATTTGTCTATATTTATTTCTCTTTTTTCATTATTTCAACTAACAAAAATTGGGACACCATTGTGTCCCACAAAGGCTAATTGACCAAACTAACCTATTTTTAGAAACTATTTACCAATATAATCTTGTTTTGAAACTGTTTACCAAACTAATCCACTTTTTGCCAACCTGACATTTTTTATTATTTTTTTCTGACACCAAAAACGCTACTTTGACTAGCGTTTTTAGAAAACAGTAGCGTTTTTACCAGATTGTGCCACGTGGCAAAATCTGGTAAAAATGTAAAAAAATTTAAAAATTTTACGTTTAGCGTCGGCCGACGCTAAAGGCCGACTCGAGAGGTGTCACCCATCTGATGTCTATCAGATGGGTGAAGAAATGTTCACCAGTATAATATATTTCTTCACCCGTCTGAAGCTGAAATGAAGATCTTCATCAGATTAGACGGGTGAAGAAATGTTCACCCGTCTGACACATTTCTTCACCTGTCTGAAGCTGAAGATCTTCACCCTCAGACGGGTGAAGAAATGTATCAGACGAGCGAACATTTCTTCACCCGTCTGACAGTCATCAGACGGGTGAATGAAGATCTTCACCCTCAGACGGGTGAACATTTCTTCACCCGTCTGATCTGATGAAGATCTTCAGCTTCAGACAGGTGAAGAAATATATCATACGGGTGAACATTTCTTCACCCGTCTGATAGACATCAGACGGGTGACAGGTCTAGCGTCGGCCACGTGGCACAATCTGGTAAAAACGCTACTGACAGTAGCGTTTTCCAAAAATGCTAGTCAAAGTAGCGTCTTTGGTGTCATAAAAAAATAATAAAAAATGTCAGGTTGGCAAAAAATGGGTTAGTTTGGTAAATAGTTTCAAAACAAGATTATATTGATAAATAATTTTTAAAAATAGCTTAGTTTGGTCAATTAGCCATCCCACAAATGTCCCACACCCACCTACTGTGTGTGCACATGGAGATGTAAAAAAGAAGGTTTTCCCAAAATAAACCCAAGTTTAAAAACTCACTTAACCTTTGGTGGAGTCAATCGGGTAAGTGTGTTTGGGGTATCATTGTAAATCTATGTTTGTATGGCTAACGCATCTTTACATCCAAAAACACATTTGACAAGGACACAACTAGTTGTTTCCCCTTGCAAATTGTAATCCAAACATAAGCTTAATTTGTCATGTTTTTTTTTTTTTTATATATATAAAAAGGTTAAGGCATGCAAAGACATCACTGTAGAGAAGATAATCTCAACTAGGTTGGCACCACCCACACTACCAATCATCTGTCGCACACCCCAAAATATTATAAAAGAATAAAAATAAAATTTGTCATGATTTAATTGTAGTTGAACAATATATTATTCAAATAGAAGACATAGAGCCTGTTTGATAAGTCTCGTCCGCTAGCTTATAGCAGATCCGCTAGTAACTTGTTTGGTAAGTATATTTGTGATTAGCTTATATATTTTTTTTCGAGCTTATAACATTTCCTCCAGACACTACTTCAAATGACGTTTGAGTTTACAGTTTATAGCGTTTGATTTTCTCTCTCTTTACCCTTATTATTTTATTTTAATTCCATATTTATACTCTTCAATATATAATAAAATATTATAATATTTCATCTTCTACAATTCACAATGCATTTTTCTTCTAGTTTACCCTCTCTGCTCTCCTCTCTCCTTTCTCCAACTCATCCCCTCTCTCGCAACTCATCATCTCTTTTTATATAATTTAACCTTTTTTAATAATATTCTATTATAGTAGTTCAACATTTATTTGATAATATAACACATATTATATTATATTATATATATATATATATATATATATATATATATTTTTGGGGGACTAAACCGGGTCAAAGACCCAACACCACACAAAGCAATATATATAATTTTATATGATAATATAACGTATTATAAATAGGTAAGATTATCATTTATATAATTTTTTTTTTATATATAAACAACATTTATATAAAAAGGTATAGACACATGTCCTTTTATGTCATTTTATATTTATCAGCTAGTTCAACCGCTAATTTTATCAAACACTTCCACACTAATAAGCTAGCTTATCGGCTATTTGATATCCGCTACCGCATCTAATATCCGCTATAAGCTCCTCTGCTATCAGCTAACTTATCTGTCATCCACTATTTTTACCAAACAGGCTAATAATCGATCCATTCAATCACCGGATTTGATCTAGTTTATAAAACAATGGATAATAAACTAGACAAATAAGTTGATAGAGTTGTAGGAGATCCAAGGAGTCATTAGTTCTCCATGTTATTAGAGCTTGGACTAGGATCTTTTCCTTTTTTCTCTCAGCTCTCTCTCATAACGCAAATTTGAATGGGCCCTACAGACAAAAACAAATGTACTTTTATATTTTCTCTCATAATATGAGAGGAAACATGAAAGAAAAAATTGGAGAGAATCCAAAGCCCTAGAACTTGGGTATACACGAGGAGAACATTAGAGATCAAATCTAGTAATGCGCTCGGCCACTATCCTATCCCCATCCTCCACGCATGCTCCGAGGAGACCATGTGGACTCACCCTAAGGTGTAGTTAGTGATGGGCCATCTCCTGCACAAAAATAAAAGGAAAAAAAAAATTACACATACAATTAAACAAATAAATTGATGAAAATTTGGCTTTAGAATATGTGATGAAATACAAAGAATTGAAGTATTTTTTTTATTCTTAACTAATGGATCACTACAAGGATTGATGTGAGATTAACCTTACACTGTCATGACTTTCAATCAAAAAGCTTTCACAACAATCGCTTTCTTTATGATTTAGAATCTTAATTTTATCAAGAAGCTTTCAACATTATAATTTACTTTACGCACATTACTAGAGAAAAAGTATAACCCAATTCAGAGGCTTATGATATGTTAAAGTATTAAAGATCTTCCACTGGCAATACTAGATACTGGTTGCCTAGCCCCAACTACCAAGTAATTGAATGCTACGGAAGACAATGGTGCAATATATGGTGCTCTTCATGGGATCAGGCTGTACCACCACTTTACTTTGATTCCCATTCAAGTGATTTAGACAAGGCAAGCCCCCCCCCCCCCCCCCCCCCCCCCCTTCACACACTAGGCCTAAAGTTCCCAGGAAATACGGTACTCTTTTTTTATTGTTGCAGGGTACAGATATTTATGGTGTCACTTTGAAGTTTGAATCGATCTGCAAAATGATTGGTCACTTGGTCATTCAATTGCTTTCTTGCAGCTGGAAACTTAATTCTCAGAGCTTTGCCGGCCTAGCCTCCTTAATGAATTGTAATCTTGCTTCAAAGGACTTCCAAGGGCAGGGAAACTTCTTCCCATTAAAGAAAACATCCTAGCAACGCTTTCATGGGCATAGCTACTTCAAGGCTAAAATAAAATATTGAATTCCCCTTCAAACTAGGTGAGAAGCTTAAAATTCATTAGCATTCACTTACAAGCACAAAGCAAAATTCTTCAATATGACTTTGTTTATTAATGTTACAAACACCTATAACATACTTCTACTTTTATGCTTCTTCAAAATCAGACACTATCATACTAAAAAAGGTCACATAATGATGTATGGTAGGTGAAGAATTCAAAAGGATAAAAGACAAAATAGCAGGCAAACGATTTTGGATAAATTTGATCTCCAAGCTGTTCATAACCTTGATTCCAATAGAAGGATCTCTTTCTCTCATCCAAGAAATTGTACCTTCCCACAAATTTCTGCACTTTGTCAACACTTTCACTATATAATAAGCTGAAAATGTCCTTCAGTCCATTGGAGGCCTAAAAGGTCTCAATCAGCTGAAAAAAGGAATTTGATCAATTCTGATCTCTTTAAACTTCATCACCATAGAAAGTCTAGATGTTCTTTTCTCAGATCTTTCAGAGAATGCCAAGAGAACCATGTGGCGTCAATGGATGATGTAATTTACTAGCCAAATTTTGTGGTTTTTAGAAATTCAAATCTGTACTGAACAGCACGATCAGGCATTCACGCTTTGCTTTCAAAGTAATTCCTCAGTGCCTGTCAACTTGGCATATTCATTATCGTCTATAATTCCTTTCTTCAGTTTCTTCAACAAGCGGTATTCTTGCTTCAGCTCTTCCTCATCTTCAACTGTCTGTTGAGCACGTCTCTGTCGGGCTGTTTTCTTCCTCGTGACAGTAGGTGTGTTTGAGGTTTTAGTTGGTTTTTGAGGTTTTGCCTCTTTCTCTTTGGCTTCTTTCTTTGCTTGAAGGTTCTTTTTCCTTTGTTTCTCACGCGATTTATCCCTATATAATTGAAATTTAAAGCCATCAGCTTTGTCTTCCAAGAGAAAAAGAAGATAGAAGGATAATATAAAGGCACCTAATATGAATCGGGGACATTCATATTAAACTCAATAGTAAATCTTATGCAGCAAGAACGGTTAAAAGGAGAATAGGATAATCCATTAATCCAGATCAACATAGTACTAAGTACACAAACAAAAGGCTCCCCAATCTCTCCCCCCTTCAAGAGTAGCTTAAGCAATAAGTTTCTACCTAGTTCAATGAAAAATTAGAGTTTATCACCCACACCCAAAAAAAACAACCCTCAGAAAAAAAACAAAATAAAATTCTCCCCAGAAGAGACAAATGTTGCTATAGAGGGAAAAATTAACAGGCTTACAGCAGACTCTATCTGAACTTGAATCTCTTCTAATCGAATTATAGATCTACCAAGCTTTATTGAAGCTTGAAGAACCAAGCTCAAGCTCCAACTCAAATTTAATTTTTGAACTCAAGCTCAAGCTCAATTGAATACATAACTTAAAATACTAAATTATTATATTTATAATTATAAATTCATAAAATATAATAAATAATAAATATCATATACGATTAATTAATCTAGGTCAAGCCAAGACTATCAAGTTTGAATGGCTAGTGTTAGAGTTCAACTTGAAGACATAATCGAATTGCATACATTGTTAATTGTTCCAACTACACATTAGCAAGCTTCAAATCAAGCCAAGCACATCATGTTACTCGATTCAATTACCACCCCTTGGAAATTATGACCATAGGGTGAGACAGACTTAAGCTATATGTGTTTTTAATTCCCTAAAATAACATCGGTGCAATTGATGCTTTTACCTCAGAAAGGTTATGCTATGATTTTTTTTTTTACCTGAACGTAATGTCCGCCAAATTGATATCTTCAGCTGGTACAAATCCCTCAGTGGAAAGTGAGTGGTGTTTAACCTCTGGCATTAAAGGAAGTTGCAATAAGCCAAATCCCATGGCAAGTTTACCAATTTCAAGTTCTTTCCACCTGTAAGTAAGAGTGAGAGCAATTGGTTTGATAATGATGATGTGTCATCATAGGGCGAATGCAACATTATACATAAACATTACTCACCTAAAAATATAAGAGCAGTGATGTTCTTTATAAGCACGGATGTAAGAAACAAATGCCCTGGCTCCTTTTTCCATGACATCACGATCTTTTTTAGCAGCAGAACGTATCTGAAACAAGTTTTGATTAATATATTGTTATCAGAAAATTGAAAGAAAAAATCATTTATGATTATCCCATTTGCAGTTTGATAATGATTTGTTAGAACTGGTACATCAGTAAATTAGAAATCAACTAAATATTGAATGTTTTATTGATGAAATTCTCAGGAAACAGTGTTCCACTGAGATAGAATACAGAGAGAAGAAATGGGCAGTTACAGAAATAACAGTTTTGACAGGGATTTGAGAGCCTGTCCTCTCCCACCCAACCAATTTCTCACTGAATAACCGAATACCCTCTTTCCTCCCTCTCCTATTCTATTTATTTAATTATTAATTATAATACCATACATTCCTAGTCTAAGCTGGCCCATCTTTATTGGGCTTGCGCCTTAACTAGATCTTCCTAATTGGAGGCCTATTAACATGAATACATGATTCTGGTAAGCATGTTTACCTAGACAGTCAAACAAAACAGAAAACTTTTAAGAGTGAATGAGCAATATCAGTATCCATGTTTCAACAATATGTTGTATCTGGAAATTTATTTCCACTGATTATTGTGTTGGCTGTATTAGAAATTAGAACAAATGATTAATTAAGTACACAGCTTTAACGACTATCATACTATTACTAACCATTAATCAGAAAAACAAAGGAATCATCCCATTGTGTTTATACAAATACTATGACTATAAAAAAGTTAAGATAATAAAGGCGTGGAGCAAACCTGAGGAACAACATCAAATGCATCATCAGAGCATCTTCGCTCTTCAAGAGGAACTCTTCTTATACGCAAGAATTCTACATAAGATTCCTCCTACACACATAGATACATTGCATTATCATAAAAAGACAAATTTAAAGAATCCTATGTAGAATATAAAAAAAGCATTACAGCATGACTATACTTGACACCATACCTTTGGTAATAAGAAGACAACAGCATGTCCTTGTTTACCCAGCCGAGCGGTTCGACCAACTCTATGTACGAAAACATTTGGATCTTGAGGAGGGTCATACTATGCAACAACGGGACATAGTCAAATGGTAAATAGCAAGTGAACATCTAAACCACACCGTATAATTTAAGTTGGCAGCCACAAAAAAAGAGGAGAATCAATGAAGATAAAACACAATAGTCAACAGATAGTAGCATCTACATGATCACAAAGCTACCTGCACTATACAATCTACACCCGGTATGTCAAGTCCACGTGCTGCAACATCCGTACATAGAAGAATTCCATTTGAAAGGGATGTGAATGAAGCTAATGCTTTCTCCCTGACAGTCTATATGGCACAAAATTTATTATTATTATTATTATTGATAGAATATGTGGCACAGAAATTAATAATCGACGAAGCATACAAGCAGTAAAAATTAGACAACAATAATAAGCAATGAAAAAACAATGCTGAGCTATAGAATAATAAGCTTCTACATTGACAATTGCTAACAGCTAAATTCTTACCTGCTTCATCTTTCCGTGAAGGGAGATCAAGGAGAAGCCTTTCAAAACAGAAAGGCGAGGAAGTACAACTCCCCAATAGTCAACACAAGCACAAGTCATGAAATATCTGCATTAGAGTCAAAATTATGTTTTGTGTATGATAAACTATTCTTCTCCTACTCAAATCACATCACTGATATTATCAATGTCTATCTCACATTATAATTTTTTTTGAGCAGTTCTTAATAAGGATATCTACTAGCTGCGATGGCTTCTTATCTGCCTCACATTCCAAGTACTGCAAACTCAAAAGAGAAGAGGATGAATATAAGCGAAGGGTGAGCATAAGCTGTATCATGCATCTACTAGCAATACACGAAACATATTATGTGGATTCTGGTAAGAATGTCAGCCATACTAAAGTTAAAGATTGAAATCATTGCATAACAAAGTTACATCTAATTTGCAGTAGGCTGGCATGCCTCGTACCTCAATGTGAAGTCCCGAAGGTGTCTTCGAAGATTCTACTTGTTTTGATGCTTCAAGATCATTTGTTGGTTTTGTTTCTGCCCGAACTTCAACCCTCACAGGGTTCCTCAATCCTGCTTTAGAAAGCTCTTCAACAGCCTCAGTTTGAGTAGCAGAGAATAGACCAGTTCTTCGAAGCTTAGGCAAGAGAGTTATAATGGAAGTTATTTGCTTCTGGAATCCCATATCTAAGAGTCTATCAGCCTCATCTAAAATCAAAATCTGTAAGCACAAGTATAATCACAATCATGTTAACCGACTAAAGTGGGAAAAAAAGACATCAAACATTCTATCATTTTCAGTCAAATTTCCCAACTGCATAAATTCCATAGAAGATCAGGGATCTTATCTAAAAGCAGGATGCAGCGGCATGAGTTAAAATACCATTTTGGAAGCAGGACCAAATAAATCTTCAACATTCTTTCTAAAGTATATATTTGCATACAATATATAACCAATATCAAACCATCCATGGAGACTAAAAGTGTAACATATACCTCAAGGCTTTTAAAATCAAGGCCGTCCATCCGATTCATTATGTCATATAGCCGCCCAGGCGTGCCAATCAATATGTTTGCTCCTTCTTCCTCTATTTTCTTCATGTCTGCTTTTACTTCTGCTCCACCAACGAGAAGCATGGACTTCACATTCACCAAAGTTGAAATGAAAGGTTGTGCAACATGATATATTTGGGACGATAGCTCCCTTGTGGGAGATATAATTAGTCCTAGTACCTACAAATAATCAAAGGCTTGAGAGGCATAAACAAAAAAATGAACACATTACAACGGTTAATCCAACTATAACTAAGCTCAACAAAAGAGATAGGAATTAAAACACCAATAACAAAAATCCACTAGAGTAATGCTACTCAGTACTCACGCACACTTGCACACACATCACCTTGCATTCACACCACACAGTGTCTAACATTTGCTTATAAAATATCTTACCTCATTTTCTGCATGCCTACACTCGTGAGGTGATGTACACTCATGTTATATTTGAGAGTATTAAAGGAGATAAAGTGAAGTATTTAGTAACAGATTTGGATCCTTTAGTAAGGGAGTGGTTTAGAATGCAACGAAGTAGAAAGTAAAAATATATCACCCATTATTTGGAAGCTTTGAGAGGGACACAATGGTAATTAAAGAACTAAAATGAATTATAAAAGGTATGAAGTGGTTTACCATCCGCTCCATCCCGAAATACCCCAATTGGAGGTATAAAAATTTAAGGGTACGTGTGGTATGAATGGGTTCTCATCCTTAATCATTCGAGTCTCTTACTTGAAAAACTCCCAAATAATGGGCACTCCACTCAGTTACTAAATACTTCACTCCTTCCGAACATAACCTTAGAGATGTGCACGAAGTATTATTATTTTCTATAATAATTTATCTATTTCTCTCAAAACTAATAACAATTTAAAAAAAAAAAAAAAAAAAAAGAATGTTTGTGTTCTAATTCGTTAATAAAAAATTAAGACAAAAAAACACTCTGATAAGCTTCAAAGCTGAAAGGCTTGAAGTTGAATCAAACTTGTTTGAATTTCTGGGCTGCTTATATTTCTGAATTATAATAGCATTCGTCACCTGATGAGGCTTAGGGTGAGAAGAGGAGCGGCGAAGAATCTCAACGAGTGGAAGAACGAAAGCTAGGGTTTTTCCGGAACCAGTGGCGGCGTCGACGGTGACGTCTTTGAAGGTGCATAGCAAAGGAATGGTGGCGGCTTGAACCGGCGTGCAAAACTCGAAGCCAGAATCTGATAGGGCTTGGAGAATCGGCTCGGAGAGTGGCGGCTTCAGCTCAGAAAAACGTGTGCTAGTTAACGCTTTGTTCGGGAACTCCGAATCCATGCCTGCACTTGCCTGTTTACCTTTCTGTTGTCTTCCTCTCTGTTTTTTAGGGTAACCAGCAAGTATAAAATATAGATTTTAAATAAAATATGAATTAAAAAAGAAAAATATTTGAAATAAAGGCCCATTTTGACGGTCACGTATCCAAGTTAGTCCCTCAAAAAAACTTACTCGTTAATCCTCCCTAATTACAAAATAAAATAGAGACATGTTAGTTCTTTGTTGATAATTATTAGGAAGGTTCCGTTAGTTTATTCATGTGAATTATTAAGCAATCCAATTGTCCGTTAACTTATCCCACATAGATATGATCATTTTGTTAACAAGAGTAAATACTCAAACTAATTTTCGATAAAAAAATGCGAGACCCAATTTAGTCCCTAAAAATGTCCACAAAATAATTTTAGGATAACCTAAAATCAAATTATAACTTAAGGGCATGACCTTGGATGCTTTATTAAAAATCATAATATAATACATTCATAATTTTAAAAGTTGTGATTTTTAATAACACATTTTAATTTTAATTCTTTAATCAATACCTCAAAGAACAGTTAGTATTTATCTTAATTTCTTTTTTCAATTTCTATTAAAACAAACATAAATTCATGAATAAAAAATATTAAAAAAAAAGACTTGAGCAATATATTAACTTAAACTTGAATAATTAATAAGATATTTTATTTTTATTTCCTATCCATCCAAATAATATATAATAAACATAGTAAACTTGAATAATATATAATTCTCGAGGTAAAACTGAGTCTCCTACTTTGTGTTAAGAACTAGTTTAAAATAAAATATTTTATTAAATATTCAGGTCTAAGATAATGCATTATTCAAGTCTTGTTTTAACATTTTTTATTCATGAATTTATGTTTGTTTTAATAGAGATTGGGAGAAAGAAACTAAGATAAATGCGAACCGTTGTTTGTAGTGTTAATTAAAGAATTAAAATTAAAATGTATTATTGAAAATCACAACTTTTAAAATTATGAATGTATTGTATTGTGACTTTTTAATAAAGCATCCACCGTCTTGTATTTAAGTTGTAATTTGGTTTTAAGTTATCCTAAAAATTATTTTCGGGATGAATTTTTGTTCTGAGGGACTAAATTGGATCTCACCTTTTTTGTTAGGGATTAGTTTGTGTATTTACTCTGATTGACAAAATGACTTTATCCACGTGGAATAAGTTAACAAACAGTTGGGCTACTTAACGATCTACATCAGCAAACTGACGGAGCCTTCCTAACGGTAATCAATGGAAGGACTAATGTGTTTATGTTTTGTAATTGTCGAGAACTAACGAGTGAGTTTTTTTTTCTCACGAACTAAATTAGGTACCTCACAAATTGTCGTATCAAAATGGGCATTTATTCTATTATAAAATAGGTTAAACTTCAGTAAAAAAAAATTATCTAATCATATGGCCTTTATACATCATAATGATTTTTTTGGTTTGGAATCCATATAATTAGAATCTTTGACTTTTCAGTGGGTTATTCCACAAGCTTAGATTGTTTGGACTCGTTATGAGACTAATCTCTGTTTGGGGTACTTAGTCACAGTTAAAATTCTTCGTTTCTCCCCAAAGATGGGTTTTGCGGCATTCCAACCAAGGTCCTCCCCACAAGTTCAGCCTATGCAACCAAGAGAGTCACACTCATTGGGTACATCATAATGATTTTGAATTTGGTTCCTATATGCGGAAATTTTTTAAATTTGCCATTATTTGTACAATTATTTTTAATTTGTCATTCACTGTTTATTAGTGTAATAAAGCTGTTTGTTGGAGTAAAAATATATGGATCTAAGTCCAAAATGACTTTCACATGTGGAGACTGAAATTAAATTTTTTTTATCCATATACTTTAACTTTAATAAATGGTGCTCTAACACCAATAAATAACGTTATAGATCAAATTAAAAATAATTATACAAGTAGAGATGATTTCAAAAAAATTCACTTATCATGACCAAATTCAAAATAAATGTGATGTATGGAGACGAAATCATTATATAATGATTAAAAATAGAGAAATGTTAAGTTTACAACCAAATTTGGGACACCTACGGTGACATCGTAGGTGTAAATGGCAAAATAGTAATAAAAACAACTCAACAAAAATCACTCGCAAGACACATAAATGCTTTCCCACTTATTTATTGTTTTTTTCTCTCTCATCATGTATTTCATCACTCCCAAGACACTCACCTGATATTTCTCTCATCTCAACACTCGTCTAAGCTGATCTTCACCCGTCTGATGAAGATATATGACCCGTCTGACCGAGAAAGTTCACCCGTCAACTCTCAGTTTCACCCGTCTGATGACTCTGAGTGAAGAAATGTTCACCCATCTGATGACTCTCAGTGACGAAATGTTCACCCGTCTGATGACTCTCAGATGACTCTCAGTGTCACCCGTCTGATGACTATCAATGAAGAAATGTTCACCCGTCTGAGAGTCATCAGACGGGTGAACATTTCTTCACTGATAGTCATCAGACGGGTGAAGATCTTCAGCTTCAAACGGGTGAAACTGAGAGTAGACGGGTGAACTTTCTCGGTCAGATGGGTCATATATCTTCATCAGACGGGTGAACCAGACGAGTGAGTATTTCTTCACTGATAGTCATCAGAGGGGTGAAGATCTTCAGCTTCAGACGGGTGAAACTGGGAGTAGACGGATGAGCTTTCTCGGTCAGACGGGTCATATATATTCATCAGACGGGTGAAGATCAACTTAGACGGGTGAACCAGATGGGTGGGCATTTCTTTACTGATAGTCATCAAACGGGTGAAAATCAGCTTAGACGAGTGTTGAGATGAGAGAAATATCAGATGAGTGTCTTGGGAATGATGAAATACATGATGAGAGAGAAGAAAATAATAAATAAGTGGGAAAACATTTATGTGTCTTAGGAGTGATGATTGTTGAGTTGTTTTATTATTATTTTATCATTTATACCTACAATATCATGGTAGGTGTCCCAATTTTAGTTATCAATTTAACATTTCTCTTTCTGAAATAATGGGAAGGGTGGGCATTGGAAGCATTAGCGGAGATTAGTGGGGTGGATTAAGCAATTAGCAAGAATACACGTGAACGCAGTATGTTTCCTCATGTCATTTGTCCCGTTTCAAGCTCGTACTTCCTCCATAGCCCAAACCCCAATCTTCTTCTTCTTCAAATTAAAGCATAGAACTGATAGAAGCATGAAATACGTGTCTTTCTTCATTTCAACAATCACAATGGTAGCTGGACCCATATTCCCGACAACGAGGTTCATCATCATTATCACTCTCTTCTTCGCTCTCTCCTCAGCCTCAGCCACACCACCTTGCCAATTCACCTTTCTCGATCGAAACAAGCTTTACAACTACACTCTCTCTTCTCCCATTCGCAACTTCCCTCATGGCCTCCTCAGTGAAGACGGGTCTCTTTCTCTCTCTCTCTATAATGTATATATATATATATATATATTTGTTTCCTGATCCGGTCTCTGTTGCCCTTGATTTAACGTTTTGCTGTTGTTTGTCGGTTTTTGCAAAGTTTCTTTCTTTATTACCATTTTTATTCTTCTTAATTGGATCAACGCTATTAGTTGGTGAATATCATAACCTGAAAGTGCTTAGTGTTTGAACCAGCTAGCATTTTGGAATTTAGTTGTTTATTTGAGAGATATATAAAATCATTATGGTGCCTCCACCTAACAGCTTGATAATTTGGATTGGAGCGTATTGGTGATTATTGTCTCTCTCTGGATTCTGTTTTTATTGTAATTTGGCTATAATATTTTGGATAGAATGTCAGTGTAAAGTTTTCTACGCTTTAACTAATCACAAATCGTTCTCGGTGTGTCTTTTAACGTAATTATGATAAGAGCCAAATATTTTTAATGGTGTGACAATTTATGATTAGTTGACGGAGTAAAATTGTTTTTAAATGACAATGCATACCAATTAAATCCTAACTCCATCATTGGTACGTTCATGATGAATTTGGAAAAGGAATTTGCTATATTTAAATATGGTTCTGACTTCTGACTGAAGATTTCGTTTTTTTATTCATTTATTTTTGTGAATGTAGATTCTATAAAGTGGCAGTAAACGAGACCACCCTTTGGTTTCAGGTTGGCTCCATCAGGTCACACTTATTTCTTTCATTTCTGAGTAGTACCAGTTCCATTGATTAGTAATGTTTTTTTAGCTGCCTAGAGAGCCCTTTAATATGCTCAATAAAACACGGATACACTATTTTAGTTCTGTGTCTGTGTCAAACATGTATTCACTATGACCAATGATGGCACGTGTCTAACATGCGTCCATACATTTCTAATTTAAAATTTATTTTTTTGGCTCTGACACGACAATATACGGCATAGACAGGCTTGTACATGGCCATTTATCAAGATATTATAAATCTTAAAGCTTATATAAATGTTATTAAGAACTATGAATCTTTTTCCTTAAATTTTCAATTATATGTGTGTGTGCTGTGTCTGTGTCCTACAATTTTAAGAATTTCGTGTGTTCCCATATCTCTGTCCATGTTCTGTTGCGTGTCAGCGTCTATGCTTCATAGAGTATGGTCATTGTCATCAGTCATTTATTAGACAGAAATGAGAAATCTTGTTTTTTGATCTCAGGCTTTGACACACTCAGTTTGTAGGCAGAACTTTGCTTCATTTTGGTCTTTCAATGACTGAATTAGAGTTTGTTAGTACAATGCCACAAACACTTTACTTGGACTGGCTTGGAATAGATGGACTTTCAAAGCATATTAGCATCTACTTATATAGACAATGGTTGTCTTAATGCAGCTTTATGCCAAGTTGATCTATAATTAAATTTTGTTTATTGGTTGTTTGAGCAGCTTTGCGATGGAATGATTTTCAATCATGACCCTCCAACATGTGCTGACTGCTGGGTAAATGTGTCTTTTTTTTTTTGCAAAGCTATTTGCTGCACATTGTCGAGTAGCATAGAGTGATCAAGATTCTGACTTTCCATCCAACCAGTACTTGATAGATGTATTTTGTGATCATACTTTATCCCATAATTTTTTTAAAAATCTCCTTATTCAATTGTCTCATTGTACGTTTTAGGATTGTGGTGGGCCAACACGATGTGGGATGGAGTGCAATGCACTTGTGGCAAACAACATTGGAGGTAGAATTCTTGACACTTCTGTTTTCTCCCATATAGTTGCATTTGTAAATTATGTCTAGTTTCTACTGCTTTGTGCTTGTGCAGTGGTGATGAACTGAACAGTTCTTACGCTTAGTTGTTTAGTTTTTGTAACCTGTAATTGTAGCCAGTTACTCATCATAAATGGAACTATCTGATTTAATGCCTATGTGACACCGTGCTATTAAATTTCTGCTGTTTCAAGAGTTGCTTCTGCCAGAAGTGTTATATTGAGATCACCATTAAGAAAAAATGCAATTCGGATTTTTTTGCTTTAAGTCTCTGTTGCAAGCAGAATCTCTAAGTACCTACTTCTTTTACATATTAAAAAAGTAGATTCTACTGTCACATCAAGCAATGTAAATTACTGGAAAAACACCATTAGAAATACCTGAAAGTACTTTTATTTACCTAAAATCATTTTATACCATGAAACACAGCAGCATGACCGAACTGGTTCTTAGTAGCTTGTTACTCTTACAGAAAAGAATTATCAAACCTTTTCTTTTCTGCAAGTTATTTTCATAATATTGTTTTAGTATTTTGTGTTGTTGTTTTCATTTGTTTATCCTTTTTTGTACATTGCTTTTGTCATTTGAAGAACCTGTAATCTAGCATATTGATATGTGTAGTTACAAATTCGTCTGCTTTTATATGTTCATACACGCATTCTTGCACTTACTTATTGAAACATCTGAGAAAATGTGTTGATGCATGAACTATGAAGTATAAAGGTCTTTTCATCATTAACATTGTTTCAGCTTATTCATAATGGACTTAATTAGAATAAGAGCTTTACATTGTAAAAACTATGCTCTCTAGAAGAGGTTGTTTTGGGTTCTAAATATTGAGCCCCCTTCATCATCTTTTGGACAGGGCTGTAGGTCGAGCTATTTCTCTAGCTTGCTCAACCATTTTAACCTTTTGAAATTTAAATGAGCTATATCCAATTAAAAGTCAATTGATGTGTATTTCTTAGAGTCAAATTTAAGTAGGAGGGAATCCACATCCTCTAACAGAATGATAAACGCAGGTTATCATGTATGCTCAACCCTAGGACGTGGCCCAAAAATAGATGTTGATGTCATTGGTAAGCCTGATTCTCCTATCTGTTTCTGTTCTCTATTTTGCTTTAAATCATGGTTTTCTTTTGTTATTTTTTTTATGCTTCATTTATGCTCTATGCATTATTTGGTATTGGTGATTTTGAATAATGGTTCTAATTATGAACATAACTAAAATATCAGCCTGGTTGTAATGCTATTCCAATTGCAGATAAGAAAAATCCCCACAAAGGTGTCATTGTTAAAATGTCAAGCAGTGGCCATAAGTACAATTGTTCCCTGACCGTGTCTGTGCTTTGTGATTTAAATGGAGTACAAGTAAGGCTTTTATTCTTTTTTTCTTTTCCCACTGTTGAAGTGATTAAACTGGATATAATGGACCTAATATTGACTGGAATGTTTCATTATCGATCTTTTGCTTACAGGGACCGCAGACTCTGGAGAGATTAGGGGCCTGTAATTATGTGAGTACTCTGTTTCTGGATATCTTTTATTGCTTCCTTGTATATCAGGTATTATTGTATGATGTACGTTTTGAAGGCAGTCTTGTAATTACCCTTTTTCTTCTTATTAATAAAATTAATAAAACTAATCACCATGACAGTGAGGTCATGGACTCCATTGTCCAAGATTTGCTTATCTCTTCTTTATGTTAAAAAATGCAAAGACATTTGTTGTTCTGTACTAATGTTATTGGAGTTTTTATTGTGGAATAAAGATCACAATTGTTACCAGTAAAAAGTGCACTTTTTAGTTGTTGCATATAGATGGCATGAAGATGGATGGCTTTCACAGAATCGCAGTACAGAGCTGAGCTGAGCTAAGCTAACAAGCTCTCAGCTCTAATACATTCCATAATGAGTCTTTTTCTTATGCCTTCAATCATTTTTTATTCGAAATGTAAAAACTAGACTGAAATTCAATTTGTACTCCCCTGAATCAATATACAAAGTTGAAACCAGCAAGGCAGTATGAAGGTGGTATGAAGTTTAAATCAAAGACATCTATCACTTATCATTCGTTGTAACCTTGTTTCTTTTTCTTAAGCAGGCGACAGAGCTAAAGCATCCATCTGGTTGTGCCATCATCGTAAATGTTCATGGGAGAGGGTGGGGGTGGTTTGGCACTTTAATAACCATGTAATGATTTAATTGTCTTGCCTGACACTTTTAATTATTACAAGAGGCTAGGATTTGGCTAAGTTACTAATAATTGTTTCATCTTATCTCGTTTCAGTGTTTTATGCCTTTTTGCTGCGTATCTTGTGGCTGGTGTAGCCTATCGATTTTTTTCCCTTGGGATTCGCGGCATAGATGTATGTTCTTTTACCTGTCTTTGTTGTGTACTTGCCTTTTTTCCTCGTAGGGTATAGATGTTTCTTTTTATTTATGTGTTTCATTTGGGTTGTATGAATTGGCTACTCCATAACCATAACTGTTTCTTTATACTTGCTCTGATTAGAAAGTGAAAAAATAAAAAGGGAACCTTTTTCAGTTAGTCATTCATGGTCCATTTCCATTGATTCAACTGTCATCTTTGAGGTTTAGTTTGAATCAACATTGCATAATAAAGCTTCTGTCGCAGCTCATAGTTCATTTACATTGTTGCCATTTATGTTTAGGTAACTTGACTGTCATTGCTAAATTTTTCTATATCCCATCCTGAAACTCAAAATCATTACTCTCCCTTCGTTTCTTATGGTGGGAAATTGCTTGTTAATTACAATCAGTCATTCTGTTAGTAATTTTGTTCCTAGAATGGTTTATGATTTTTTATTCCATGCCAATCCTTCACAACCACTTTTTGAGATCACTAAAGCATCCTTTTGTGGGGTTTTACGGCAATTCAGATTGAAATCTTTTCATTGACCCTATTTTCAGGTTATTCCTAACTTGGACTTCTGGGTCAGCTTGCCTAGGAGAACACAGGTATTCTTTAACATGAGTGCTTCAATTTCAGTTTTTTCAATCTGGCAGTAGAGAAAACAAGTTTTTAAACTTTCACTCAATAGTATGTACAAGAGAGTCGAGAGTTGCATTATTCGTATAATAACCATTGTACTCTACTTTGTCATTGCAGAGTTTCTGTGGATCTTTGGTAAGGAAGTTTAAAGGACCATCTCAAGGTCACCGGAGCTCCTATTCTCCTGTGAACTTCTGAGATTATATTTTTGATTCTGGATTTATCTGGTGAATTCATTACGAATTATCTCAGATATGAGATGAAATGCTGCGGAAAAGTGCAGATAAGTCACTTTTCAGTTGCCCTACTAGTCAGCTCCGATGATTCCTTGATATGGAACATTCTGCAGATATCTGTTATTCTTGCTGACTCCCCCTCCATGAGTTTGGTATTTCACATTCTTTTATTTATCTCTCTGAAAGAGAAGGAGGAGGAAGAAGAAAAAGATAAAACAAAAAGAAATCTAGTGTAGTTCTTAATGGAGAAAAAAATGGCATTATAATGGAGCCAATCCAATAATTTTGGTTGACCTTCCTTAGTTGATATTTGATAATCAGGTAATTTAATGAACTTATTTTAATGTAACTTGTCTTCTGTTACTTTGGCCATTAATTCATTCTTGTTCTTGTTTCTAATTTCATTCACTTTCATTCCTTTCCCCTGCTAAATCATTTTTGCATTTCTAGTTAATTTATATATGGATTGGGTGTCTTTATGCTGTTAATTTTATACCAATGTAGCCGGCCGAGTTTATATAAGCCAATGTCAACTTCAATGGCCAGGTTCAATCTTTGGTATTGAGCCAGATCCCATCCTAATTATCCCTTGTTGACTTAGGGTGTGTTGGGATAAACAGCTTAATAAGTACTTATTCAATAAGCTTTTTTTAAATAAGCTAAAAAGAGCTTATTTTCGTAAGCTTTATGTTTGTGAGTTGTGCTCCCTTGGAGATTGTGAGTGAGGAGAGTTTACCTAGATAATTAGTAACATTGAAAAGCATGTTTGCTAGTTCCCTAGCCAAACACTTGTTTATCTGGTCCTTTTGATATTTCCCAAGTAGGATCAAATATGTGCAGTGTCGCATTACTGCAGCAGCAAAAGGTGAACAATGTGGAGAAAAGGAATGTGACTTTTAAAGACAAGAAAAAAGTTGTTACAGATGGATATGTTGTTTTACAAATAACGCAAAGCACACCACAATTAGTTGATGCCTACTAATGAAGGATGACCAACGTAAGACAATGCTGTTCTAGCATGGATAAACTACGATGAAGCCATTATGATAACCTGATGTTCATGAACTTCTCACATGCTAACAATTAACATGACTCGGTGCTTATCTTAGTGAATTGCAAATTCGTAATTGTTGCGTGGTGCGTAATGAAATGTGATTGCTCGAGCCATGGTTAAGTTAGTGAAACGTATAGCTCAGTCGAGTTATAGCTGCCAAGATAGCTGTGTACAATGACATTAAACTCAATAAGATGTGGGTGGAAAATGCTTAGGTAACAAGTTAGGGTGATTATTGAATAGAACGCTTGATAAACTTCAATTATATAAAACGATCTGAATTTTAATACCAGGTGTGTTTGAGTTCAATAGACCCCGCTTAAACACGATCAATTATATATAGTATTATACTTTTAATAAATTAATGTCATAATTTTAATCTCAATTTCAATCCTAGTTAGCTAGTTCCAGTGGTGTCCGAGGTTTTTTTCTTTTTTCTTGATTCAAAACGGGGTTCCTGCGGTTTTAACAACCTTGTAAAAAATACATTAACCTTCAGCTTTATACATTATGATGTCCTTTATTGGGGGATGAGAGAGGAGATATGAATGTGTCTACTGGTAGTTTGATACCTCTCTTTAGAAAAATTATTAATTATTCTTAAAGTTGTAAGATTAGAATACGTGATGACCAGAGAAGTATTATTTCGGATTTGAGTCTTGATAACAGAAAAAATAGAATTTGAAGAGCTTTGTCAAGTCTTCCTAACACTATTCTTGAATTAATCGTCGTTCGTCGTCCGGTCTTTCCACAATGAGAATTTGGATCTTCTGTACCAAATGTGTCTCTGCAGCTCTCTCAACCAAAACCAACGAGTGCGAGATGTAGAGAACCAAATTCAAATGTGAGAGGGCTACTATCACTAAACTTATTGCATGCGGTAAGTTGTAAAATCAACCGCTGCACGGTGTCGCGGTGGGAGACGATCCGGACCCACGATGATTGATTGCTTGCTTGCTTGCTGCAGCCCATTTTACTATCTTAGCTAACACTTTTATTTTTAAATCAGAATATAATATAGTTTGCTCTATGTATGGATAAAATAAAATACTTGTAAGAGGCGTGCAAAAGAAACCAACCACACCACAACTAAGGTTGGGGTCCATGCAAATGATGAACCCTCCCTTCTCACCCTCTTCTCTTCTAAGAACCAAGCCTCGCCTCTCTTCCTACCTCTTTACGACCCTCTTAGCTTTCATTCTCTTCGCTGCCATCCTCTATGGCCACCACTTTATCTTCATCTTTCCCCAACACCTCCAACCCCACCCCAACCCTCACACTCTCTTCTCCACACCCACTGAGTCGAGTCAGCTACCAAGTCAAGGTGCTTTTATTTTTTCGTTTCTTTACATAAAAATATTTATTAATTAACCATAATTGTAATTCTTTGGTTGGTCCAGTGCATTGTTGTCACATGGATAAGCATCTGATCTATTATATCATGTCCCAATAAATAATATTTTATTATATATTTTAATTTTTTAATATTAAATATAATTTTAATTTACATGATAAATATTAATAATTAAAACATAATATAATATATCAAAATGATACACAAACATTTTTTTCACATTGACTGTTACACTAACTGTGTATCAAGATTAATAGTAAATATTTTCTTTAGATTTTTATTTCATCTTAATTTGGTGTTGTTTGGTTTTGGGGGATGATCACAATTGTCATCAGAGAGGAGCAAGGTGCAAAAGTTGGCGTTTGTGAAAAGGGAAACGGAGGAAGCTGGGTGTGACGTGTTTAAGGGAAGATGGGTTAGGGACGAGTTGACTCGTCCACTGTATGAGGAATCGGAGTGTCCTTACATACAACCACAGTTGACTTGTCAACAACACGGACGGCCCGATAAGGAGTACCAGCGGTGGCGGTGGCAGCCTCACGGTTGCGATGTTCCCACGTAAGTGTGCTTTCCTTTAATTCATTTGTTTTCAAGTTGTCGGCTGGGTTTTGTTGGACATGGTAGGCGTGTGAAACGTGGTGATATTGGAAGCCACACATTCGTACAAGTCCACAATGAATTATCTCCTACTCCATATTATTGAAAGATAAATACGAAAATTTAATACATCATTCATTATATTTTAGGTTAAATTACAATTTTCATCCCCAAATTTTAGTGTAGTAAAAATGGGCCTCTAATTTTTTTTAATAAATTTAGTCCTTCTAAAATTCAAATGTTATAAATTTGGTCTCCATATTTTTTAATTGTCTTTTTTGTCTCCAAAATTATGAGTTTTTTTGCACTTTTAGTCCCAAAATTATGAGTTTTTTGCACTTTTAATCCCTAAAACCATTGATTTTGAAAAAATGAAAGACCAAAAGTACAAAAATCTATAAATTTAGGGATAAAAAATGCAATTAAAAAAATATAGGGATCAAATTCGTAACATTTAAATTTTAAGAAGACTAAATTTGTCAAAAAAATTGGGAGACTATTTTCGTCAAAATAAAAAACTTGAGGACGGAAAATGCCATGTAACCAATATTTTAAGGAGAATAGTGCCCTCCTCATGAACTTAGCTAAGAAATCAAAAATGAAAATTTTTATGAAGAAATAATATATTTAATATTTTAAAATGTTATATACTTAACTTTTCAATACAATTTTTTATGATTTCCTTAAAGTGTACTCTTACAACACTCATTAGCAAAACCCATATTTTAATTGTATATGTTAATTATATTATTCATTTTTTATATCATGTACTTAATTGTGCTATTACTTTTTATATTATTTTAATTTAACCTATTTCATCATTATAATATTAATTATTTTATTTTATCATATTTGTACTTACATCATATTCACAATCATATTTTTGGATAATTGACCAAATTAATCCATTTTTAAAAATTATTTATCAATATAACCTTGTTTTGAAAATATTTATCAAACTAACCCACTTTTCGCCAACCTGGTATTTTTTATTATTTTTTTGACACCAAAGACGCTACTTTGACTAGCGTTTTTAGAAAATGTTACTATCAGTAGCGTTTTTATCAGATTATGTCACGTGACAAAATCTGATAAAAATGTAAAAAAATTAAAAAAACTTTACATTTAGCGTCGGCCTAAAACCCGTCTGAAGCTGAAGATCTTCATCAAATCAGACGGGTGAAGAAATGTTCACCCGTCTGACACATTTCTTCACCCGTCTGAAGCCGAAGATCTTCACCCTCAGACGGGTGAAGAAATGTATCAAACACAACATTTCTTAATCCGTCTGATAGTCATCAGACAGTTGAATCACCCGTTTGATACCCGTCTGACAGTCATCAGACGGGTGAAGATCTTCACCCTCAGACGGGTGAACGTTTCTTCACCTGTCTGAGAACATTTCTTCACCCGTCTGATCTGATGAAGATCTTCAGCTTCAGTCGGGTGAAGAAATATATCATACGGGTGAACATTTCTTCACCCGTCTGATAGACATCAGACGGGTGACACGGCCGACGCTAAACGTAAAATTTTTAATTTTTTTTTTACATTTTTACCAGATTTTGCCACGTGGCACAATCTGGTAAAGACGCTACTGACAGTAGCGTTTTCCAAAAAAGCTAGTCAAAGTAGCGTCTTTGGTGTCAGAAAAAAATAATAAAAAATGCAAGGTTGACAAAAAGTGGATTAGTTTGGTAAATAGTTTCAAAATAAGGTTATATTGATAAACAGTTTTTAAAAATAGATTAGTTTAGTCAATTAGTCCACATTTTCTTTTTTTCGTAAATAAAAGTTAAAGCTTTTTCAATTTTTAACATACTAATTACTAAGTATTGAATTTTTATTTCAAAATTTTTATTTTTATCCTTATTGCGAAATCATATAATTTTAAAAATTTACTAACGAGTGTCCTATTAAAAAATTTAGAAAGCTTATTAAATTTTCAATAAATTAAGTATTTTACTTTTTATTTAATTTTTTTTATTTCTAATGCGGCATCGGGGCATGATTTCTTCCCATTTTTAAAATCTATTAATCTAGCCTAATCTATTAAATTTGTTTTTTTAACTCATATTTTATTCATTTTCTATCTAAATTTTAAAACATGGATACTTGTTAGTGTTATTTAAAGCTTTTTTGGCTATTTTTCTTAAAATATTAGAGGATTGATTGTTAAATAAGTCATAAGTCACCATGAATTGAATCAAATTATTAGAGTTGAGCACAAGCCGTATAGTGGTGAAAACAACAATTTAAAATGTCATTTAGCTTTTGCTTTTCCTTGAAGTTCTACTTACAAGAATTACTACAAATAAAGTGTTGGGTTTTTTTTTTTTTTTTTCTAGCATTGCTATATTGGACGAAATTTGTTTTCGCCGGTTGTTAAGGAATGATGCAGAGCCAATCAAAATGTAAACTTGATATTTAAACAAAAATGCAAATGATGAAACGCTAATACATTACACTGAACAAAAATAATTCGTACCTCAGTTCTACGAAATTTAATTCATATGATTTAGCATTTTTGTTTTTTTTTTTTATGAATAAATAAGTGTTTGTTTGATCCTACCTTTGCTTTGTTGGATATGTTTCTATCGTGACTAAGCATAGGTAAATTGGTATTTGAATTTCTTGAAAGGAGTACGCATTCATGCGCAAATTAAAGAAAGTCACAAATTTATGACTTACACTTTAGGGAATTCAATCCAGCGAACTAAAAGGTCCAAGTAATCATAGATTCATTTATTTAACCCAAATACCTCTTTACCAATGCCACAGATTCAATGCCAGTTTGATGCTGGAAACGCTTCGCAGGAAGAGGATGATGTTTGTTGGAGACTCCCTCAACCGGGGTCAATATGTCTCTTTGGTATGCCTTCTTCATCAACTCATTCCTGAAGATGCCAAATCCATGGAAACCTTTGATTCACTCACTGTCTATGTTGCATAGGTACGGGTACGGTACCGGTACCCGATACGGATACGGGTACGTGATACGGAATTTTTTAAAAAAGCAAGGTACGGGTACGTCAATATAAATTATTTAAAAATGATATATATATATATATATATATAATAAAATAAAATTTTATGTGATTAAACATGACAAAATTGTATAAAAGATAAACATAAATACAACAACAATAGTAGTAATAATAATAGTTTAATTGTTATATACTGTTAGTGTAAAGTTATTTACATTGACAACCAATCAGAAACAGTCCATACCAAATTTTTTTTTTAAAGGGGATCAATAGTGGTTCCTCACTTCCCCCCTATATGACTCGAACCCACGATCCTTTAGATGTAGGTGAAGCGTCTTACCATCCGAGCTACGCTTCGTTGTCAGACAGTCCATACCAATTAAATCCATAATAATAATAATAATAACGATGTTGATAATGATGATATAAAGTTCACAAATACAACATTATCAAAAAAAAAGTAACAAAAAAATCTATTTTTAATGTTTTTTGAACTAAACAACAATCTTGTTTTATTTATCAGAGCTTGTATATGGGAACCGGTACGTACCCAAAAAGTACCACGTGTATCCAAATCGAGTACCCAAATGTTTTTGTTTGAATTTTTTTTGGGTACTTGCTTGGTACGTACCCAGGAGAACCCAACGAGTACCGGGTACGTGTACGGTACCCGGTACGGGTACGACACTAATTTTGGAGTACCCATGCATCAGAGCTCACTGTCTTCACAGCCAAAGTATGTACCTCTTACTACTCATAGCATATGCACATTTTACAACTTGATAGTTTTGTGTTGAATAAAAATAATAGTAGTTTGAAGTTAATGAAGATTGAGTGGTTATGTGACATTGGTGTATACAAAATATATAGGTATTGTGAGTTATGAAAGTTATGGAAAGTTATTTTGAGTTATGAAGAAAATATATTATACTAGTGGTAAAGAATTATGGTGGGAGTTGTGTTATGGAAAAGAGTTATTCATTATGTAAGAGTTTAATGAATTTTGATACAATATCAATGTAAAAAATTTTATACCGTCAATCAATCACAAGTCATCATATGTATAATTTCTAAGATAATTATGATATATAAGAGTCAAACATTTTTAATGATGTAACAACTTATGATTTGTTAACAGTGTAAAAAATCTTTATATTCACAATACATACTAATTAAATCCTTAATTATGTGATCAACAAGGGCCAACACAGTTGGTAGATAGCTGGGTTCCTTAAGCATGTTGTCAGGGATTTAATTCTTGTCTTGTGTATGGAAAAAAAAAAACTTTGTTGATAGAGGCAAAACTCACTTCGATGATTTCTCCACGCATCTCGAAAGGGATTAGTCTCTGGCTATTAACCAGGGATACCTTGGTGCATAAAAAAAAAAAAATCCTTAATTATGTGTTATAAGATGTTTTATTTCATAAGGTAAAGAAAAATAATTATTATTCATTAGTAAGAGTCATAGAATCTTTAAAGTTTTGTTTACTTAATGTCTCTTATATTATTCTTCCACTATAACTTCTACCTCTACATTATATATGCACGCCCGTTTTCTCTTTGTTCATGTTGCTGTATTTAATTAGGAATACAATGCAACAATTGAGTTCTATTGGGCACCTTTTCTTCTTGAATCAAACTCCGATAATGCTGTCATCCATAGGGTATCTGATAGGATTGTGAGAAAGGGTTCAATTAATAAGCATGGCCGTTACTGGAAAGGCGTTGATATTCTGGTATTCAATACCTATCTTTGGTGGATAACTGGCTCGAAGATGAAAATCTTGTATGTTGGCCTCCACTCTATTCAAGCAATTATTACTTGGCCTTCTCTCAGTTCTTTCGCCAATGTCATTTCAAAGTGATCTCCTCAAATTTTCAGGCTTGGATCTTTTGATGATGAAGAAAAAGAGATTGTTGAGATGTCAACTGAGGACGCTTATCGTATGGCTATGAAAAGTATGCTTAGATGGGTGAGGCTGAACATGGACACAAACAAGACAAGAGTCTTCTTCACCACCATGTCACCTTCTCATACAGAGTTAGTACAATTCACACACATAATTATGAGATAATAATGTTATAAAATTTATATGCTGAAGTGAAAAACAGTGTGATAATCATATATTCCAATTTTCCTAACATGTGGAGTTTGATGTATCTTGAGAAATGTTTAAGTGTGTCTCAAAATGTTTAATTACTCTGTTGGTCCCCGAACTATTTGGTAATTTTTAAATAGGTCCCTAAACTAAAAAAAATTATAATTGGGTCCCCGAACTTCTAAATACTTTGTAATTGGGTCTCTGTACTCTAAATGTTTGTAATTGAGTCCCTATACTTGTAAATAATTTGTAATTAGGTTATTGAAGTAGGAGAAGAACTTTGTAATTAGAGTACCGTATAAATCTGTTTCGAGGTTTATTTCTTGTCTGTCTTGGAGGTTAATAAAACCATTGGATCACCACAATATCAAAAGTTTTAAAAATGCATCATATCACTTGAATCTAATTACAAGGGATCCGATTACAAATGTTTAAAGTTTAGGGACCCAATTACAAAGTATATCAAATTTTGGGGACCCAATTACAAATTTTTTTAGTTCAAAGACTTATTTAAAAATTCTCAAATAGTTCGGAGACCTGCTGAATAATCAAACCTTTTCGAAATAAGAGGTTTTTATGCCAACAGAGGTTGACACATCTGGTCAAGCTTTCCGCCCACACTTGTTGTGGCTTGGATGCGATCCTCATATTTTCTTTGTTGGTAAGCGATATATAAATTCTATTATAAATCCTCGTCGAGGTTAGTGGTCTTCTGACCTTATAAGGGAGTATGTATTCCCCTCATCTAAACTTTCATGTATAAAAAAATTTGAGGTTTTTATTACTCTATATCATTAAACGTGTGTTACATTAATTTTTTGAGTCGTCATTTTCTTCTACCTTAATTACTTGTTAATGTTGTTAGTGATTTATCACCCATTGAATAAACCACGTCAAAAGATTTATCTTACTCCAAGAAAATTTAAAGAAACTAGCTATATACGTACTTGAACTTCATTATTCCTAATAGAGTATTAGTTATTTAAGTTTGGCATATGGAAGCACAAGTATGGTATTGGCTCATATAGTTCAAGTATATGTGGCAGGAGCATAGAATGGGGAGGTGAACTAGGAGGGAACTGCTACAACGAAACAACTCCGATTGATGATCCCACATACTGGGGTAATTCTGACACTCAGAAAAGCATAATGCGAGTAATAGGAGAAGTTTTCAGAAAATCCAAAGTGCCCATTACATTTCTCAACATCACCCAGCTCTCCAGCTACCGCAAAGATGCACACACTTCAATCTACAAGAAGCAATGGAACGCATTGACTCCAGAGCAATTAGCTAACCCTGTTAGCTACGCTGATTGTGTGCACTGGTGTTTACCTGGACTTCAAGATACTTGGAATGAGCTTCTGTTTGCCAAGTTATTTTATCCGTGAAAGTTTCTCGAAATTGAAGAGACCCTTATTCTCCATGGATCCATATGTGGCATGAAAATTTGTAAATTAATGGGAGGGTACATCATGGTGAACGGAAGAAAGAAAGAAAGAAACGAGAGAAGATTTTTGTACAATAATAATAGTTTTGTTATTTGGTCAGGAGGAAGCCGCACCAGGACGGACGCACAATATAATAGTTAGTCTTGAAGAAGGGGGAGAATATATATATATATATATATATATATATATATATATGATTCGATTGCTATTTTTCTTATGGATTTAATTAATATACAAAAAAAATTTACGCTATCAACAAATCGTAATTTTAATTTATCGTATCAGTTAAAATGTTGGATTCTTATTTTAATTATCTTTAAAGTCATTCATATCATGATTTTTGATTGATTGATAATATAAAAAATATGATGCTTTCTACGGTATCCCTAATAATTTTGGGATAAAAATTACTTTATTCAACCAGAATGTGTCACCTCAATAAATGAGTTATGTTAATGGGTTAAGTCAAATGACTATCATCATTTGATTAGACCATCTACTCAGGATAAGTTACATCCAAGATATCAAAAAATTCATCAAAAAATATTATACTGATAATGAATAACAATTAAATGTTTTTCTTATACTTTATATTATCATTGGTACGTATGCAATAGAACAGAGAAACGTTCAGATCAACATTTTTTTACATATTATGTGAGGGGTGAGAGGGCTTCTACGTTTGGGTATATGGTGCTTCTTTGCATGGAGCCGGTAAAAGCGAAAAATAGAAGGTAATAGGATTTTCGTCGTGATTTATAACAAGTAAGAACTGTTAATTTTAAAATTGCCTAACTATTTAATGTTATTGCCAACAGCCCAACACAATTTCGGACAGAATCATTTGGGGCTGAGGTTTGTCTGAGCTTGTATTTCGAACAAATCAACACAACCATATATCAATTCATCAATATAAACAAATTACAAACGATAATTTATCAAACCAATACAATATTAGGGGTTAAAATCTTATAATCGCCAATTTAATAAGTGTGTTATCTAACCACCACAACTAACTTGTAATTGGTATATGTTTCTATATATATATATATATATATATATATATATATATATATTGATCAGAAGTGATTCATTTGTATCAATCATCTCTGACTTACACTTCCTCCCATCCATGGATCTTATTTTTATATAATGGTGTAAACTATTATTAAAGTTAAAATATAAAACGTTAGACGAAAATAAGAACAATGATCGAGAGTAAGTGTAAGTAAAAAATAATTTATACTAATATAAAAAGATCTCACCTCTTATATATATATATATATATATATATATATATATATATATATATATATATATATATATTTATAGGAGGGATTAAGTTACTCCAAGAGTAACTTTAAGAGAGTTACTCTCAATCTCATCCATCCATATATATATATGATCAACTTACATGAGTATAAAACTTAATTATACTCCTAAACCATTCAATAATTTTTTATGCAATATAACTTTAATCGATTCAACCGTTGAATTATAACTATCTATCATCTAGATCATTTGTCTCAAATTTTAGAAAAATTGAACATAACAAAAATGTAATCAAATATTTCGTATTATATCATATATTTTAAAACTCTCCCTCTAAGGAGGGAAACGTTTACACCAGTGTAAATCATTTTTCATTTACACTTACTCTCACTCGTTGGATTTATAAAGTTAATTTCACAATCACCGTTGAATAAAAATAAAATCAACGACTCAGAGTGAGTATAAGTAAAAAATGATTTACAATGATATAAATCATATATATATATATATATATATATATATATATATATATATATATATATATATATATATATATAGTTTCACTTTTCTCAGCAAATGAGTTGGGAGTTATTCATCTTTGAGCTAATGTTAACCAGTGGCATTAGGGTACTGGTTATGGGGGGAAAATGAACAAACTTAGGTATTGTTCAAATGAAAATATATTATATGTGTATCAGCTGTTACACATGTTATATTTTCAATGATCAGCTATTACACATATATTTTTTTATTGGAAACCACCACACAAGTACCTATGGAACTACACCTAAGTTCTATCTATAAAAAAATAGCAAGTATTTATGGAAACCGATATATTTCTTATATTTATAAGTGATATATTTAATTTTCCTATCAAAACGTGTTTTTTTTTCATTTCCCGATAACATTGGATAAAAAATCGCAAATATGAAATAAAAATTTAAAAACACATAATACATTAAAAACTTAAATGTCATTCAATATCCTATTATTATTTATACAATTGGAAATAGTATTAAATATTTGTATTGCATTTAATTGATCGCGTAGATTGAGGCACTCTCAGTTTGCCTAATTTGGTTGCATCTGAAATCTTCACATGAATCGTGAATATCATCAAAACGATCGTTCTCTCTCAAACGAATACGCACGAATTTTAAGACCTTTTTAACTCACACACCCTTGAGGGACTTCACTGCACTCACTCCATAGTCAAGAAAAAACGCTTCAAAAGCACCATTTTTCTCTCCTCTCTTCCACCTATTTTTAACTTCTATGTATCTCTTCTGTTATCAACCCAACATTAGTGATGACAGAGGTAAACAAATTTCAAAAAGTATTAATTAAATAAGGTGAGTTGACTAATATTTAAATGAAAAAAATATTATATTTCTTTCAAAAAATATTTCTATAATAGTTATTTAAAGGAGAATGTTAATAGGTGGAATTAGAGTATTGGTTAAGGAAAAAAATGACCAAACTTAGGTGTTGTTCCAATGAGAATATATGATGTTAGACATGTTATATTTTCAATAATCAGTTATTACACATATATTTTTTTATTGGAAAACAGCACACACGTACCTATGGAACTATACCTAAGTTCTATCTATAAAAAAAGCAAGTATTTATGGAAACTGATGTATTTATTATATTTATAAGTGATATTTAATTTTCCCATCAAAACTTGTTTTTGTTTTTTTCATTTCTCAATAACACTAGATAAAAAATTGCAAATATGAAATAAAAATTTAAAAACACTAAATGTCCGCTTGATTTAAATTTTGATAGAATTAATTTTGAAGTAATTGATTTTAAAGGAATTGGTTTTAAAAAAATTGAGTTTAAGAAAATTGATTTGTGTTTGGTAATGATATTTTAAAAGTCAGTTTAGAAGAATTAATTGGTTTTGTTTGGATGATAAAGTAAAATCACTTTTGAAGTATAAATATAAAGAATATTGTGGGTCTCACACCTAGAATCAATTATTCTTAACAAGAAAGTTAGAAATTCTTGCTTCTCTTAAAATCAATTCTACTCAACTCAAAATTGATTTTATTGAACGCTAAATTTAAAACAAGCACGTTCAGAATCCCAAAATCACTTTTACTGGAAGCAACCGTGATTTTGGCACATCCAAAACCTAAACCAAACAGGCACTTAATAAGTTAAAAACTTAAATGTCATTTAATATTCTATTATTTATACAATTAGAAATATTAGTATTAAATATTTGTATTGCATTTAATTGGCTGCGTAGATTCTGACAATCTTGGTTTGCCTACGTTGGTTGCATCTGAGTCCTTCACATGAATCGTGAATATAATCAAAACGATCGTTCTCTCTCATACGAATGCGCATGAATTTTAAGGCCTTTTTAACTCACACACCTTTGAGAGACTTCACTGCACTCAATCCATAGTCAAGAAAAACACTTCAAAAGCATCATTTTTCTCTCCTTGTCCACGCTCTTTTTAACTTAATATATATCTATTCTTTTATCAAATTTTAAAAAGTATTAATTAAATGAGGTGAGTTGACTAATATTTAAATGAATAAAAGTTTATATTTCATTCAAAAAATATTTCAATATAGTTATTTAAAGGAGAATGTTATTCAGTGGCATTACGGAACTGTTAAGGAAAAAAATGACCAAACTTAGATGTTGTTCCAATAAGAATATAGAATATGTGTATGAGTTGTTATACATGATATATTTCCAATTATTAGCTATTACACATGTATTTTTTTGTTGGAAAACAGCACATAAGTACCTATGAAACTGCACCTAAGTTCTATCTATAAAAAAAGTAAGTGTTTATGGAAATCAATGTATTTATTATATTTATAAGTGATATATTTAATTTTCCCATCAAAACTTGTTTTTGTTTTTTTCATTTCTCGATAACACTGGATAAAAAATTGGAAATATGAAATAAAAATTTAAATACACTTAATACGTTAAAAACTTAAATGTCATTTAATATACTATTTTTTATACAATTAGAAATAGTATTAAAATATTTGTATTTCATTTAATTAACCACCTAGTTTCAGCCACTCTCGATTTGCCTAATTTGGTTGCATCTGAATCCTTCACATGAATATATAATGAATATCATCAAAACGATTGTTTTCTCTCATATGAATATAGACGAAATTTAATGCCTTTTCAACTCACATACCCTTGAGAGACTTCAGTTCACTCACTCCATAATCAAGAAAAACAGTTCAAACGCACCATTTTTCTCTCCTTGTCCACCTCTTTTTAACTTAAGTGTTGTTCCAATGAGAATATAAAATATGTATATCCGCTGTTACACATGTTATATTTTCAATAATAAGCTATTACACGTGTATTTTTTTTATTGGAAAACAACACACAAATACCTATGGAACTGCACCTTAGTTCTATCCATTAAAAAAAGCAAGTATTTATAGAAATTGTTGTATTTATTATATTTATAAGTGATATATTTAATTTTCCCATCAAAACTTGTTTTTATTTTTTTCATTTCTCGATTACACTCGATAAAAAATTTCAAATATGAAATAAAAATTTATAAACACTTAATACGATAAAAACTTAAATGTCATTTAATATTCTATTATTTTTCCAGTTAGAAGTAGTATATAGATATTTGTATTGCATTTAATTGACTGCGTAGATTCAGGCACTCTTAGTTTGCCTAATTTGGTTGCATCTGAATCCTTCACATGATCGAATCGTGAATATCATGAAAACGATCGTTCTCTCTCATACGAATACGCACGAAATTTAAGGCCTTTTAACTCACACACTCTTAAAAGACTTCACTGCACTCACTCCATAGTCAAGAAAAACGCTTCAAAGGCACCATTTTTCTCTCCTCTCTTGTCCACCCTCTTTTTAACTTATCTATATCTCTTCGTTTATCGGCTTTTTGTCCAAACTAGTGTTATTTTAGAAACTATTTATCAAAATGGGGTTGTTTTATAACAATTTACCAAAATAGGGTTGTTTTGGACAGCGTGAAATTTTTTATTATTTTTTTTGCTGACGTTAAAGGAGCCACTTGGACTGGCACCTTCCATAAATATGCCACATGTCACACACTCATTGGTTCTACAGAAATTTTTTAAAAAACAAAAAAACAAAAGCTGCGGCATTCCTCGCAGAGACCCGTCTACTGGAGACACTTGTCTGGTGGTGACCCGTCTGATGTTACACTCGTCTGCTGGTCACTTGTCTGATATTTCACTCGTCTGTTGTGATCTCTCTGCTGGTCACTTGTCCGCTGAGACTCGTCTGAAATTTCACTCGTCTGCTGGTCACTCGTCTGCTCTCTTTCACTCGCGTGCTGGTCACTTGTCTGATGTTTCACTCGTCTGCTACAGGTGAAATTGTAGACGAGTCTCAACGGACAAGTGACCAGCAGACGGGTCACAGCAGACGAGTGAACAATGAGTGTGTGATATGTGGCATTTTATGGAAGGCGCCAGTCCAACTGGCGCCTTTCACATCAGCAAAAAAATAATAAAAAAATCCACGCTGACAAAAACAACCCTATTTTGATAAATAGTTACAAAACAATCCCATTTTGATATATAATTTCTAAAATAACACTAGTTTGGTCAAAAACCTTCGTTTATCAACCCAACATTAGTGATGCCAGAGTTAAACAAATTTTAAAAAGTATTAATTAAATGAGGTGAGTTGACTATTATTTAAATGAATAAAATATTATATTTCTTTCAAAACATATTTCTATATAGTTATTTAAAAGAGAATGTTATCAGTGACATTAGGGTATGGTTAAAGAAAAAAAGTGTCCAAACTTAGTGTTGTTCCAATGAGAATATAGAATATGTATATCAGTTATTACACATGTTATATTTTCAATGATCAATTATTACATATGTATTTTGTCTATTGGAAAACAACACATAAATACCTATAGAATTGCACCTATGTTCTATCTTTAAAAAAAGCAAGTATTTATGGAAATTGATGTATTTATTATATTTATAAGTGATATATTTAATTTTTCCATCAAAACTTGCTTTTGTTTTTTTCATTTTCGGTAATGCCGGATAAAAAATTGCAAATATGGAATAAAAATTTAAAAACACTTAATACGTTAAAAACTTAAATTTCATTTATTATTCTAGATATTATCTATACAATTAGAAATAGTATTAAATTATTTTTATTGCATTTAATTGACTGCGCAGATTCAAGCACTCTTAGTTTGCCTAATTTGCTTGCATCTGAATCCTTCACATGAATCGTGAATATCATTAAAACATCTGTTCTCACTCATACAAATACGCACGAAATTTAAGGCCTTTTTAACTCACACACCCTTGAGAGACTTCTCCACACTCAGTCCATAGGCAAGAAAAACGCTTCAAAAGCACCATTTTTCTGTCCTCTCTTGTCCACCCTCTATTTAACTTTTATATATCTCTTCTTTTATAATCCCAACATTAAGATAAACAAATTTTAAAAAGTGTTAATTAAATGAGGTGAGTTGACTAATATTTAAATGAATAAAATATTATATTTCTTTCAAAAAAAATATTTCTTTATGTTATTTAAAGTAGAATGTTAATTAGTGGCCTTAGGGTACTGATTAAGAAAAAATGACTAAACTTAGGTGTTGTTCCAATGATAATATATGATATGTGTATCAGTTATTATACATGTTATATTTTCAATGATCAGCTATTACATATGTATTTTTTTTATTGGAAAAAAGCATAGAAGTACCTATGGAACTGCACCTAACTTCTATCTCTAAAAAAAGCAATTATTTATAGAAACTGATGTATTTATTATATTTATAAGTGATATATTTAATTTTTCCATCAAAACTAGTTTTTGTTTTTTCATTTTTGGATAACGCAGGATAAATAATTGCAAATATGAAATAAAAATTTAAATGCACTTAATATGTTAAAAGCTTATATGTTATTTAATATTCTATTATTTATACAATTAGGAATATTTTTAAATATTTGTATTGCATTTAATTGACTCCTAAGATTCAGACACTCTGAGTTTGCCTAATTTGGTATCATGAATATCATCCAAACGATCAATCTCTCTCATACGAATATGCATGAAATTTAAGACCCTTTTAATCCACACACATCGTTGAGAGACTTCACGGCACTCACTCCAAAGTCAAGAAAAACGTTTCAAAAGCATCATTTTTCTCTCCTCTCTTGTCCACCCTCTATTTTAACTCTTTCCTTTCCCCCCACAGAAGCTGCTTTTCAGGTAAGGCTCGACGCCAGTCATGTTAAGTTTTTTGCTTTGTGAAATATGTTTATTGGGTTTTCCCGAAAATATCTGATCACTAACTTTGCTAGATGGTTATGCTTTGCATGTGAACTTTGAAGTCAACATTTTATGCTGATAAAGAGATTGATCACCTCTTCAAATCTGAAAGTTGAAAACTTTTTACGCCATGTTATTCTGCAAAAAAAAGACTTCGGGTTCTTTTATGAAAACTAGTTTTCAAAACCAGTCATTTTTTTTGCTTCTAAAGACTATTATCGTGTATGCGTAAGTGGGTATATAAAAAAAATTATTTTGTCGGTTCAATATATGATATAACTCTGAACTTTTTAGATGTTAATGTTAGTGTCTCTAACATTTTCTAATTGATACAACATTAGATGATGTTTTTGATGGTTTGCTTAGTAGGGCAAAGGCAATAGTTGAACACTATTTTCTTGATCTTCTTTGCCAACCATTTTTAATCCGGATGCGAATCTCCTGTGCCATTTTGGTGTACCGCATCATGTCCCAACCAATAATATCTCGGCATGTATTATTTTTTCTCAATATTAAATAAAATTTTAACTTACATAATAAAATATTATTGATTGAGACACGGTCTGATACACCAAAATAAAACAGAAGATCCTCATCCTTTTAATCAACTTCATATCCTGATAGAAAAGCATTGAATTTTGGCATCCAAGTAAAGACACCGTCTTTTTTGAGCTTGGAGAAATATGTTTGAAGAGCTTTGCTATTCAATGCGAATAACAATTTGACGAATTGTGTGAAAATAGAATAAACCACTGAAATCTGGTGTTGGGCGGAAATCACAGAAGGATTCAAATGAAACTACGTACAAAGGAAGTGTGTAAAAAACATTATTACTGAAATGAGCACGAAAATCGTTTCGTAGTATTTAGCTTTTTCCATGTTTGAATGACTTCCTGTTAGAATTACGGGACACTCTATCAATATTTTTAATTGAAAAATACTTACATACATCTTGAGTCACATCATACATCACTATATATGTGCATGAAGAGATAGAGAAAAGAATGTGAAACCATATAGTTGTGTGCTAAAAATGTATAATTAAGGAGGTGATGTGTGCAAGTGTGTTAAAAAATGTTAGATAAATATCTTTATACATACATCTTCTCTTTTTTTACTCGCTTACATTTTAATCTTTCCACCTCAGTAAATGTATATATGAGATGTGATGTGGTAGGTGATGTGCGCAAAGTATCACTCTTGTGTACGTTTAGCATTATTCTTCTCAGTGTTTCCTTCATATTTTGGGGGGCATGGGTAGAGTATATAGCCATAAACATGAAGCACTTTTACCAGTGCGTATAATGCTATGAATTATATCCCTTGTAAGCTATGTGCAAACTTTAATGAAGCGTTGATTTTTGTGTTCATCTTTGCAGCCTAATCACCCACTGCAGGTGCACATCGTACAAGATTGGCAAATTTGTTAGATGTTAGCAACAAATTCAATGGAGCCCGGAAAAAGGAATTTACATCAATGCAAGCATCCATTTGATGCTTATCGTAAGCCTTTCTTCCTCTTTTCATTAATCTATCCCCATGCATGTAAAAGAAAATAAAAACAGTGAATGGAAAATAAATATCAAAGGATTACATCTTGATTTACAGGATGTACTTGATTGAATAACTCTTTTCTATTGGGGATATCAATTTGCAACAACTTTTTTCCCATAATCATACATTCACATTCATTAATTTTTATACCATATATATTAACTTCCTTAGATTCTTCTTTCTGAATAGCATTTGAGGCATTTCTGTCTGGTTCATGGCAACCTGTGGAACACATAAAGATTGAATCGGGAAGAATCACCACACACTTCATAGATAATCGCCATATGGCTATGGATAAAAGCGATTCAGCAATTCGGATAAGGTCAAGGAAAGCTACTTTATCAGACCCTTCCTGCTTTTTACGACCTGGGATTGACATATGTGTGCTATCAGCCTCTAAATGCAGTGATAATTCCAATGAAGTTAGTCCTGATCCTGTAAGTTTATCTTGAGGCTTTTTAGTTGTATTCTTTATTAAGCAGGATTTCTCACTCTTCAATATCTTTAGTTGATGAGGTTCTTGAACTACATAAAATTTTCAACACATTCTTCAAGTCATTTGGTGACGTGACCCTTAAGGTTAAGTAAGACCATACCAATGCAATCTCGGTGAACCAAAGTCTTCCAAAAAATTGAAGTTTCTTTGTGCTAGATCGATTAAACATTATGCATATATAAGTTAGATGTATTTATGCAGTACTACATTAGGTCAAATTCTTCCTTGATTTTTAAATTGTATGATACTTTTATGTTGATATAACATATTGCAAATTTGTAATGCCACGACTCTTTCATGTTCTCCTTATATGAATGACATGATAACCAAATAGAACACATTTACATGATGAATATTTCCTGCTCTATTAATAGGACTTATATGAGAGATTGGTGTATGCATGCATTTATTAATTAGATGATCGTTATGGCCTTTCTTGATGTTATTTTTTCGCATCACTTGACCTATGTTAATTATGGCCTTTAATTTCAGAGTTGTAATTTCTGCGACATTAAATTTGATACATTTTTTTTTTATTTTAATTGCATGTGTGGGTTGATGCTAAAATAAATTCCATACAGAGAAGTCCCCATGACTCTTAGTGCTCATGTCGGTATTATGTCACCTTATATGTTAATCAAGGTTTAGTTAGTACAGAGACAAGAACTCTCAGCAAGGAGATTAAAGTGGTTGGACTAAATCAGATTTCCATTCTCCAAAAGCTTGAACATAATCCTTGTGAAGATCAGCCCCACCGATGGGTTTCGTCTGAGGATTGCTCCAAAGTATCACAAACCAAATTGCTTTTAGGAAAATTCTTGTCAGATCTTTCATAGTTTGTTGCGACATCTATTTTGGAGAATGTTTCATTCTGTGCAAGATCTGTAGACCACAAGATTGTGTATCACATTTTGGAAAGTACTGATGCTACTAGCTCTTCATTGAACATCGATTCTCATATGAATTTTGTGAGTTTCAAAGTAAAGGATTCTCATATACCCGTTGTTTTTCAAGTTGATATATCTATCACAAAAGGAAATGAGCCCCATCCACATGATTCCCGTGAAGATGAAGTGGCACCGTCTAATAATGTTGAGGGCTTAAGACGTTCCAAACGCAGGAACATACAACCAAAGCGTTACTATAAGTTGAGGTGATGTTGCTGAGTGTGAAAAATTCATTTTCTTATCTATATGTTTTGTAATATGTTAGTGTGTGTTTGGAACAGTTTGCAAAACTAAGTTTTGATTGACCGAGTTTTGTAAATTTGGTTTGGTTAAAAGTAAACTTTGTAGTATAAATGTTTATTGGGAAAAATCCAAGTTCCACATTGGCTAGAAATAGAGCCTAATAAGACCTTATAAAGCTTGAGGCAATCTTCACCTCTTGAGTTAGCTTTTGGGGTTGAGTTAGGCCCAAAATCTAAGATGATATCAGAGCATATCCTAGATCTGTTAAAGGGTCACCTACCATATTATTCAGGCACCAAGCCCAATAGTGCTGGACATGAGGGGGTGTATTGGCAAAAACCCAAGTCCCGCATTGGCTAGAGATAGAGTCTAATAAGACCTTATAAAGCTTGAGGTAATCCTCACCTCTTGAACTAACTTTTGGGGTTGAGTTAGGCCCAAAATCTAAGAGTATACTTTATTGTTAAAAATAGTTTCATTATAATGAATGATATTTTGGATTGTATCATTCAAACTGACTTTTAGACGTATAGTTACTAAATTATCCTTAATTTTATTTATCACTTATATTTAAGGTAATATTATAAGAGTGTCATTTGAAAATCCAAAGTTAGTTTTGACAAACAGAAAAGTAACTAACTTTCACTTATTCTCTAGCCAATGCTTGGAGCTTAAACCCAGTTATAGTCAATGGGCTTTTGGTCTTATCAAACACGCTAAAAAAGTTCATAACGGGACTTGGAGTCTCGAAACCCAATTTTGAGTCTCTCCAAGCAGGCTTTTTAGGGTCCGGTTTGATCTATTAATGGAAGTCATTGTCTTGGTTTGAAGGATTCTATCAAATTATCAAATTCAAATTTGGTATAAATATTTAAGAATACTTAAAGGAAATAAACTCTATTTTGGAATTTAAGCTTGTGAATAAAAACTTTATAAACAAACGATTTAATTGGTATCCACGGTTAGTGTAAAAAAATTATATTGTCAATCAATCATAAACTCTCATATCATTAAAAATGTTTTACTCTTATTATAACTGTCTTAAAAGTTACTCAAAGGATGATTTATGATTGATTGACAGTGTAAAAAACTTTACACTGATAGTGCATCAAAAAATTAAACTCATAAACAAATATAAGTTCTTTGTATAAATCAAGAAAGTTAATCATTTTAATTAATTTTTATTGAGTATAACATTCAATAAATTTACTATATTCTATATAAATATTATTATAATAATATATAATTTATAAATTAGGTAAGTATCATAAATTCTTAATTATATAAATATAAATATTAAAAAAAATAGTATGCCCAATAGGTTATTTTTCAAAAACATACGTACATAGTTAAGTATGTTTTTTTTTTTGTAAGCTAAAAGTTGTCTTAAAGAGACTATAACGGGTATTTTAACCTAAATACAATAAAAAACCAAAATAAGAAGTAATATGCAAAAACATCATAATGGAAAAGATTATTCCAATTATGTTGGCACCACCAACTCCAACCATCATTTGCATACACCACTAAGGAATACAAAAAATCAAACTAAAGCCTAAAAAACAACCAACGGTATAATATCCTGGCTAGAACAAGTCACACCCAACTTGTATTTCAACCCCTGAAAGACAAATTCGGCAACCATGACTTACACAGACTAATAAAAAATCCAGCAATCTTCATAGACCATTAGAGCAGCTTTACCCCAACCAGTACCACCAACTTCCATTTACTAAGTCAGAAATCAACCAAACTTACTCCAGCTTTACCCGCATGACATCTATTACTCCTCCCAGTGTAAACATAAGATTCAAATTGCACACATGAAAATGTAACACTCAATATTGTTGAATCACAAACACATACTAGAGAAAAATATTGAGAGGAAGAAGAAAGTACACTAAAATTTTATTGATCACACTTTAACTATATCACATTGATTCACATGAGTACGTATTTATATTGTTTTACACACTTAATTCTCATATGGACTATTGATCACTTACTAGTTACAATAATTTAACTAACTAATAAACTCTTAACTAACTTATAGTCCGACAAATATACATAAGAACTATAACCACTTCAGCTTGAATATTGAGGAAGATCATTTTAATTAATACTAGATAAGAACCTCCAAAAAAACGCATTAATTCCAGAACAAACCAAAACAGAGAGTTGATTATAAGAGTTTCACCACCTGTAGCAAAATCAACCAACCTGTGCAAATCAAACCACAACTATGTCTAACTTATTTTTTAAATAGGTAAAGTTTATGTAGGCCATAAATTTCCAGTGAGTTGTCTGATCTATTTCCATCTCCGAACATTTTTTTTTTCAAGATTTAAACTTTGATTATTTTGTTAAAAGTGCAGCTGGCAGTACACTTGTATCCGATCTTGATGATATTGGAGTTTTTTCAAGGTTTGATCTATGGTAAATAACAGTTTAGAGTTTGGCGTTGAATTTTTATAAACAAGTTACTCAAATTTTGTACATTTGACAAATAATCCCTTCCATCAAATTTTGTACATTTGACGCAATCCATATGGGGAAAAATATCAGAAACTATCCGTGATCCGTTGGGCTATCCATAAACGTTTAGTCTTTCAAACTTCACGCTTCAGATGTCTAATCCTGGACATGAGGGATGTATTGGAGTCTCACATTGAATAATGATATGATCTGAATATAGCTAGAAATGCCGTTACTGTTCATTTAGCTGTACCTCCTATTCGCCAACTCTCCAACCAGACAAATGAGAGTGAAGCATGCAGGATGGTGAAAGGGGGAATCTTTGTTATCAGCAAATGGAATAGTAAGTGCACGGTTAATTAATAAAGAAGAAAGTACTAGTATTGGTTAACCTGACCAAGTCTGGTGCAGTAAGTAGTCATGGTTCTAACAGTGAGTAAAGTATAAAAAAACAAGGTAAGGTTCAACAAACATTAATGGAGACCCTTGTTGCCCACTTGCAACTCAACTTGCCATTCCATCTTCCAACCAAGTACTCACATTTGTATAATGATATATATGCATTAACAATAGACGCCTAAAAAGAGAGAGAGAGAGAGAATATTAGCGATGAGGCAAAGAATAGCAACTTGACATTATTTACACAACAAGTTGAGCTCCCCCAAGTCAAGTTGCAGTTCAGAGATTGATTCCCGTTCACCAAAGAAAATTGCAAATATGACGTCGTTATCCATTTATATAATTATAATAATCATCATTGTTAATATTATTATACGCTCGATGTCATATGTGCATGGCTATCTACCGGAAGATTCCAATTTGTGTTTAGAATAAAGTTTCAAAGTAATTCTCGACAAAAATAAAAAATAAAATAAGGTGACACATTTTGTCCCCTACGAAATTGGAACAGTTTACAAAACAATAATAATTACATTTCTGTTATTTGTGTGGACAACATTTCTGGAAATAACCCATGTTTACTATACCTCAAAACACGCAATTTAATTAATATTTACCCCTACTCAAATAAATCAAATGGTATCTAGGTATTGTATGAAAATATTGTAAAAAAAATATTTTTCAAAAAATTAATAGAAGCATCAGAGCAACTTTTAAATGGGATAGAGATCCTCTCCATTTCTAATGAGAAATGAAGATGTCCATTTCTAAAGTTTTGGTGATAATAAATACATGGAAGGCTATGCACATATGTATAATACACATTTATTTTCTCAAAAGTTTGGAAATTAACAGAAATGGAGAGATGGAAAATGGAGAGGATCTTTTTTCTTTTAAATGAGTATAGATCTTCTCTATTTCTCAAAAGAAATGGATGGCTCTATTAATATAGTTTTGGGTATATAAAGATATTTATTTCTAAAATGAGTGACATTTATTAGGCTTTTATGTGTTTTATACACCCAAAACTATAATAATGAAATCCTCTATTTTTTTTAAGAAATGGAAAAGATCTTTACTCCTTTTAAATACTGTCCACCGTCATGCACCGATTTCCACATTAAGGAAAGACAAAATCATTCTATAGTTTTTAAAAGTAATTAACTTTTATAGTTATATTAATTAAACATTTAGAGTACGTTTTTGGATAAACAGCTTAATTAAGTGTTTATTCAATAAACTTTTTTTAAAATAAGCTAAAAAAAGCTTATTTTTATAAGCTTTTCTGACAAGCTTATGGAAATAAGCTAAAAAGAGCTTATAACAATATCATAAACTATTTTCATAAACTTTTTGCATAAGTTTATTTCCATAAGCTCTCTATAAGTTCTTCCAAATGCATCCTTAGAATATAATACTTAGATAATATTTTATTCATATTTATATAAAATATATTTATTTTAATTTTTTATATCAATTACTTAATATATTTTATCACTGGCACAGAAAGCACTTTTTACATCGGTTAAAAAATACTTTTAACATCGGTTATAGTGGCGACGTTAATTAAAGGGATGTTAAAAGTTTAATTTTAACATCGGTTAATAAAAAACCGGATGTTAAAAGTACACTTTAAACATCGGTTATATTAACACCCGATGTTAAAAGTGTGGTCTCAGTCAAAGATGTGCTCTGGTCAGTACACTTTTAACATCCATTGTATCTGAAACCGATGTTAAAAGTACTTATAACATCGGTTTTAGGAACACACGATGTTAAAAGTGTACTTTTAACATCGGTTATTAGAACAACCGATGTTAAAATTAATTTTTTTTTTTTAAATGGTGTGTTACATTTATAGTTCTTTCCCACCCTGCATATCAATCAGTATATCATCCATAGTTCAATACACAACATAATGCCAGAAACAGATTCAAACATGTAACTCATATAGATTGCTGTTCTGGAATTACAATATTACAGTACTAGTTACACAAGTCCAGAATAATTAAACTATATTATATGACATTACATATATACAGTATTATAAGTGCAATAACCTAAAGTCCAAAATGTGTCACATGCAATACATACAAGTGCAAAAATCATATACAATCTACATTATGCTGCCTAGTATACTCATAAAAGAAATTAGCAAAACGACCCCTCAGGTCTTTCATCTCTTCTTTATCAAGTGGAGTTTGATCGTCAAAAGCCTGCACAAGTTTAAATAAACTCAACATTAAATCATCAACCAAAACAAAATATAATTTAACTTGTGCAAAAATTTATATTTATTACCTGTTGCCATCCGTCAATAATAGTGGCGGAGACCACGTTCAACATATGTTTCATCACGTAGTATCCACACTCCCAGCCGCCAGCTTGTCTACGAGACTACAAGACAATATGAAATTGAATATCAAGTACAGTACTAATATAATAATAATTACTGTTGTAATTTTTTTGTAAGAAATAATAAACTACTTACGAGTGGGATAATCCATTCAGGCTTTCTTTTTGACTTGGATGGCCTACTTTTACCATCTGCACAAGCCATGCTACTTGCAACCATAGCTCTATGATTAAAAATAATAATGTCAATTATGTTCATGTAATAAAGCAAAAGCAATTTGAATTACAAATTAAATTAAAGCTTACATGTCAATCGCGTCCTTCAATTCAGATGTCGGACTATAGTGCAACGAGCATAAGAAGACGACACGATGCTGGCTAGGATGAAGTATGAGCAACTGCCAATGACCACTCCTAAGTATTGGTGCTAGATAAATATCTTTCTTTGTTTGACCAAGTAGCTTCAGGATGTATGTCTTCATCGCATCCCCATTAGTGCAGTAATTTCCCTGAATTACGCTTGGGTCTAAGAATCCATACGTATTCTGGTTGCCTCTTTCCATACATAAGCGATGAAAATACCTAAGATATTAGAATAAAATAATGTTAAATACTTAAGACATTGAAATAAATTATAGAATTAAAATACCTAAGATGCATGTCAACAGTGTACTTACGTGCACCACATACTCAGAACGGTATTGGCTAGCCAATTACCAGGCAGACATATGTCACCTATATCCTTCCCAGAGAAAAAAAAGGCTGGCAAGTCGCAAGCGCCTTCGTGTTCCAAGGGAATAGCATACTCTTTATCTGGCGCATCCGCAGCAAATGCGGCCAAATGAGCTACATTCGATCTTAGCTTTTTATCAATGTTCTAAGCAACAAAAATAAGGCATTAGTTAAATAATGTCATTTGTAAATAAATAAGACATAAGTAATTAAATGATTAATATGAAATTAATATGCATACCTGGGATAAAGGCATCTCAACTGGCTTATGTGCACCCTCAAAGCTCCCCACGGTGCTCACATGCTGAGAAGGTTGGCTCATTGGGCTTTGTTGGGAAATTGTAACCCCCTAGATGACATCTCCTTTATGAATGATTCCATAAGCTCCGAAAACATCTCTCTTTTAAGCTCCTCCTTAATGCTTTCCCGCTCGTGGCTGTTGATTCGGCTTCCAACATGGACTCGTCGTCCGTTATATTGCCGAATGCCCACTAGCCCTCCAACACCCTTTACAAAGCCAGGGTGGTCATCTTTACCTAGGGCAGTACTCAGGATATCCCTACGTCCATATTGAACGAATGATCCTTGCGAGCTTTGTTCCACCAGCGATGTCTACAAGGGGGAAATTCACAAAATATATGTAAGATAGTGTTTACGTAACTGTATTAATTACAAGTAGAAGTAATCTATTAATTACTTACAATCTTTTTAGCGACAATGCGTGTGGGCTCGGCTTTAAAATCTCCCGATTTTGTCTTTCGGGCTTCCATCCACGTTGCATGGCGTTCGGGTGGAGATGGAGGATTAACAACTATTTCTCCATCGGCTTCGACTTCTCCATCAGCTCCACCTTCTTCTTGCTTCTTTTTGGCCTCTTCTTGCTTCTTTTTCATCTTCTCATCCATAATTTTCTGCCGAACCATACGATAGCCACCACGAGACATATGGTGTGGGTGTACATTGTTTTTCTGGATTTTCTTGGCCTTTTTCCTTTTCTCCTGTTACAAATAACACGTACTCAATTCAATTAAATAAATAAATTTGATAGGCCTATTATAAAAAATATAACGGGAAACTAACCAGAAAGGCAGGGTCTTGTCGGCTCACAACAAACCTATCCCACGTCTCCTTATCAATGAAAGAGTATGTGTCAAGTGGAGATTTGTCGTCTTTCTTCTCAAAAATATATCTATTGCCCAAATAGGTCTTGAATCCCGTCCACCGCTTCGCGGCAAAAGAAAGTCATTTCTTCTTACATTCAGGAGTATTCGGGACATCAAAGGTCAACTATAGTACAAAACAAAATGGAGGAAATATATTAGAGTATGATAATAATATAAGTAAATACAATTTAGATACAAATAGAGAGGATGAAAGTAAAATACCAAGATTGAAGACCAAATTTGATCCTTCACCATACTCGGTACCTTAGCCCATTCCTCAATCAGAATGCTAACCCTGTTTCGAGCTTCCAGGGCCACAAAACCGATGAATTTGTCAGCATTCGGCCCTATGGCCCCCCCATATATATCAAACTCAACCGGAAGCCTCTGATCACCGCAACGACTCAGGGCCACGATCGTAACTTTGTGGCTGCTCTACCCCTTTTTTTGGGACGTGCACCACCTGACCCGCTATGTGAAGGAGAAGGAGGAATGCCTGTTGGATCAGTCATGGATGCCTATTTAGACAAAAAGTAATAAATTAGGTTAGTATATAACAATGGATAAATAAAAAAAAGTCTACTATAACATGGATAAAAAAGCCTACTTTAACATGGATAAATAAAAATAAGTCTAACTTAACATGGAGAAATAAAAATAAGTCTACTTTAACATGGATAAATAAAAAAAGAATACTTTAATTTAAACATAACTTACACTATGGTCAAGTTTAGATCAATATCCCTTCATGATGATCATCACGAGTAGCAAGTACATCGTCCACTACATTTTCCTCGACGAAAATAGGCATCTGTGTTGAGAAAGAAGGCGTTTCTGGAATATCAAGAGTTGAATCTTGATTTTCATGGATACCATTATGCATGCTTTTTCCTTGGAGAACAACTGACCACCTTTTGTTAGAAGGATCATTGATATAAAACACTTGTTTTGCTTAGGAAGTCATGATGAAAGGCTCTTCCGTGTGACCTACTTTGTCAAGGTCTACCAATGTAAATCCTAATTCTTCAGTTTGCACACCACTGTTACTGTCAGCCCACTTACACTTAAAAATAGGCACTTGAAATTTAGTGTAATCGACCTCCCAAATCTCTTCAATGACTCCAAAGTAAGATTTCGATGCAATAATGGGATTTGTATCTTTTGAAATAGAGAAGTGCATCGACTCAGATAGGATCATAACCCCACTGTTTTGCATGGTACTCTTGTCATTTTGGGACTTTGTATAGAAGGAAAACATATTGATATCATATCCACTCCAACATATGACTTCAAGACGTGGCCCCTGTGCTAGCCATTGTAATGTATCGGAAGCAGTACGATCATTTGTAATTTTTTTCTTTAAACCAGGCTACGAAAGTATTGTTATGATGGTTCAACAACCATTTTTCGTTCCTTCTAGGGTTTTCTTCCTTGACCTCTTGTTTGTGAGCACATAAGTAAGGTGCAACCTCATCAGTGTTATTCAAAATGTGCAAATGGGCTTGAAACACTTCCTCCTGAGCCTTGCTATTAACCTTTATACCTCGTGTACCCTTATCGGCACATCTTTCCTCATGACGAGGCTTAGGAATCCCTATAGCCTCCACTTCTGAAAGGTAGTCTTGACAAAACTCAATAGCTTCTTCTGCAATGTACCTTTGAACAATAGATGCTTCAGGACGGTGTGGATTCTTCACATACCCTTTCAAGATCTTCATGTATCGCTCAACTGGGTACATCCACCTTAAATAAACGGGGCCACATAATCTAGCCTCCCTTACTAGATGAACAATTAAGTGAACCATGATGTCGAAAAATGAAGGAGGAAAATACATCTCTAATTGGCACAAGATTATAGCAGCCTCATCTTCCAACTCATCCAACTTCTAGTGGTCAATGACTTTGCTACATATAGCGTTGAAGAATGAGCACAACCTAGTTATGACATGTCTAACATTTTTAGGAGCAATACCACGAATCGCCACTGGTAGTAGTTGTTGCATCAAGACGTGGCAATCATGAGACTTTAAGCCAACCAATTTTAGATCATTTGAGACAAGTCTCTTGACATTTGAAGAGTAACCCTGTGGCACTTTGACGCCCCGTAGACACTCACAAAAACTTGTTCTCTCTTTTTTTGACAAGGTATGACATGCTGGAGGCAAATATGTCCGCTTACCATCCTTTGGTTGTGGAGCTAACTGCTCTCGTATACCTATCGCAATCAGATTTAGACGAGCATTCACACCGTCCTTTGTCTTACCCTGAATGTTGAGAAGCGTTCCAATTAGACTATCACATACATTTCTCTCCACATGCATGACATCAATACAATGTCTGACATCAAGTTTGCACCAGTATGGAAGATCAAAGAAGATCGACCTCTTCTTCCATATGTTTTTCTCAATAGCCTTCTTTTGAGCCTTTCCGAACATAACATTAATGTCCTTCACCCTTTGATAAACTTTCTCTCCATTAAAGGCCGTCGGAGCAATTCCATTCTCTTTGAATCCATTGAAAGCTTTTTTCAGTCTACGATAAGGGTGATCACGTCTGAGAAATCTCCGATGCCCAAGGTAAACTGTCTTCCTTCCATGTTGCAATTGTGTGAAACATGTGCCTTCTTCACATATTGGGCATGCTTTATGCCCCTTAACACTATACACGGACAAGTTCCCGTATGCTGGAAAGTCATTGATGGTGCAAAATAACATGGCACGCATCTTGAAAGTCTCTTTGTAATGGCCATCAAACACATCAACGCCTTCCACCCACAGCTTTCTCAAGTCTTCAATCAAGGGACTTACATAAACATCTAAGTCATTTCCTGGCTGTTTTGGGGCCGAAATCATCATAGATAACATCATGTATTTGCGCTTCATGCACAACCAAGGAGGTAGATTGTAAATTACGAGGAGAACAGGCCATGAACTATGGATACTACTTAAGGTACCATATGGATTCATTCCATCCGTAGCAAGTCCAAGCCTAAGGTTTCTTGGTTCATTTCCGAAATTCGGAAACAAACTATCAATTCTCTCCCATTGTACAGAATCAGCCGGATAGCGAAGCATAATTCCATCACGTTTCCTCTCATCTGCATACCATCTAATGTTCTTTGCGTCATTTACATTAGCAAACAATCGCTTGAACCTTGGAATTATTGGAAGATACCACAACACCTTTGCAGGAGGACCTTTTGTGATCACATCACAACTAGAATCACCATCCTTCACTTTGTATCGCGATACCCCACACTTGGGGTAGTCGTGCATCCCTTCATACACACCCCTGTATAGTATGCAATCATTAGGACATGCATGTATCTTCTTATACTCCATACCCATCGGACAGAGTATCTTCTTTGCCTCATAGTTACGTTCTGGCAGTGTGTTGCCTTCTAGAAGCATGTTGTTCAACAACTCAAGCAATTCGGTGAAGCTTTTATCACTCCACCCATTTCTCGCCTTCACACTGAACAATTTTAAGATCGTCGACAACCTTGTATAAGTAGTGCACCCCGGATACAAAGGCGTATCCGCATCACTGCACAAAGTATCATACACACGTGCTCGCTGAAATGACTCTTGTCCAATATCACGAATCATGTCCTCTAGTCGATTGTCCTCCATATCTACATCAACTTCTTCACTTTGGGACACACTTGGCATGTTTAACAAGTTTTCACCATGCCATATCCATCTTGTATAACTCTTGCAAATCCCTTCACAAATAAGATGATCACGTATTTGCTTAACTTCACATTTCCTCACATTCAAACATCTAACACAAGGACAATTAAATCTTCTATTACTATCAGGAAGATTTCTTTGAGCAAATTCTAGAAACTCTTCCACTCCCTCCCGATACTCATCACTTGTGCGTTTACTAACCATCCAACTATGGTCCATATCCACGTTCTGTAGATTTACATATATTTATACAATATGAGCACAAGAGGGGAGACTCTCAAAGAGCAGTATTTGAAATTATAGGCCTAAACCTTAAGTCCTATAATAGAAACTAAACCCCTCGACTATTGATCAAACCAATCCAGATGACCTAACTTTTTAAAAGAACCCAAACCCCTTGACTATTGAGATTATAAGCAAAGCCTAAAAGTCTATGCTCAATATGTAACATCAAAGTGTTTAAGTTTAAAAAAAACTCAAAATGCATTTCATTATTTCATAAAATATTCAAATCATTAAAACAGAAACAATGCTAAACACTAACTATATTCAAATTATAGGCCTAAACCTTAAGTCCTATAATTGAAACTAAACCTCTCGACTATTGATCAAACCAATCCAGATGACCTAACTTTTTAAAAGAATCCAAACCCCTTGACTATTGAGATTATAAGCAAAGCCTAAAAGTCTATGCTCAATATATAACATCAAAGTGTTTAAGTTTAAAAAAAACTCAAAATGCATTTCATTATTTCATAAAATATTCAAATCATTAAAACAGATACAATGCTAAACACTAACTAACAGAGAAGGATTACCAAGCAGAAGGGGAGTTGGGGCGGTTCAAATGCTGTGGTCAGTTGTAGAAGAGAGGGAGTTGGGGTGGTTCAGTTGCGATGGTTCAATTGTAAATGGTTCTGAGCAAATATTAGCAAAAATGGTATTTAGCAAATGAGGGTTTGAGCAAATAAAAATAGGGAAGAGAGAGTTACGTAACTTTGCGAAGAGGAAGTTATGGTGGTGGTTCTACGGTGGCTCACGAACGGAGGAGAAGGAGGTCAGTGAAGAGAAGAGAAAAGGAGGTCGCGGGAGTGAGAACACTGTAACGTTGAAATGTAGGGCGCGAGACAGAGAAGGTTTAAGAAAGTTAACGTTATACATTTTAATAACTTTTAACATCGGTTGTTAGAAAAAATCAATGTTAAAATTTATTTTAACATCGATTATATAAAAAACCGATGTTAAAAAGTTATTTTTAACATCGGTTAACTAAGAACCGATGTTAAAAAGTTAGCACCAGTAAATATGGAATGGAGGGAAGAAACTTTTAACATCGGTTTTACCAGAAACGGATGTTAAAAGTACATTTTAACATCAGGTTACTTATAACCGATGTTAAAAGTGTACTCCATACGCTATTTATTTACAAGTTTGTCACCGCGTCTATTTTTAACATCTGTTTTTCTTTAACAAATGTTAAAAGCTTGACGTGAAAAGTCTATTTTCCACTAGTGGTAATTGCATTTCGATCCCATAAGAAGGAGAATGCAAGTTCGAATCTTGGTAGCAGATACACTAGTTAATTTGGAGGTTGTGAAAACCAAAGGCTAATTCTCTGCTCTAAGCAGACGATTGAGGATTAGTCTCATAATCGGTCCAAAAGGCCGAAGCTTGTGAACATATCCCGAGATGTCACTGGGGAGTCAAATGCCCTAATTTCCTATGTGGCTTTGTCTTTTAGGACATAATTCTGATTCATCGAGGTAGTATTTTTTTTTATATTATCATTAAATCATTTATTGTTATGATAAAACATATTTAACTTTCATAATATTAATTTATTTTAAAATTAATTTACGCATACACATATTTTTATATGATTAGTTCATGATATATAAAAATTTCATACTGTCAATATACTAAAATTGAACTCGATCCTTAGGTTAATCATGACATAAATACGGTAATATATGTATGTACATAGAAAGAAAATATTGAAGTACACTGAATAGAAAAAAAGGGAAAAATAGAAAGAAAATATTGTAGTACAGTACTAAAAAATAAAGAAATTGAATTCTCTTCAACGGGGTAACCAAATTTTGTGTATAATTATCACATTTGGTAGTCATAAGTATCCAAATCATCAAATGAATTTATCGGTTTAGGTCAATCAATACATACATTGATTGGAAATTTCGTGGGGAGAAAATGGAGAGAGCTGCAAGACAATCCAAATCCGCGTTTTCTGTGAAACACATACTTGGCACTGTTGGAGGCGCGGGTGTGGTGTACAGTGACCCGGTGAGTGACGATTTTAGAGCACAAACATTGAAGTATATTTGAAGCAACTTCTCGAAACACGTGAGTTAGCAACTTCTTGTGCACAAGTAGAAACAAACTGTGATAATAAAACACTGATCCCTTATTAAAATGATTAAGTTTTCAAATTAAGACTCAAAGTAGAGTAATCATCTTTCCCCATGCTCAATCAAACTGGAGTAAAAATTATTATTTACAAATTGGATTTAATTCGTAATGTACCGTGTAAGAATTTTTCATCGATTATATTGATATGTATCGTAAGTGTAAAGATTTTTTATACTGTTAATCAATTAGAAATTGTCGCACATACTTAAAATGTTTGACTCTTATCCTAACTACTTTAAAAGTCACTCATATTATGATTTTTATCTGATTGGTTGATAATGTAAATAACTTTACACTAACGATGCATAGCAATTAAACTCATATTTTATATGATAAACTAATTATAAATTATCACTTTAATAAAATAATTTAATTTTATCATAATTATTTTAAATGTCACACATATAGGATGAATTTTGATTGGTTAATAATATAAAAGAATTTTACATTGATAATGTATTAAAAATTAACTTTATACATACAACTCATATAGAGGAGAGATCCATTTATATCAGCGTAAGTTATTTTTCACTTACAGTCATTCACGTCCTTTAATTTTTTGCATCTAAATATGACTATTACTCTATTAGCATATTTGTTTGTGTGTCAGCCATGTGGAAGCTGCTAAGTGTATTAAAAATTAACTTTATACATATAACTCATATAGAGGAGAGATCCATTTATATCGGCATAAGTTATTTTTCACTTACAATCACTCACATCCCTTAATTTTATTTTCATCTAAATGACTATTAGCACATTTGTTTGTGTGTCCGCCACGTGGAAGCTGCTAAATGCAGCTTTCAACTGACGTAATTCTCAAAGGCATTAACAAACTCATCTAAAGTAAACAAAAATGTAAAGTAGAAAATAAGGATATATTTATCATTGATTTATTAAAGTGAATTGAGATTTGAATGCACGCACTTTAATTAATCAAGGGTGAATATATCCTTAATTTTCTCATTTTACATTAATTTTTAGTGCATTATTCGGTACCCCAATAATTTTGGAATAAATGTTATTATGTTCAATCAGAATGCGCTTGAAATCTGTAGAATTTTTGGATATTCTCTTATCTTTCACCAAAAATAAATAAATAAATAATAGCATTTGAACATTATGAATTCAAGATCAAGTACCCAATGCATAACTGTTGAAGTAATATTACCCATTCTCCCTCGTGATCATCGAAAGAGAAGAGCTCATCAATTTGAATGAACAAAAATATATAATTAAAAAAGCCAAAAAATTCAAAAAAAACTGAGGAGCTGGAAAAAAAAAAAAACCACAAAAACAAACCAGCTAACAACAATGACGACTTAATTCATAATCTGATAATCATGTACTCCGTTACAAATTAAAAGAGGAATTTACTCAAAAACAACATGAATACAAGTCCACCATTACGACATTGGGGATCAAAATAGAATGGAACTACATTAATAATATTCATATATATGAACATATATCATATATGCATATAAATATCACATTAATTAAACATTGTCGTCCGGCAAACCCTACTGATCTACCCATCCATCAATTCCCAATACAGGCAAATATCTATGTCCATGAAACAACATGATACAAAATCCGAACCCATATTCGAAACAAAAAAGCCCGCAAGACACAACCCATAATCAAAAAAAGAAGAAGAAAGTGAACGAATGAAATGAGGTTGTTATAAGAATCATCATCAGTGTTGTTGTTGTTCAGAATTGGCTTCAAGATTTCTAGCTTTATTCTCAGCGATCTGAGTCAGCGACTGCAAATTACAACGCACGATTGTATCCACGAACACGCATGTCTCCTCTTTAGTGTTACCTTGCGGTACGTCAACGACGTATGATTCGATGACAAGTGTCCCATCACCGTCGGTGTCGGCGTGAAGTGTCGTCACCGACTGATAATTCCTCAAGCGGTGGTCCCCACCGACAACGCTGAAGCTGATGACGTGTCGCTCGTCGTCAAGGATCTCTAACCGCTCGGTACTCCACGCGGCGGGTAAACCGGAAACCACCGTGAGCTCCCTGACGGCGCCGACGCGAACGCCTTCGCCGCCTGAGATGACGTGGCAGCTCTTAACGAAGTTCTTGTATCCCTGCGGGTTGTCGAAGCGCCTGACCACCGACCACACGGCGGAGACGGGGGCGTCGATGTGCTGAGTCACCACGGAGCAGCTCTGGTTGGGACCCACCACGTGTGCATGGTAGCGAGTTACAGTGTCGGCGAGGTTTCTTCTGAGAGGGAGTGGGAGAGGGACCACGACACGCCGCGCCGCCGCTACGAGAGGCTGAGAGTGAGGCTGCTTCGGGCAGTTTATGCCGTTGGCGATGGCGGTGGCGGTGGCGGTGGCCGCGGCCGCATCGGTATTGGGGTTGAACCTCTCTAGCTGAAGAGAATAAGGCATTTTCTTTTTTTTCTTTTTTCTTTTTTTGTAATAATAACTAAAATATCTCTCTTTTCTCTCCGGTGATAATATCTGTATGTGGGAAGGTAAAGTTACGTGTTAAGTTTGTGTTTGTGTATATTCTTGATTTGTTGATGTTGGATAAGCAAAGCATATATATGAGGGTGTGGGGAGAGACGGCAAAGGCATAAAGGGAAAAACTGGGAGAAGAGGTAAGGTTTTGTGTTAATATTTTTGTAATCCAAGTTGTATTAGTTTTGGTTTTGAGGGTTTTCTCTTTTTCTTTGTTGTCGTTGTTAGTGAAGCTGAATGAGTAGAGAGAGAGAGGGAGGGAGAGAATATGAGGTGCAAAGGTTGTTGTTGTTGATTGATTTCTTGCTAAGGAGCTTACGCAAGCCATGCAAGTGGATCATCAACTTGCAACTGTATTTGGAGTTGGTTTTATGGATTAATTTTTTTTATAATAAAATTTTTTATTAAAAAGAATATAAGAGATATTCTAACTCATATAAAAAAAAGAATCATAGTAGCATGTATAAGTATTACAATAATGAGGATTATCATCCTAACTATGTTGGCACTACAAACCCCAACAATCATCTGTAATACCCTACTTTAAAAACAATCAATGAAAAAACAAACCCTCTAACACCATGTAATACTTAAAATACAATTCTTAATCGATTATTGTTTATTCCTTTTCTTTATTTCAAACTGCAACTTTCCCTCTCCATCCATCCTTATTTTATTGTTTATTACCCAACAAATTTCATTTCTTAATTTGCCAACTTTCCTTCCCTTTGGATCCCACACACTCTTTATCTCATTTATCTAAAACAAGAATATTTGTATTTACCTCCATTTTCTCCTTAATTTGTGTCGGTAGTGTCTTGTTTTCCTCTTTATTTTATGCAAATCAAATTCCAAAACAATACATAGTAGTGTAGTACTTTACTATCTTCATTCCTCTTCGTTTTTCTTTTAATAAATTTCATCCTCATTTTTCTTGTGTTCTTAAACTAAAAAAGACATGCCTATGCATGCCATTTGTATCGTTGAGTATACTCCATATTAAGAAAAGTAGAGAACTACATATTCGCAAATTGTTAGCTATATTACTCAAGTGTTTAGAATTTAGAAATATATGTAAGATAAAATTGAACGTAAATGTGATATTATATGAAATTAGAACACCAATTTGAAATAGACAGATGCAAACACTAGAAGGGGGGTTGAATGGTGTTTGACAAATTTATGCGGAATTTAGAAACTTTTTCGCAAGCACAGACGGGTGATAATAGACGAGTAAACTTAGACAGGTCAATCAGACTAATAACTCGTCTGAAAGTTTTCACAGAAAATACACAATCATGCAAGATGAAAAAAGTTTTGATAAACACAATTATAAACCCCTTTAGTTAGATGATAGTTAAAATAAATAATCAAACTAAAGAGTTAAGGGAAAGAGAGAGATCACTCAGCAGGTTTTATCCTGGTTCACCCCTTAACAATGAAGCTACGTCCAGTCCATGGCAGCACCAAGTTTTCTCACTATAACTGATTTAGGTTACAGGACAGACAAGTATTATTTTTCACACCTAACCTCTTTAGGCTTCAAAGGAGTATTGTTTTCACACCTAGCCTCTCCAGGCTCCAGACAAGTATTGATTGCACACCTAGCCTCTTCAGGCTCAGACGAGTTTGTTTAAGAGAAGTAAAATAAATTACAATTTCCAAATCTTTCACAAGCACTCAGACGAGTGTATTAAATTTGAAGTTCGAAAAGACTGCGTAATAACTTCAAATGATTGAAGAATAAATAATGAAAGAATGAAGATATAAATGCTAAGAGTAATTGCTCTTTGATTGCTTTGTTCGTTCTCTTCTCTGCTTGAATCTTCAAAGTCTTCTTCATTCAATAGGCTTCAAGATTTTAAAGCCGTTAGACACAAAGTTTGAAGGCTTGGCTTCTTACAGATCTTCAATAAATGCAAAGAGTCGTTCTGGTCAGCCATTAAAGCATAGGGAACTTCGCTTGTTCTCTTTCATCAGAGTGATAAAGACTTCTGATACACCTTTGGTCTTAGTAGGTCTGTATACGTGCTTTTTGTTTGTAGAGGGAAGACTTTCCCTTTTGGTGTAAGATGCAGTTGTGTTTAGGTAAAGCACTTTGTTGAAATTCCTTATCAGAGACGAGACAGCTTTCATCCAATGTATTCTTTAACGTTAGTCACCAGACGGGTGAGTAACTTCATTAGACGGGTTGACTGTTTAACAAAGAGATGACATCAGTTGCATAGTCTTTTAGACGGGTGAATCTTCCTTTGATCAGACGGTTGAAGACTTCATTAGATGGATTAAACTTTCCTTAGTTCAGACGAGTGAACTTTAGCTAGTTCAGACGAGTGAAATTTATCTTAGTTCAGACAAGTCAACCTTAGTTAGTTCTGACGTGTGAACTTAAGTTAGTTCAGATGGGTGAACTTATCCAAGTTCATACGAGTGAACAGTTCATATAGACACTTAATGTTTTAATCTGCACACTAAGTAGACGAGTTAAATACCACAGACGGGTTCAATTAAATCATTGAATAACTGTTTTATTCTCATCAAAACTATGATAAATGCACGTCTGACATTTGAAGACTAAACACAATTTTGCACTTACTTATTGAAGATATGATCGCTCTTATTAGGAATTCCTTCAATGACTCAGAGTTTCTGAAATAGAAAAAATTAAGTCTTCTCATGCCTCTTCACGCATTCCCAAATCACAACTTTCAATGGTGCAAGTTGTGGAGCAACTGTAATGTTTGTTATTGTGGTGACGACGGAGGGACCTAAACAAAGAATATATATATATATATTAACCCTAGGTACCTCTTATTATGGGCATATAAGTTAAGGTCTACACTGTTGCCCACACAGATCAAGTATTATTAGATGCCTATATATAGCCCATTACAAACAAATCACTATATTAGCGGGTTCAAATATCGTTAAATGGATAATACATTAACTCGTTTTTCGCAAACCAAAAACAACAGTTAATTGTAGCCCATAAAAATTATTAAAAAAATTCTAACATTTCCCAACTTGGGCAAAATCAATTGTGTTAATTTGTAGAAAACATTTTCGAAAATGACCCTCGGGCTAATAATATATTTCTTCTAGTGGCTACAAAACGTATGATTCCAAGATGCAACACCTAAGTAAGAGTCCATCCAACAAAAGCCAAGTAATATTGAATATCATGGCGGTAGTCATATCCTTTATCGGTATAGAACCTTCCATGGTTACAAATATCATCAACTCTGTCGATTAGTCATCAGTGTGGAGGGTATAGCCGGAAAATGACATGCCAATTTAATCCAATAACCATACTGTCATTTTATTTGCCAGTCCATAGTTTCTCTCAAATGCCTGAAAGCCATAGAAACTATATGGTTCGTCAAAAACCATCATGTCTCATCTCCAAACATGGCATTGACCACGGGCACAATGGTCCCAACGTCACCGAGCTTCAAAATACATAATGCATTGAACCCCATTGTGGTGTCACCCACGGGCATGATGGTTCTATCGACACCAAGTTCCCAAAAAAATCGTAATTGATATACTAAATATATACAAATAAATAAATAAATAAATAGAGAGATATAATAAAACCAATGTATTGTCAATTGCTCAAGATAAATACTACATGTCAATCAAACACTAAAAATGTCTAAAATAATAGTCTAACATATCAATATAAAATTTAAATCTCCCACTAACCAATCATATATATTGAAAGAACTGCCCGAGTCCATAATATGGATTTCAAATGCTTTGGACCCAATATCTCTATTATCTAATTAAGGCATCAACTAACATCGAATGAATATGAATGTCAACTATCATATTTTTATTTTACATAACATATTCGACATCAAATACTTCACTTCCAAATGTTCAACACCATTAAAAATCAATAATATTATTATCATAACAATTTTCAACAGTACATGAACAAAATCCTCAAGGTGAAGCCATGTCACAAGTTTCATAAACAAACACTCTCTATAGTATATAACTACATAACATGTGACATAATGCTCATGTGTCCAATATGCTTTAAGAAAAAGAATTAATTGGTTAAATAAAGTTGAATTAATTTACTATTTATTTTATCAAAGCACCAAATATCATGAACACATTTCATATTACATTATCTAAGATATTCAAAAGGGTTTCAAAATTTCAAAAAAATTCAAAATCATATCATACATTTTAACAAATTATTTTATACTATCATTCTTGACATCAAAGAATGACTGAAGTCAGAATTCTCCCAATGATGTCGAGATCCAACCATGTTTAATTTACAAAACTTATAGTTAACTAACATGAGCATCTAAATGTTTATCATAAATTTCTAAGAAACAAATTTGGAAGTAAATCATAATTTCAAACAGCAAGCTTCAAACCTTCCTTCCATTAAAGCCTTTTTTATTACGTCCCTGAAACGAACACATTCGTTAGTAACATGACCGAAGTTTTTATGAAACTTTCAATACTTTCGGTCTTTTCTTTCCTCAGACTTTAAAAGCCTGAAGGTTTCCGACAGTTTAATTAATTTGCTTATCTTTTAGTAGCAAGTCAAATATTTGGTTGGTTATATCAAATGTGTATTTTTCTTATTAAGTTAATTCATTTTCTCCTTGGCCCTGTAGGCTTTAAAGTCGGTTGACAAACATATGGTGGGTCATTCTGGAGTTCAATAATGTTAACTAAGCCTGAGAAACCTCTTTTTTTAGATTTTAGTTGTTTAATTTGCCTAACTTTCTCACCCAATTGGGCAAGATCAACTAAGAGTTGATTCACAAGCTTTTTCCTAATTTAGTAGTCCAAAGCCTCCAACGACAATTTTAATTATTTCTGGCTTGGGAATAAGAGTAATGCTACTCTTCATCTGTCGGAATTTAGACAAGTAGTCATTGACAGTTTTATTTTACATCCTCTTTATATTGAAGAGGTCAGTAAGTCTCACTTTCAAATCTCCTTTAAAGAATTAATCATGAAAAATCCTTTCTAATTGGGCCCACAAATGAATATAGTTGAGCCTCAATGTTGAAAACCAAGAAAAAACATTCTTGCTGAGAGAGCTTAGGAAAAGTCTCATTTTGAGGCCATCTATAGTGGCCAACTTTCCCATTTTATGGTGTACCATGTGATGTGTTCAGCGGTTGATTCAACATTCTCCCCTGCAAATTTCGACAATTTTGGGACTTTGATTCCCTTGGGTAATTCAGCCTGTTGTACCCAGTTGGTAAAGGCTAAAACAAAATAGTGTTGGTTGACGTAGTCACATTGAAACCAAATTTGTCTAGCACTTGTTCCACTGTCTGATTAACATTTTTCTCCACCACATAATGCCCTCTTATATTTTGGTGGAGTAACCGCATGGCCGCATTGTTTCAGGCCATATGGTCTTCATCACCTCGACGAAGTATGTGGACGTTTCCAAACTCCAATTGTGGTGGAACGTCTTGAACATTTGGTACGTGTTGACCTGCATTTTGTTGGTCTTGGCCTACATTCATCTGAGGTGTGACCATTCCTGCTCCATCCCCTTGCTGGCCTCTGGGGACATTAGGATTACCCAACTCCTTGACATCCAAGGCTTGATTTAGCCTTGCTAATTGTCAGGCTAGTGTTGTACAAATGCATTATTTTTGGTTTCCATCAAAGGTGAAATCACAACACACATTTGTTGTGTGAACATATGTATCATGTCATGATTGCTTTCGTTTATTTTGTTGTTGAAAGTTGGCCAAAAAGTTTACTGTCGGCCCAATAATGTTTTGAAGTATATGCTTAGACATATTTCGGAACACTGGTCCTAAATTCATTCTTTCCTATCGGAAAAGAGTTGGATTACTTGAACTTGCTATTCTTTGGCCATTTAAGTTTCCTTGACCCATACCAACCGAAACAAGTTGATGAACCAAGGTTGAGCTTATTCCCTGTTGGCCTTATGGAGTTGTGGCTTGGCCTGCGTATTGGTTAATGTATTGCCAATGCCTGTTTGACTCATTACAGGAGGAATACACCCTGGTGGCAATCCATATTATGGTACAACCTTGAGTTTGAATTTCTCACACTTTGTTTACTATGTTGGTTTGACAATTGATTCGCCATAGGACCAACCTCCTCCAAGATTGGCTAACCGGGAAGGGTACCGGTTAGTATGGGGTCTCCCGGGGGATTGTCACCACTAGTGCTAGCAGGCGGATTCGACGCTTGATTGTTAGTGTTACTCATAGTTTGGGCACTTTGAGAAGGGTAAGGAAAAACAAATTTTGCACTTCTTAAGCACATAAAACAATTTCACTGAAAAGTGAATGTTTGACACAATCGGGTTACTCTAAACATGTCCTACTGGACGTGCCAATTTGTTTGGTGGGATTTATTATTTCATGAATCCCAAAACCAATAATTAATATGTTCAATAGAATTGGGCTCTCGAGTTATGTGGCAATCTCGTTTCAGACAAATGTTTTGTCAAAAAGGGTAAATTTGCCTAGAAATGTCAAAGAAGCAACTTCGTCAAAGTGATCAACGACAAATGAAACTTAACTTACGTGAAACAAAGACTTGTAAGAAAGTAAATGATCCAAAAGAAGATGCTGAAAGGTAAAGAAAAGCAATAAATGTACGATAAACTTAAAGGTGCAAGAAATTAAAGGTGCATGAAAGTGAAAAGCAGAAAAGTAAATAAACTGAAAGTAAAGAACGAGAATTAAAAGGAACTGAAAAACATTTGCATTAAATTAAAGAGTTTAATGGACATGTACTGTCAGTGTAACTTAGTTTTACACTGACATCCAATAAGAGCTCATCATACTTACACATCAACCCAATTTATAATTGCATTTTAAAATTAACTGCAGAATAATCAATTCTCATTAGGCGTCAGTGTAAAAATGGTTTATACTGACAGTGTATGTCCCTTTTCGCTAAATTAAATGGCAGAAACATAAAAAGGAAGAAATATTTATGTTAAATCCCATGATCTGCTATGTGTCAACATTTATTACATCCTAATTGCTAGTATTTATAGAAAAACAAGAAAAATAACTAACTCCAAGATAATGCGGCAGTTATGCCACATTATCTGGCACATTGTTTTGCCTCTAGAAACTGCTGACAATTTTCTTCATTGAATTCAATTCCTCTGGTCTTAAAACAACTGCCATTGTCAAAACCACGAAGCAAGACAATTGCATTATAACAATCAAACACTGCAATTTTTCCATTGTCAGATTAGATCATTAGGACTTCCTTTCTTCAGCTTCCAATGACATCTTGGAGTAATGAATTTTCTAAGAGTCATTGTCAAAGCACTTCAATTTGTCGAATTCCTCAACAGTATACTCTCATCTTCGTTGAATTTAAACTTACAATTTTTATACCCAACCGAAGTATATACAAACGTGAATACATGGAGCACCGTGGATAGTTCTATACATAATTTCATCTATCAACTAGGGCATATTTTATTACCCTATCAACTTTAATCTCCTTTGGAGTTGGCTTTAGTTTTACCGTTTAATTTACTCTTGCAACTTTTATGATGATTCCTTCTCCATGAACTTTCTTTTCGTCCTTTTATATCTTTTTTCTATTCCACCAACTTTTTATTTTATTTTTTAACCTAATAATTAACCCACATCCTGCGTTGTCCTTTACCTTCTATAGCCTTAAATAAAGCATTTGGGGATGAAAAACAAATATGGAAAACCACGATGATAACAACTACCTGTCCGATAAAGAGTAGGGATTCTCTCCATTTCTCATGAGAAATAAATATGTCCATTACTAAAGTTTTGGGATAATAAATGCATGGAGGGATTACATATATGTGTATAATACATATTTATTTGAAAAAAACTTTAAAAATGAACAAAAATACAGAAATAAAAAATGGAGAGGATCTTTTTCCTCCGATAAATTGTTGAGAATGGGGATGCTCCTAATTAGTAAATTAGTACTCTACCACTTTTTCCGGTTCTAGAAACATATAGCTTATCAAAAAAATTAATACCACTTGATTTAAGTTCTTAAGACTGCTATTAACTGATATTTTTTATTCATTCAACGCACGACTAGATTGGAAAAGGGTTTTTACTTTGAAACAAAGTGGCCAGTAATTAGCACTCACTGACTCAGAAAATTTTGACCAATTCTTTTGTAAACATTTCGTTGAGCACTCACCCGTAAGTCGTGACTCAATGATCATTGCTATCGAATGAGCATGAGTAAGACAGGTCCGGTACTATCCAACAGATCATAAGCATATATCATTGATAAAAGTCTAATATTATTAATTTTTTTATGAACCACTGTAATTATGACATTTGGCTCCCAAGTGACGTCCCGGGATATCTCCATAAGTTTCGGCCCTTTGGACCTCATATTAGAATAATCCTTGATCGGCTGCTTAAAATGGATAATTATAACTTTTGGTTTTCGCACCCAATTAGAGTGTCCGCTACCGCTAGCAGGATTCGAACATGCGTTCTTCTCCTTATACGATCGAGATGCTTATCACTCAATCAAGCATTGATTAGTAATAAAAATAGATTTTGTTACGTGTTAAAAAACAATTTTAGTAATTATGATATATATCATTATTTTTAAAATAAATTTGATTACTAATTAACTTTGGTAAAATATAGAGTTCCAAAACATATATTGAGGATAAAAAATATTAGAGATTATATTTTTATCTATAAAAAATAAAATTTATATAAAAAATCATATTAACATGTCATTTTATTTAATAAAACTAATTAAAATTAAAATTAGAATTGAAAAATTAATATTTTAATTTTTGAGATGGTAATAATTTAAATAAATTAAAAATATTAAAACTGATAATTATTTTAAAATAAATAACATATATATAAATAGAATTTATATAAAAGATACATATAAACATGCACTTTTATATTTATCAGCTAGTTCCATTGCTCATTTTTTCAAATATTTCAAATTCAATCAGCTAATTTATCCATTATCAACTATAAGTTATAAATTAATCTACTATCAACTAATTTATCCGCTATCAATTATAAGCTAATATGTTATTAGCTAACTTTTACCAAATAGAGTAGTAGAAACACAAACGTATAGGAAAAGTCACCACTCTCCACTCGACTACGTACCATTGCCCAAAAAAAAGTCACCACCTACACTATATTTGAAACCCATTTTTACCACTTAATATGGTAGTAGAAGTTTAAGAAGGCATGTTTATTACTTTATTATTATAATGATTAATTAATTGGTATGCATCGATAGTGTAAAAAAAAAATTAATACGTCAACCGATTATAAATTATTACATCATTAAAATTGTTTGACTCTTATTATAACAAACTTAAAAGTTATACAGAAGATGATTTGTGATTAATTGACGATATAAATCTATAATATTGTATTAAGTCACACTGACATTGTATTAAAATTAAAATCGTATTGTAAATCTATAATGTTGTGGTAAGTAATTAAGAAATGTTTGTTGTCCCCGTTGTTTGATACATCTAGAATCTATCATGCAAGTCTTGAGGGATTGTGATGAGGTTAGGGCATTTTGGTCTTGTATTATTTCCTCGGAACATTGGAGTAAATTCTTCCGTTTGGGTTTACATGCTTGGCTAGAATCGGACTTGTCTACTCCTAATGGGGGTTCAAATGGAGCTGGTCTACTGTGTTTGGTGTCGACTCGGTTTGGGCTCTATGAAAGGATCGAAACTCCTTAGTTTTTATGACAACGTCTGACTTGGGAGGTGGTATCTGGCACGTGATCTCGGACCAAGTGGGGATTATTATTAGAGAAGCTTCAAGACCTACCCCGGCCCGTTGTATGTTGTGGGGAGTAGAAGGGAAATTCATGTTGCATTGCATCCCCCACCAGCTCTGCTTCAAGATTAACGTAGATGGTTCATTTCGCAAAAGAAAAGGGAAAGCAGCGTGTGGTGGTCTAATCCTAGACTCTATGGGGTCTTTTGTTAAGAGGTTTCACTGTAATGTAGGAGTCTGCAACGTTTTATGAGCTGAACTATGGGCTTTGTTGCTTGGTTTTCGTTTGGCCAGAAGTCTTCAGCTACCATCAGTCATCTTTGAGATGGACTCACATGTCATCGTCAACTTCTTGCAAATGGGTTTTACTGCCAACCAATTCCTTAAACCTCTTCTCGATGAGGTCCTTTGTCTCCTTCGTTTACCTGATTGGAATACTATGGTGATTCATAGTTATCGCGAGGCAAATCGAAGGGCCGATCTTCTAGCAAACATGGGTCACTCGGGATCCTTTATTTGGACTGTTTTGGATAGTGCTCCTCCTTCCTTGTTTTTATTTCTTCAGGAGGATGCCATGGGACGTAGTACTCCGCGTGTAGTCTCTTAGTTTTTGTATTTCTTTTATTATAAAAAATATATAAAAACATTTTAACATCATTATTTGTATGTAAAATATGTTGAAGTTGATTCTGTATGCTTATATTAGGTGCATCCAAAGCATATACATAACATTTTTCTCTTTTTTTCTTTAGTCTTTTGTTTATGTTATAACTTTTTTAAATTATTATTCTACGAATCTAGTATGACATTTATTAATATGAGTTTAATTTTGATATACTGTGAGTGCATACTTTTTTTTATATTGTCAATTAATCATCTTATGTATGACTTTTAAGGTAGTTATCTTAATATAAAAATCAAACATTTTTAATGATTTGAAAATTAATAATTGATTGATAATAGAAAAAATCTTTACATCGAGAATGCATAACAATTAAATCCTTAATATATTCTTTAACTGAGTTAATCAATTAGTCAACAACATAATAAAATATAAAAAATGCTAACGAGTGTCCTTAAGACATTGTTTAAGGAATCAATAAAGGAAATTTTGTATGAAAAAATGATGTATTTAATATATTGAAAATTTTTTCACTTAGTTTCCCAAGACAAACTTTTCTTTTGTTGATTCCTTAAACAATGTCCATGGGGCATTTATTAGGCAGACCCATAAAATATAACCAAAGATGATATACAACTTTAAACATTAAGCAATACCAGGTACACTATGAAATGTAATATGCACTCATTTTTTTTGATGAATCTAATATGCACTCATTATATCTATAAAGTAATATGAGTCGTATAATTATATTGAACAGTAAATCGTAAATGTCAGCCAAGTTGACAACGTGGTAGAAATAAGTATATACCCACAGATTTTTGGACCATATTAATGAGAAAAGTTTGTATTTTAAGAATGTGAGAACAATGAAACTTGATCATTGAATTTTATTTGAATGATCAAAATTAAAAAAGTATGTGATTTTTTTATGTGATAATTTAACCACTACTAAACAACTTTTAACTTTAATTATTTAAATAAGAACAATTATATAGTCAAAATTTATTGTTCTTGCATTCTTAAAATGAAAAATATTCTCAATTACAGAGGTTGATCTCAGGCAGCTACAGAGAGAGAGGTTGTTGCCAACATCAAGTTGGATATGTCTAATTGCCAACTTTATGTTGGTGTGTGGTTAAGAGAAGCTTCTAACTTACAATTGTATCAAGTGGATTATAAAAGTGATATTGGTTTCAAATGCAAAAGCATATTTTTTTTTAATAACAAGGCCTAAGCCCAAAGAAAGGTTATAACAAAACAATACCATGGGGAGTAGCAACTCCCATTAAAGGATGACGAACATAAAGGACAAGGTGATATTGGTGATAACAACCAATATTTGCTAACGCATTAGTACATTTATTAGCCTCCCTGTAGACATGAACTTTAACATCCTAAGATTTCCTTTCCAATATGCTACGAATCTTCTTTAGAAGTTGTTTCTCAATGTAGCTCCCAACGATCCATCCACAATGCTTTTCACAATCATAACACTTCTAAATGAAACTCAACTCGAGGAAAACTATCCCCAAGCCAATTTGAGATCTTCACTTAAAACACGTTCTGATATTCATGATCGGTTCATTATCTATTAAGGTCTAAAACAAATTCTGAGATAGGATCTTTTTAAAGCTAAATGAGAGAGAAGAGAGCAGAGACAAAGATGCTTTTTTGAGGAAGGAAAATTGAGTTAGTAATATTAACTATTTTTTTTTTGAGGCCTAAAGTCTTAGCTTTGGTAGCTTAGGCCTATGCCGGCCCTTCTGGTACCTATATAATAATATTGGCAGGAATGGATTTTTTTTACATATTTTTTCGTTTGGATACCTTCACATTATTTTGTTGATATAGGTCTATATTATTTTTAATTTAAGCATGCAAAATTTGTATAAAGGTAATTTCTCAATTTTTTAAAGAATGAATCATGGACGACATGCTTGCCTAAGCCTATATAGGCCCTTGGTGAAAGTCTGGAGGCAAATTTTTAACCGAGTAGAAAAGCAGCAAGAGCACTTTGGAGTCATCTAGAACTTTAGCATTTTTTTTGCATTTTAGTATTCTTTTCCTTTGTGTGACTTTAACTTTCTTGATTTGTGTTATCCTCTTCATTCTTAGCCTTCTTTCTAACCATTTCCAGTTTTGTTCTATTTCAGCTGCTCGTCTCAAATAAGTTTCAAAATCCTTATGTACAAAATAATAATTAATAATTGCTAACAATGCCAAACGAAGGATTTGGATCATCTTCGGTAATAAGACTATTAAAGGATACAAGAGATGAAGAGAGCATCTAAATGCGTTGGCTCAATTAAAAATTCGGATATGGCTTTGTACTTTCCAATTGCAGAGGCATGGATTACCTAATAACTAAAGATATGGTCAACAAAAATCATTTTGATGTTATCTATATGTGCTGGGGATAGAACAGAATTTGCTGAGCATGGGCCAACTAGTAAACAAAGGCTATAATGTGATCTACAATGCTGGTATCTGTTTATTCATTGATAAGAAAAAAGGGTGAATTGATAGATACAACTAAATGACCCAAAAGAGAATATTTATTATAAAAGAAATGATATTTATATGACGCTCAAAATTATGATTAATGGTGTGTTGAACTTGGTTAATGCATACACATGTAATAGATGAGTAACTCGTTAATTGACAACTTGGTTAATGATGTACAAAAGCTTGGTTAATGCAGCTCAGTGGATAGTTAATAAATTACCCATCTCGGTGACAACGGTTAATGACGTTCAAAATTGTGATTAAGGTGTGTTGAACTTGATTAATAGATATACCAATATGTATAACTCATTAACCATCTACTAAACTGTATAAACCATAATTTTAAACATCATTAACCGTTGTCAAAAGTTATCCCAAATTATTTGCCCCATTTTTATTGTTCAAATAACATAAGTGTGATTATAATCATGCCACCTTGGCAAAAGAGAGGACAAGCACATCACCTCCAAATTCGAGGCAAGAGAAATCCTTTGTAAAATTACAAGCATTCGAAGTAAATTTGTTGACTAGAGAGCTACCAAACCAAAATGTAAAGAAGCTGCAAAGAAAGAAGTTAAAACACAAGCCATGAAAGAGGAGCGGAAGATCAAGAAGAATCAAGCTCAAGGATACAATAGGAAGGCGTAACGCGCAAGTCAGGATAATTTAAAATCACAAGACAATCTCTAACCAGAAAAAAAAAAAAACTATTACTGATTAATAACTATCACTACTCTCAAGGTGAATTATAAACTAGTTTCAAGTATTGCAACAAAGGTGGAAGCAACCAATAGATATTCAACAAAGGCATTAAGAAGACAAGGATGGAGATGTTACGAAGATTTACACAAATGTGCATCATTAGGAGTTTTAAGTTGTTCTAAACTACTAATTGGCTGTGAAAATAATTTGTAATTTAGAGATTAATCTAGAAATAAGTTACAGCTGTACAGAAGAAAATAAATTTAATCACAACAAATTTAAAAAGCAAAAACGCCTCTTGATGGAGGTGGAAGTGCCCATAAATGGGCTTGATCCCTCATGGATGTATGCAAGCTAAGCAACTATCTTCCAGCAGCTACAAAACTATTTTATCCTGGTTCTCTTATTTAATAAAAACTACAATTTCAAAAACCAACTCTCTTCTTTCAATCACCTGAACCCACCTCCATACTTTCCAAAATACCAATCAACTACAACTCATCCTTTTGATCAACACATCTAAAAACAACGAAACTGATTGGGCTGGGCTGTCCATAAACAAGCTCGCTAAGAAGTGACTTGATGCCTTTGCTGTAGTTCCTGCTGCTACTTTGACCTTTGCGGATAGTCCTACAAGGAAGCATCATTATGGAAAGTGTGACAAAGGGTTTGAACCAATAAGCAAGTTAATTTGAAGCCCAAGTATAAATTAATATTACTTGGCAACAATGACATAAAAGGAACCAGGATGCAATTAACATCAATCACAGATTAAGGACTGAGATGGCATGTGGGACTATTTCAGCAATGCTACATACTTACATTTATACACACACCACCTCATAATATTCCTTACCTTATTACAGCTAGGCCACCTTTTGCTCCCAAATATGTGAAAAAACATTATTTGAACTACATAATACTTAGGTTTCCGTTTTTCATAAATCCATCCTAACCCAAGAATTTAAGAAAAAGGAAGGAGGAAAAACATTTGTATGCGCAAAGGGTGCTCTAATTGAATCCTATCAATTATGGTTATAGCCTGTTGTCTTCATACTGTTTTTTCCTTAAATGTCTCTACTTAAATTGCCTACTCCTGCACTAAATTCACAATCAAACTTGCCTACGTATAAAAAAAATATATTGTCCTCGTTACAAGTTAGCTAAAATTAGCTAAAATAATGTAAACTCTTGAAAGTTTCCATTTATTCTTGGTCTTCAGATTGCAATTTTAGAATAACATATATGGTAATTTTGAACAACAGAGTTTACGTGCAGCAAGCATATACAAGTGATCAAGAGCATACATGGAACTACGTACACAAATAAGGAGAATGTGGGATATATAACTACACTCATTTTATTATGAAAAAAGACTAAGAGTATTTACCTTTCATCAACTTGTTGAAGCCTTTTCATTCTTCATTATCATATGGAATGTTTTAGACTTGTCCTCTTCAACCATCTCCCTTAGTATATCATCTTCAATCTTCTCTGCTTGCCATTGGGAAGGGTCCTGCACAAAATCCTCACTGAAAATCATGCTGGAAACCCACTCTTTCCAAGTGGTTCTTCTGTACTTATCTTCCTCCAATGAGCCTACTGTCAAGAGCTGATACACATAAACTATCTTTTGCTGACCAGGACGAAAAGCACGTGCAATAGCCTGCTTTGTCTTTGATGGATTCCATTGTGAGTCCAACATAATCACCCTAGAAGCTGCTGTGAGGCTAATGCCTTCAGCACAAGCTGTAATTGAAGCAAGTAGTACCTTTGACACTCCACCAGGTTCTTCAAACTTATCAATCACTTGCCCACGTTCAAATAACTCTTGTTCTCCATTAAGTAACAAAATTTCTCGACCCTTTGTCCAACGGAAGAAACTCTCAAATAACTCTACTAATAACTTCACAGGTGCCATGTTGTGGCAAAAGATAAGAACCTTCTCCTTCTTGACAACGCGATGAACAAGGCTCAAAACAAATCTTACTTTTGATCCTACTTTCGGGTCAAACCTGTAGTTGTCTAGTGTCTCCAAGTACGTCCCAGTGAAAAACTTTTCTGCACATGTGGAAGTTTTCACCAACCATGGATGGATTGATCCAAGGGTTATCAAAAGTTCTAACTCCATAGGATATCCACGGCATTCATCCATTTTCTTGTGCAGTATCTTCAAGATCTCACCCTGCAAATCTGTTGTGTTCATTAGCAGGGTATAAATTTGTAAACCCGGAAGAGTATCAGAATTCCCACTTTCATAAACATCAACAAAGCCACTTGTCATGTTTCTCAACAAGTTGAGACCCAGCATCCTCTCCTCACCCTCACATGAGTCAATTTTATCTGCAATATTATTTAAGAAGAATTTTCTTGCACGCGCCTCTAGTAAATGCTGCGGCTTTTCTTTTCTCTTCCCTTTCCTCGAGTACTTTGGGTCAAACTCTTTCAAAACTTCATCAACAAACTTTGGTCTTGCCAAGCACAGTGTGTTAAAGTATTCACAGAAATTGTTTTGAAACAATGTACCAGAAAGTAATATTCTGAGTTGTGTGCTTACTTTCATCAAGGCTTTCCTTTGCCTTGATTTAGTGCTTCTAGGATTGTGCCCTTCATCCATTATCAAGATCCCAGGGCTTTCCCTCAATGTTTTTGCCATGTACCTTTTGTGAGCGAATTTCGAGTCCTCCTCTCGCGTCAAAGATAAAAATGACGTGTACCCCATGACAAGAACACTAGGGTTTTGATGCCACTTTTGTATCTTTTCTAAGCAATCCAAAACATGCTTGACATCTTCAGAGGGCTTTGGAACTCCAGGAATGACCACTGATGTCTGCTCCAACTCTCTATGGCCTTTACGAGCATGAATCAGATACACTGGCATAGAAACACCCCATTTGATAAATTCTTTATACCAAGTGTATAGTGTGGTTTTTGGAGCTAGGACCAGAGGTCTATTCCCTGGGAATAATTTCAAATAGCTAACAAGGAACGCAATCACAAGAAAGGTTTTTCCAGCTCCAGGAGAATGAGATACGACACAACCGCCTCTTCTTTTGGCTTCTGATTCCATGAGTGCTGGTTCCATAGACCCTGCAATGTTTCGCCAAAGAAATTGAAATGCTTTCTTTTGGTGGACATGCATCATCTCTCTAAGTTCCGGGATTAATGACCAGACGTTCTCATTTTCTTCAAATATAAGTTCATCACGAGGAGCCACAGAATTATGAGTGGTGAAAAGGTGGAAATCATCATCTTCCTCAATTTTTGCCTTTGACTCTTCTCCACTGCATTGCTTCTCCTCCTCTCGGTGCCATACTGAGTGTTCCAACTACCAATATGAACAAGGTTATCAGATACACTTACTGACGCAACAAACAATAAATCTAACCAAATCAGGAGATTATAGTCAACATCAAGAACTAAACTTATGAAAATGCTTCATACACATCCATTAATTTCCTAGGGTTCTAAACACCCGGTTGCATAACATCCAGATGCAAGCGTCATTGCTTATAGAAGTAATCGTTGTTTCGTTGCTTCTAGAAGTATTCTAAGAGCAACTTCAATGAGAGTTGCTTAACTAGTTTTAAGAAATAAAAACTTATTCTTATTAGGTAGCATCATTGGAGCACCATGACGTGACTTCAAGAAGCAATTGGTTCTTATAAAAAACACTCAATAAGAATTTAAGTTGAAACAAAAATAAATGTAAATAATAAAGATGTAGGATAACTTGAGACCCATTTGGTGAATTTTTAGAGTTGCATCATTTGAGTATAGAGTTGCTTAAAGTATTATAAAGTAAAAAGTGGTGATGTGACATAATGAGACTCATAAAAGAAGGAATTAAAAAACTCTCATGAGTTGCACCACTAGAGATGCTTTAGCGAAGTTTTAAACTTGACTTACAAAGGGTGGTGTTATATCTTTTATGTCGGCTTTCACGTCGCCACATATATTGCAGCGAATTCCAATTTCTTCCTCCAGTCTATAGTCGTGTGGACAAACTACACTGGATTTTTCCGCAGTCTCAGGAAACACGACATCATTTGAACCCTGATTTGATAGTAGAACATAATCAACTTTAGAAAACAAGATTAAAACAAAAGATACAAGTAAAAAAATACAAGACATGAAACAAAGAGAGGAAAAAACAATTTTTACACCTTTGTTTCCTCTTGAAGATGACTTAATGTCATTGCATCGTCCATTTCTCTCCACAACATCTCTGTTTCAGATAGTTCTCCGTCTTCCTTTTTTTGTGATGTTTCTATTTCATTCTTTTGCCCTAACGTGCCTGTTTTCATCCACTGATCCATAATGCTTGCTTCTTCTTTAATCAGTATTTTATTACTGTTCTTTAAATATGAATCAATCATTTCTTTATAGGCAGTTGCAGTTGAGGATCTATCTCTATGAGCTCGTTCTTCATCAAGATTTCTGCTTCTTGATGATGTTGGATGATAAATTTTCTCTCTATGCCTTTTAGAGGAATTTAATCCTTCCCATCTTGGTTCAAGATCTATATCATCTGGACCAGACGAATTCTTTTGCGGTAGCATAGGGCTGCTATAACTAGAACGAAATCTTGAAGAAAAATCAAGATTAATCGTTTTTGCATTGTCTGACATTGCAGTCTGCTTCTGGGGCTCAGAATTTAACATGCCAATATTATTCTTTTGCGATTCGGAGACATCAATCAAATGAGAATATTGGGAAGAAATGTTACCTCTTTCATGTCCACTGCTTTTGGTAACTATGTCATTGTCATTTCCGTCACCACGCTTCACTTTCCTTGTCCTATTCCTCCTGCAGTATACTATAATTTCTCGGCATGAATCCACCTTATCGACCCTTTCACTGGTTCCTGCAGCATTCTCTTCTACACATTTTTCTAGCAAATCACACACGATTGCTAATGGCACTGGCTCTTCATCATCTCTCAATTTGCGGTTCTTGTACGGCCTTGTTCGAAAGACACCAGCATCCAACTCAGGAACATCATCACAACCATAGTAACGCTCAGGTTGAATGTTCCTGCGTTTGGAACGTCTTAAGCCCACAACATTACTAGACAGTGCCACTTCATCTTCACGAGAATCAAGTGGATGGGGCTCAATTCTTTTTGTCAAAGATATATTAACTTGATAAACACCAACGGGTATATGAGAATCCTTTAATTTGAAATTCACAACATTTATTTGAGTATCAATGTTCAATGAAGAGCTAACAGTATCACTTCCCAAAATTTGATACATAATCTTGTTGTCTACAGATCTTGCACAGAATGAAACCTTCTTTAAAATAGATGTCACAACTAACCATGTAATATCAGATAAGAATTTTCCCAAAACCAATTTGGTTTGTGGTACTGTGGAGCAGTCCTCAGATGAAACCCACCGATGGGGCTGACCTTCATAAGGATTAAGTTCAAGCTTTTGCAGGATGCAAATTTGATCTAGTCCAACAACTGTAACATCCTTGCTCAGAGGTCTTATCTCAGTACTAAACGAACCTTGATTAACATATAGGTTGACAAAATATTGACATGAACACTCAGAGTCATGAGGATTTCTCTTTATGGACTTTATTCTAGCGTCAACCCACACCTGCAATTAAAATAAAAAATATATATTAGACTTAATATTTCAAAAACTACAATTCTGAAATTAAAGGTCGTAATTAATACAAGCCAAGAGATGCGAAAAGCAACATTAACAAAGGTCATAATGATCACCTAATAAATGCATGCATATACCAATCCCTCATATAATTCATATTAATAAAGTGGAAACTATTCACCATGTAAATGTGTTCTATGTGGTTATCATCTCATATAAGGAGAACTTGACATTCCAGATTTCAAATATATTATTTCAATGTATATCATACAATTTAAAAATCAAGGAAGAATTTGACCTAATGTAGTACTGCATAAATACATCTCACTTATGTATGCAACTATGCATCATATTCAATCTAGCTCAAAGAAACTACAAACTTTTCAAAGACTTTGGTTTAGTGAGATTGCATAGCCTTAAGGTTTACTTCACCAATAGATGACTTGAAGAATCTGTTGAAAATTTTATGTAGTTCAAGAACCTCAACTAAAGATAATGAAGAGTGAGAAATCCAGCTTAATAATGAACTCCAACTAAAAAACCTCAAGCTCAACTTACATGATCAGGACTAACTTCATTTGAATTATCACTGCATTGAGAGGATGATAGCACACATATGTCAATCCCAGGTCGTAAAAAGCAAGAACAATCTGATAAAGTAGCCTTCCTTGACCTTATCCGAATTTCTGGATCATTTTTCTCCATGGTCATATGGTTATTGTCTATGAAGTGTAAGGTGTTTCTTCCTGATTCAGTTTTTATGTGCTCCACCGGACGCCATGAGCCATATAGAATTGCCTCAAAGGCTGTTCAGAAATAAGAATTTGAGTAAGTTAATATGGTATTAAAACTAATGAATGGAAAAAAAGTTGCTGCAAATTGATATTCACAATAGAAAAGAATTAGTCAATAAATTCATCCTGTAAATTAAAGATGCCTTTTTACTTTGATCATCATAGCACTGACAAACTTTTCAATATCATAAAATCTAGGATGTAATATTTTGATATTTATTTTTCATTCACTGTTTTTATTTTATTTGACTTGCGGGATGATAGATTATTTAGTGAAAAAAAAGGAAAAACTTACCATAAGCATCGAATGGATGCTTCCTTGGATGTAAATTCCTTTTTCCTGGCTTCATTGGATTTGTTTATAAAATCTAATAAATCCGTCGATCTTGTACTAATGTGCACCTGCAGGAGGTGATTAGGCTTCAAAGATGAACACAAACTTCCACATAAGTCCAGGCTTCATTAAGTTTGCACAATAACATAATGACTCATGTCATACAAGGGATATAATTCATGACATTATATATTATTTTCAAAGTAATCGGCAGAAGTGCTTCATTTCATACCTATCCTTTTTTTAACACACATGCACACATCACCTACTTATATAACTATTGGTGCGTTTGGAAGAGTTTATAAACAGTTTATGAAAATAACTTATAATAATAAATCAAAGTAAATAGTTTATAATCTTTCCATAAGCTCTTTTTAGCTTATTTCCATAAGCTTGTCAAAGAAGCTTATGAAAATAAGCTCTTTTTAGTTTATTTAAAAAAAAGCTTATTATATGAGCGCTTAAATAAGCTGTATATCCAAGGGCATTCTATATAATTTTTAGCTTAAAGCTACATGGTTTCACCATTTTTTCTCTACCACTTCTATGCATATATATATGTATTTTCCAATTAAAAATATAGATAGTGTGCCCCGTAATTCTAACATGAAGTTATTCACACATATTTCTCCAAGCTCGGAAAAGACCGTGACTTTACTTTGATGTCAAAATTCAATGCTTTTCTCCCAAGCAATGAAGTTGATTAAAAATGGTTGGGAAAGAAGATCAACAAAACAATGTTCAACTATTGCAATTTCCCTACAACGCAAACCATAATCTAATGTTATATCAATTAGAATACGTCAGAGACATTTCTAACATCTAGAAAGTTCATAGCTTCGGTTCAGAGCACATATTGAACCGAAAAATAATATTTTTTACCCACTTACGCATACATGGTAATAGTATTCTTTAGAAGCAAAAAAAAAAGACTGGTTTTGAAAACAAGTTTTCATAAAAAGAACCCGAAGTCTTTTTTGCAGAATAACATGGCTTGCAAAGTTTTCAACTTTTAGATTTGAAAAAGTGATCAATCTCTTGATGAACATAAAATGTTGACTTTAAAGTTCACATGCAGACCATAACCATCTACCATAGTCAATGATTAGTGCTATGTTTGTTTTAGATTGTGTGAAATACAAATGGAAAAACACACATTTCAATGTATTTTTTTTTCAAAGCATATCATAACTGCTTCCTTCTAACACCTATTCAGGTTGCTTGGAAAGCTAAAACAAACGGGCCATAGATATTTTTGGGAAAACCTAATAAACATATTTCATGACGCAAAAAATTGAATTGAAATTAGGTCGAGCCTTACCTGAGAAGCAGCTTCTATGGGGGGAAAGGAAAGAGTTAGAAAGATGGTGGAAAAGAGAGGAGAGAAAAATGGTGTTTTTAAAGCGTTTTTCTTGACTATGGAGTGAGTGCAACGAAGACTCAAGACTGTGGGGGTTAAAAAGGCCTTAAATTCTGTGAATTCCTATGAGAGAGAATGATCATTCTGGTGATATTTGTTGTTCATGTGAATGACTTCGATGCTACCAAATTAGGCCAACTCATAATGGCTTAATCAATGCCTGAATCTACGCAGACATTTAAATGAAAATACATTTAACACTAATAATTTATTTCTATATTTTTTTCATAAATATTTTAATATTACTTTTAAGGATTTTATTGGTTTAAACAATTAGTGTAAAGTTTTTTTGCACAGTCAATAATCATATATTTAATCTTAAATTTTTTTGACTCTTGTTATAATTATCTTAAAATTCACTCATATCGTTATTTGTGATTGATTTTAAACTCTTTTTCTAATTGTATAAATGATAGAATATTAAAGACATTTAATTTTTTAAGTAATGAATTCAAGGCATTTAATTTTTTATTTCATTTTCGCAATTTTAAATGATTTTATAGAAATATTTTTTTAAGAAATATAGTCTTTTATTCATTTAAAATATTAGCCAACTCACCTCATTTAATACTTTTTTATTTAATATAATACAATTATACTAAGAAATTGATTTAATTCTATAATAAGAAATAAAAATTAATTTAATTCTATATTTTCTTAATAATATTTCAATAATCTTTCCAATCGTATAAATAGAAAAAAGAGTAAATAAGGGTAATATTTAAGATTAGAATAATAGTAGAAAAATATGACATTATTCATTTAAATATTAGACAACTCACGTTACCATGAACTGCTATCCTATTCATAAAAAAAATGTAACTGCTATCCTTGTTCAATACCTTTTGAAATTGTTTACCAATATCATTATTAATGATTTGCTCATTAAAAAGAGTTTAACCTAGTGTAAAAAATAATTATACTGTCAACTAATCACAAATTATCTTATATGTGATTTTTAAGATAATTATGATAAGAGTCAAATATTTTTAGCGATGTGATAATTTATTATTAATTGACAATGCAACTGATCTCCACTGACAATGCATACCAACACATCCTTAAAAAATAGTTAAGGAATGAAACGATAGAATATGTTTACCGGAAACTAATCTTTTTGAATTTTCAATATATTATATTTCAGTTTTCAATAAAAAAAATTCTATCTTTAGTTCATTATTAATTATCGATTCTTCTTAATTAATCCTCAAACTAAAACAATTTGAAAACTTGATCCTTCTGTTAACCGAAAGTTAAATAACTAAAATTGATTGAATCTGATGGTCCTTTTTTTAAATCTGAATCGGTGATTATGCTTTATTTTTTCAAAAAAAACGACAAAGTGAAACTAGAGTTCTCAACTGGGCCTCTGTCGTATTGATGGAACGCAAAATGAACAGCTCATCAAAGTGCATAAAGTGTTTATGTGCCTTCGTTAGTTGTATGTTTCAATTTATTATCTTGTATTCTTGTTGAATTGTGTGAGATTTTGGGAGTATTGAGTTATGTAAGTTGGGAGTTCTAAATGGAATTAAAGGGGAATAATTGATGTTGTTCAATTATCACAATGTTGAGGAACTGGGGTTTGTGATGAGCATTAGCAAGGGCCTTTGATTCATCTTTTGGAGAACATTCAATTTCATAAATCAATAATTCACTTTGTTCGTTTGAGAAAGTGAATATGATGGGAAAACCCTGTTGTTGAAGGAAATGAGCGAAATTGCTTATGTTGCTTATTGTGTTGTTGGCTTCTTTTTTCATACATAAAATCAAACAGTTGGCAATAACAATTTTGAAGATGATATTTTCATAGATGGCGACTTGGTCTTTAGCGGGGCAGACACAATTTTGGCATGCACAGGGTTACCCTGCTTTTTGCTGGTAATTTGAGAAAAGACGAACACCTCTTTCTCTGTTTCTTTTTGTTGTTTTCGGAAGAAAAAAAAGTTAAAAATTAAAAAATAATCAATGATTGAGATTTTAAATTATTGGACGGTCAGATTCAATTATCTTTAGTGATTTAACTTTGGATTAACAGAAAGATTAATTTCATTAATTTTTGTAATTTGAGGATTAATTGACAAGAATAAATAGGTGATGGTGCTTATTTATAAAAAAGTCATAGTTTAAGGGGATATATCCTCTTTTTATTTATTTTAATATAAGTTTTGTTGTAAAAGTAAGCATAAAGAACTCGAGATGGAGAAGAAACTTCATAAATGTTGTAAAAGTAAGGATAGAGAACTCAGGTCAAGAGATAGGGAAGAAACTAGAAAGCAAAGGATGATTTTTCCTTTATTCGTGCATATTTCCTACTCAAGTACATTGCACCCTCTATCTATTATATAAAGAATAATAATGTTTATTAACATCCACGTAATGAATGTCTTATAATATTCTTGTGACTAAATAACTCGTTACTTTTGAACATCCATTTTTATTATCTTTCATAACATTTACCCGTTTCATTATATTTTTTGTTTGAGAAAATATTGTTTTATTTTATATTATGTTTAAAATATTAAGAGTAAAGACTCATTTTAATCCCTAATAATGTTTGAGGTATCATTTTTCATCCGTGAGAAAAAATAATTCACCAAATAATCTCTGACAATGACAAAAGAGGGACATGTCAGTTCCTTCATTTGTCTTCATCCTAAACATAGCGTTAAAAAGCAGTTATATACCGTTAGTGTGTTCAGATGTTTATTAAACTCGTCCATATGACCTGTATTGGTGCATCTGGTGTGATGCATCTGATGCACGTGGTGTGTTGCTTGTAACATGTAGGGACTAATGTGTCCCACGATAGAAATTGTCAGGGACTAAATTAGGTTACTTAAATAATAGTTGGGGACTTTATTGGATTAATGCATAATTATTCTCATGGTCTATTAAGCATGTAGTAACTATTGTCTGAGCATCTAACATACTAATGATACACATCAACACTCTAATGACGTGTTCAAGATGAAAACAAATAGAGGGACTAAAATATCCCTCTTTTGTCATTTTCTGAGATTATTCGATGAGTTTTTTTTTTCTCGGGACGAAAAATGATACCTCAAAATTTGTTAGGGACTTAAATGGATCTTTACTCAAATATTAATGAGGCATATATTTTTTACTTTTATTCTTATGGCTTAATACTATGACTAATTAAAGTGAGAGAAAATTATACTTTTTTTTGAAGAAAAAGTGAGTTACTACATCATTCAAGCCCAAACTCAAAATTTTCGTTTTGGATTTTCTACTTTTGAAATTTTTTTAAAAAAGGATTTTTCATTTTGAATTTTTTTAAGAGGATTTTTTATTTATTTCTGTGTTTTATTTTTTTCGAATTTTAATTCAGAAAAAAGGAAAAATGACTTTTTTTTTAAATGGACCATACCACCTACTCTAAGCCCAAAATAAAAGGGCCCAACTTCATAAATGATTTTCATTTTGGATTGTTTTGTTTAAGGGATATGTGCCAATCAGCTGACCCAAATGCTTCAACACACAACAAGAATATGATTTTAAGGGTTTTGTTTTCAGAGACATGTATGTTTTTTTTTGCGGAAGGTAATGGGCCTATCATATGGTATACTCATCACACTTAACCCAACAGAGATACATAGCAAACAAACAACAAATTGAGATACCAATATAGAAACAGAAGCATATATCAGGATTCAGGAATGGATACCATACCAAGCCAACGTTGGAAATGGGTGTGGGGCTGAGCTGCAACGCACTGAAGGAGGTCGTTTTGAGGCGGAGCTTGCAGCGGCTCACAGGATCTTGGTGGTGATTGAACGTGACTCGCCGCCGCCTGCGTGCATGGTGTGTTTCTTCAGTTCTGGATGAGGAGTGGTGACACTCGGTCGCTGCACGCACGTGGTGGTGTGTTAGTGAATCTGATCTGAGATGAGGATGGAAACTTGGACGGTGATGGAGGCTGGTTGTGTGCTGTGGATATATTGGTATGAAACAGAGTAGAAGGAATAGCTAGGGAGAAAGAAACAAGAAAATAAGAGAAAGGCGAAGGTCTCGGGAATGAAGAGAAAAATAAGTACCGGAAATGAAGAAAAGGATCTTCTGCAATCATTTGGAGCTTAATTTATAGAGAGCAAAAATAGGAGAATCTCGTATTTGTTTTTTTGTGCTGATGTGGTAACCAAATCTGTTATGGTGAGACTGAGGGAGGGGGAAATCCATTAATTGTGGAGGTGAGCCAAAATGCAGCACAAGGAATCTTTTCCTAACCAACCTGATGCCACTTTTTTTTTAAAGGCTAAAATATACTTTTTAATCTTTTATTTTATTTTCAAGATTCGTTTTGATTCTTTATCTTTAAAAAATTTATTATGGTTCTTTATCTCTCAAATGTTAAACAAAATCGTTATTTTCCGTCACTTTTGTTACTGATGTCGGTAACGTCTTTCCTACGACGTCGTTGTGACCTCTCTCATCTTTTAGGGTTTAGTTTTGCAACTTGACTAAAGCCATTAACGATGACCGTGAAGTCTTAGAGCTATTGTCAATTCAAAGTTGCTTGGAAGAAACTGAACCAACATCCACGACCAAAGTAACAAATTGAATCATGAACTAAAACAACTCCAAAAACTCTCATGAGAAGGGAAAAAAAATCAATTGGGACTCCTAAAATTGTTTTTTCCTACTTTAAACTGATATATATGAAAAATGAAGAGATATCGAGATTGAACCCCACCTTAGAATCCAATAGAGAAAATGGAAACTAAATACCCTACAAAACCAACAAATAAAAAAAAAATTGGGGAATTTGAAAGATAGCAAAAGTGATTGGGGGTGTTGCGGTCTTTCGAATTAAAAATATGGAGTTAAAGACTCAAGCTAATGGTATGCAACTCTATAAAACTTCATGGCCACTAGTAATGGCGTCAGTCAAGCTGCAGAAGCAAACCCTATAAAAGATGAAGGAGGTCAAAACGACGTCATATGAAAGAGGTTAACGACAACAGCAACGGAAGTGACGGAAATGACGAATTTGTGTAACGTTTGAGATATAAATTAAGGACCAAAATGAATCTTTTTAAAGATAAAGAACCGAAACGAATCTTGAAAATAAAATAAAGGACCTAAAGTATATTTTAGCCTTTTTTTAATTATTATTTTCTTTTTCTGTTTTTTTTTCGATTTCAATTTTTTATTTATATGCGACGATGAACACGGTCGCAGACCTCAATCGTTTCCAACCAACCTCTCTCCAATCCCTCTATCTCTCTCTTAATTCTTCTCTTTTTCTCTCTCTTCTTCCCATCCTTTCTCCATTCTCTCTCTTCTCCCCTTCTTATTTTTTCAGCTGGAGAGGCTGGAGGGCCGGAGACAATCCAAATTGCGATGAACGCACGGATAAACAATGTGGGAAAAGTATAATTATGTATTATTTGACAAAATAATTAATTTTTATAAATAAAAATAAAAAATAGGTGGTAATTTAATATTTTTTTATAATAAAACAAGTTAAGAAAATTAACTGTTTCTATAACATCAAGAAATATTTTCAAATTTAACTTACAATATCAATCAATTTAATTGCAAAAACTCGCAAAGTTCTTAAAAAATTAAAGAGAAAATAATGAGATAAATATGCAAAAATATACTAAATAAATGTATTTTTTTTAACTTAACTATATCAAATTTTTAAAGACTCATCTATAAACTATATTTGAAGTGGAGTTCGAAATATGACCTTCATTATCACATACATAGAGTATCTTCAATCCACGTGAAATAACCTTTGATATTGCATATATAAATATTAAAATATTTTATTTGAAATATTTATTATAATCATAACAGAAATATTTTAAAATAAAAATTCCAAATATTTGAAATATTTTACTTTTAAAAATTTAAGAATTAATTTAAGGATTTAATTGGTATACACTGTAAGTGTAAAGATTTTTTACACAGACAACCAATTAAAAATTGTCACATAAGGTAAAGTGATTGACTCTTATTCTAACTACCTTAAAAGTTACACACATCATGGTTTTTGATTGGTTGTCAGTGTAAAAATCTTTACACTGATAGTATATAGCAATTGAACATATAAAACTTATGTTATCAATGATTTATGTCAAATACTTTTTTCCTTTAAAGTTGTCTTTATTATCTCTTTATAAATTAGACCTGAATTTTAATATTAAATTTATAGCTCTGTATAGGTATCTCATGAAATATAAAGTTAAAAATTAAAAATTAATTTAAAAAATCCATTTATATATAAAAATTGTTTTGATGGTAATGAAAATAAATTATAATATCAAAATGTCAAAATAAATTAAAAATGCATTTAAAAGAACGACAATGTATTAATCTCTCTTGACTCATTCAACCAATGGAATTTATTTTGAAAATTTTAAAATAAATATTTCAAAATTAGTAACTCTTGAAGTATTGAAAAGTAAACTATATTAATCCTGTTTGGCTCAATGAATTTTTTGAAAATTTCAAAATTAATATTTTGAAATTAATAACTCTTGAAATGCTGACACCTACACTGTATTAATTTCGCTTTACTCATTCCACCAATAAATTTTATTTTCAATATTTCAAAATTAATATTTCAAAAGTTGGAATACATTATTTTGCAAACATGTACAATAGATTAAATGTACTTTTCTAAAAATATGTGCAATAGATTAAATTTATTATTGTAAGAGTCTCTACTAATAAAATTCGAAAAGGTATAGAGAATTTCAATATTATAAATTTTTAAAAAAATATAAAATTTATTTGAAATACTTAATTTTGGAAACATGTGCAACAGATCAAATGTATTATTTTAAAAACATGTGCAGTACACCATTTAATGTATTATTTTAAGGCTCTCCATTTAATACAATTTGAAAAGCATGGAGAATTTCAAAAATGATGAACCATCCTCTGAATTGAATTTTGCTTAAAATTCCAACCTAGGCAGTTGACATTTATAATGAAATTCGAAAATTTTGAGACGACAACGGAAGTATTCGAATTTGTTTGGTTTGTTTCTAGTTTCATGTTTTCATTTCCTGATTGTAAAAATAATTGCAACACAAATAATTATGAAATTGTCACATTATTTTCAATCTGTTTCTTGTTTTCAAAGATTTGTAAGGAAACAAAGAAAACAAACAAAAAGTTGTTTTTCAGTATTTCCTATACAAATTTTTAAAAAATAAGAAACAAAATGAAAGTAATGTGACAATTTTGTAATTATTTATATTGTAATTATTTATAACAATAGAAAATGAAAACAGAAAACTAGAAATAAAACAAACATGCCCTTATTGCTCTACACAATTCAACAATATTTTCAACAGTAAATAAAAATTGGAAAATCATTATAACTTTCATTGAATAATAAAAAGATCCATTGCTTCCCATTTGAACAATAGTACAGGACAATCATAAAAAAAAACCAGTAAAAGTATCTCAAAATAGAGCTCAAGTGCTCCTGATGTATCCGCAGTGAGACCACCCTTAAGCATAGACCAGCAATTAGACTCGGCAAAAATGGCACCAGCAAGGTTGTACCTTTTGCTTGTTTTGACCACTCTTGTTACTGGAACATTTATCTCAGATTCTCAGTCACTTGTACCCAAGCTGCATAATTCCACCTGCAATAATATGTGAAGAACAATGTAATTGACTTATTGTTACTTTCATTTATTTATATAGTAAAATAATAATCTAAGAACATTTGACATCGTCAATATTCTAAAGTTCAATGGTTGCTTTAGCAGTAGGGTTGCTTTAGAGAAATGACATCTGATATGCATTATATATGATGACTCGATCACAAAATGTTAAAGAACCTCCAGATAATTGCATTTATAATGTTAAAGAACCTCGAAGATTTGTGATATACAATGGATGACTTTAAGTTATTTTCTTTGTTGCTTGTCCATTACTTCCCACTAGAGCCGTTTAAACTTTAAAGATCGATAATTAACCAATGAGCAAAACAATTTCAAAGGAACAACAACAATTTGGGCTTGCCCTATAAGAATTCATGCATATATACTTTTAAAGTATGTCAAACTTAGAGCACCAAAAAAAAGTAAGTCAAACTTAACATGGTTTGACTTTTGATTGTTAGGGCATCTTTAATTTAGTTACTTTCTACTATTGACTTTGTAAAAGATTAATTTTAGTGAAAAACTAGTTTTAGGAGAATTTCTGTACTATCCATATTAAGGCATTATATTTTGCCAAATTAGCCATTTTATTAAAATTTAGGTTATTCAATTTATTTAGTAACAATAGATAGAAGAAAGACACACGTTTTATAAATTAATAAAAGAAATAGTATAACTTGGCCAAGTATGATCTTCTTCCTAGCTCTAGCTGCCTGCATCTCGATCCATACTTGGACTATTGATCACCACCGTGTCTTCTTTCTTCTTAACTAGGATATAATTGTTCTAATTACTACTATTGGTAGCCTTTGTGGCTATAATAGTTTAGTGTCCCCGTTGTAATATTTTACCTACAACTCACGCTTTGACAAAAATATAAAGCGTGGCTAGCTATTGTAGCTTATAAACCACCCCCACCCCTTGCATCTTAAGATCACTCTCCACTCAGCCTTTTCTTTTCCCCTGTGTTTTGTGTTTGTGTTTCTGCATGCACAAACACAACACAAACACAGGAGTGAAAGATTTTAGTTTTAATTTGTGAATGGCGACTTCACTTGGCAATGGAACCGTCGCTGTTTATTATGATGCCGCGGGGGTGTTGCAAGTTTGTGTAAAAAATGATAGATCTGTGGGCTCTCCTGGCATGTTCTATGGGGATAATCCATTCAATTATGTGCTTCCTGTAACGTTGTGCCAAATCTGCTTTGTCACCCTAATATCTCGAGCGCTTTCCTTTCTTCTCAGGCCCATAAGAACACCCAAATTCATCTGCCACGTCCTGGTAAGTTTCTTCAATAATGAATAAATTAGTCCTCATGCAGTTTCTCCTGTATTGCATGCATTGAACAAAATGTAGTACAATCTTGATGATATATGAGTGCTTAAAGCTTTAGCATATTGTCTTTAATTTTCTTTCTTCTCCTTTATCCTATTTTTTCCTTTAATTAATTGGACTCATATAATTTTACTGGCAAATATTTATAGATACAAAAAATAATTTTTGAAGTATTTTTTATTCATTAAAATTTTATATATTAATTAACCCATGCAAGACGGGTTCAAAATATTAGTATATACATATCAATTGAAATCCTCTACTTATGTGCTTTTCAACTGTTCTTATCACAATTACCTTAAAAGTCACTAATAAAATATTTGTGATTGGTGGATGATAGTGTATTAAAATTAAGCTCATAAAAAAAAGGATTTGAATCCATATGCATTCATGATCAAGCATGTCTAGCTAAATTGAGATGCATGGAAAATGTGCAGGGTGGCATTCTATTGGGGCCGTCATGTCTAGGGCGCAACCAGACGTACTGGGATGCGTTGTTTCCAGCAAGACAAGCACAGTTTTTAATACTGGCGTCCATAATTGGTGCTACATATTTCATCTTTATCATTACACTGAAAATGGATGTAGTAATGACTTTAAGAGCAGCCAAAAGTACTTGGCGACTTGGAATAATACCCTTCCTATCTTCTTTTGGTGTTATATCAATACTCTTAAATTTCTATTATCAATCTCAACTCTTCCCTCATCTCGAAACAGGAATTGCTCGTACCGCCCTATCTGCTGCAATGTCATTTAGTAATTTCCCTGTCATTTCTGAATCCTTGATGGAACTCAATCTTATAACCACAGAGATTGGACAAATCGCTTTGTCTTCAGCCATGCTCAATGATATAGTGCAATGGCTTCTTATAGCAACCCAACGTGTGTTTAAGGCAAAAAATATAAAACATTCCCTTATACTATTGAACAGCTACTGGATATTCTTATTTTTTTGCATTTTGGTTGTACGACCATTGATGAAATTGATTGCTAGGAGAACACCAATTGGAAAACCAGTGAAAGAAATTTACATTGTATTGATACTACTTGGTGTCTTAGTTATGGCAAGTATCAGTGACATCATTGGCATATCAATTTTTATGGGACCGGTGCTATTTGGTTTGGTTATACCGAGTGGACCCCCTTTGGGCACAACACTGATAGAGAAGAGTGAAGCTATTTTGTCAAGGTTTATACTACCTTTCTTCTTCATATATATAGGCATGAATACAAACTTGTCTGTAATAAAGGATTGGCGGGAGTTTATAACTTTTCAATGTATCTTATTTGCGGGATACTTGGCAAAGATGCTTGCCTGTGTGCTGGTTTCTCTATCCTACAATATTAAGCCCAAACATGGCATGGTGCTTGGTCTCATGTTGAACATCAAGGGTATCAATGAACTTATAGCTTTGGCCAGAATGAGGAAAATCAAGGCAAGTTTCTCTTACTTGCATGTCCTGTTGTCTAAGTACATATATTATTATGTTTGCAAAGAGAAAAGTTTTTTTAATAATAATTATAGACAGTATTAAGATAGTATTTGATTTATGAGATATTGCGTCTTTCAAAATAGAAAAATATACATAAATATAAACTATTATACTAAATTAATTATTAACTAACTATAGTGGTTATTTAATTAATAATCTGATTAGCCTACTACATTCAACTTGAATTGTTAAAGATTTATGCAACAATTATTTTTTTATTTAATTGAAATATCAGGATGTGAAAAGGAGAAAAAATATTTGAATCCCAAAAATCCAAGCTAATTATATGTTCTTACCTCTTGCAGTTGTTGGACGACCAAACTTTCAGCTACTCGGTGCTCTTTGTGGTGGTGATGACCGCAATTGTGTCACCCTTGATTAAAATATTATATATGCATCGCCCTCGAGGACTACATGCATCAAACATACATGAAGAGCAGTTGAGAACGATCCAAAACACTCCTAGAAACACAGAGTTTCGTATTGTCTCTTGTGTACACAACGAAGGAAATGTACGTGGTATAATTGCCCTTATAGAAGCCTGCAACCCAGTCTTAGAAAGCCCCATATGTGTCTACGTAATGCACCTCGTTGAGCTCATGGGGCAATGTGCTCCTATTCTCCTTCCTATAAATTACAAGCAAAACAAAAAAATCATGACTGTCAGTTACCCCAACACCAATCATATTATGCGTGCCTTTGAGAATTACTCAAACAACTCTAGTGGTCCAATCACCATTCTTCCATACGTCAACGTCGCACCTTACAAGAACATGCATGAGGCCATTTGCAACCTCGCCCAAGACAAGTTGGTACCATTCCTTATTATCCCCTTTCATGAAAATGACCATATTGACCTTGATGGACATGTGGCCAAGTCCATTCACAAACTCAACACTAGGTTTCAAGCACATGCGCCATGCACGGTGGGGATACTCGTGGACAGATACTCAAGGTTAGGTGCAAGTGACTCAAAGTTAATTTTTCATGTGGGTATCTTCTTTGTAGGTGGACAAGATGATAGAGAGGCACTTGCATTGGGTATTCGAATGTCGGAGAGAGAAAATGTGAGAGTCTCCTTGTTCCGGTTTATGGTGATGAACAAGAAAGTGGGTGAGAGTAAATGTCAAACTAAGGAGGAAGAGGAAGAGGAAGAAGTAGATAAAATATTGGATGAGAGTTTAGTTGACGAATTCAAGAGCAAGAAATTTGGAAGTGGCAACGTTTCTTGGTATGAGATTATGGTGGCTGATGGAGTAGAGATATTGGATACAATTCGTGGTTTGGAAGGGGACTATGACCTTGTGATGGTAGGGAGGCGACATAATATTGAATCTTTGAATGATGAGGAAATGACAAATTTCTTAGAGAATGCTGAGTTTTTGGGAATATTAGGGGATATGTTGGCGTCAACAGAGTTTTGTATTGGAATGGTTCCGGTTTTAGTGACACAATGTGGTGGGATTGGTGGAAAGACTGTAAATCAGCTTAGTAGAGTAGGTTCGGTTAATGTCTCTCAAAAAAGTATAATAATCGAAAAATAGAATTTTCATTTTCGTATTTCTTGGATTTGTGCATATTCATTTTTTTAAGAAAATGTTGTTAGTAAATAATCCTAACCCAGGTAGTGAAACTTTTTATTTAATTTGTGCAACATGTTATTAACCCTTTGTCTTATAATTAATTTTTTCCACCTACACCAACCTCCACCATCGCCAATGACTTTTCCAACTCTGTTGACGATTTTACCACCAACAAATTTTTGGATACCATCAGCAAATTTCCAACAACTCACTTTTCCAACAAACGTCGGCCACTACCAACAACCTATGCCGATCACCAACAAATACTATTTTATAAAAAATGGATAGTTCTTTATAAAAAAAAATGTTTGTCCAAGAAAGTTAATAACAATTGTTATACAAAAAAAAAACATTGTGCCCCATGTAATAGATCGAGCAGAATTTTGGTTAAGATTTTAGCCGTCAAAAGTGGTATATACTTGGAATTAAAAGTAATACAACAAAGAGTTAAGAATTAAAAAAAATGCATACATAAAGTTAACAATGAGTATGCACCTACAGTGAACAAGATAAAGCAAAAAAAGAAAACGAGGAATAAGATTTATTAGTTTTTTTATTAATTTTTCAATCAATTAATGTTTTAAAATTTATTAGATAAAATGGTGAGTATACCGATTATCGTCCATAGGTATTGCTTGCTAAATACCAATTCACAAGTTAACCGTCTATTTGGATTTAAATTCGGTATGAAGAGAGCTCAAAAACAAAAACCAACACTAAAATCAAGTGAAGCTTTTCTGAATTTTCTTTTAGAGACTTAAAGAAACACTAACAAGGCAAAGATGTTAGGATTACGAATTGATCCAATTACGAATTCACGTTTTTTTTTATAGACAAAAAACCCTTCGAATTACTGGAAGTCTAATTATACTAATTGTTATTTGTTAAAGGTTAAATTTTCTAATTTGATTGAAATATAAATCTTTAGTGAATCAATTCTATAAAATTACACCAACAAGTTTAATTCCTTTGGTCAAGTTAAATGATTAAGCTCTATAGAACTTCTAAACATATCCACGTTAATCGATTATATATTCATAGATTAACCTAATCAATAATTAAAGTAAGATGATAATTCCATAATTTGTGCAAGGAGGGTATTTTTCTTTCTCCAAAAGTGGTGTATTAATCCGTTACGTTGCTTTGAATTCTATTGTAGGAATAAAGACTAAGTTTTCTGTTGGCTTTAGTCGTGGAGTTGTAAATTGACCTCATGTAATGGGTTAGAGTACCTCTTTTTACTTCTTATTCAATTTATTTGCTTATAAAAAAAAAATATAATATAGAATAGAAAGGTAGATATAAAGAGATTTTATTAATAAATTCATACATTATTTAGGAAATTTATATATAATATATTTATTTTTATCTTTCTTCTCCAAATAACTACGTGTCTCAGGTAAGAAGATTTATTCTCGGTGAATTCTTTGATACCCCAAGGATAATTTTACCATGTTTAGGTGACCCAATCAGATGATGAAAATCATTTGACTTAATTCACTAACATGACTCATTTAATTGAGATGATGGATTTTGATTGAACAGGATAACTTTTATCCCAAAATTATTAGGGGTACCGGAAAAGACACTATTATTTTCACTCAACTTAGCTAAAGCTGATATAACCGCAAGTTGTCCCACAATGTGCGTGACTTCTGATTGTTTAAGAAACATCACCTCTCATTGTTAACGGTTGAAATTTAAATCAATTAAATAATCAGAATTCATGATACTAGGGGTGGACACCGGTCGGTTATGGTCGGGTTCGGGCCAAAAACTTCTAATCCGAGGAAAATCGAAGGTGAGATTATCTCACCCATTCCCATCCGTTGGTGTTATCGGATTAGTCGGGTGGCGGTTTCGACGGGTCGACGGGCCAGCGGGTGGGTTGGAACGGTTTTGGAGAAAACAAAAAAAAACTTGTTTAGAGAAAAAGCTTCAAGAAAATAAATTTCAAAAGATATAGGAAAACAAGTCAAATATACTCAGAAAAAGCATCATTCCAGAACATATATGCAGAACAAAAACAAGTCAAATAAACCCAAAAAAAAGCATCAATCTTTCAACAAAAAGCTTCAATCTTTTTTCGTATTTTGTTTACAGAAGAAAAAAAAGATTACAACTTGAAGAAATATGAAATGGGCAGCACCTCTTCTTCTTCTTCGTTGAAGCTTAGGCTGCACCTTGGGCAGATCTGACGTAGAGGAAGGGTGTGGTTGGGTTGCAGATCTTAACATGCAACGGTGTGGCTGGGTCGGAGCTCTATGCCGGCGGACAAGAACAAAGAAGGCGCGGCGTGGTGGCAGATCTGAGAGCAGTGCGTTGCTCAAGAGAAGATGACCGGAGGGGGCGGCACGACGGCGATCTCGCGGTGGTCTTCTTGTCTGGACGGCGACCGTTGCTGCACCATGGGCTGGACGATGACGTTGCCGGAAAAAGGAGATTGAGATAGAGAGATTGATAAGGCACCATCTTCTGATTTCTTTGTATCTCAAATAAATGATAAGAGTTAATGTATGACAAAGGATAAGAAATGGTAATGCTCTTTCGTTGGTAAGTGGTGTGGCCTTGCTCTCTGTGCGCGTTGGTAAATGGTATTTTATCTTCCCAATATTTAATATTTATTGCTTTTCATCTTTTCAAAGAAAAAGAGAGACAGAGTCAGTCACTGAAGGGACTGGACGTGAAGATCCAAAAAATTTAAATGGACTGCTTATTCGGTCGGGTACGGGCGGGATCAAAATTTTTTCACCCAACCCGAACCTGCCCGAGTCTATCCATGCGAAACTGAACTGCGAATCCGAAGACCCGCGAACCCGGAAGGACCCGCCCGTTCGCCTTCTCCCTCTTCCGGGTTGTTCGGGTTCGGGTCGGAATGGGCTTTTTGTCCAGCCCTACATGATACAAGATCGATGCACATTTTGTGGCACAGGAGATCTTATCCCTTAAAAGCATGGGTTTCTTCTGCCTTCCTTTTACTATTGTTTTTTTTAAAATTTGTATGGCAAGCACTCAAAGTTGAAAGGATGAACTAGTATTCTCCTAGTTGATCGAGCCGGTCCTTTTGGGACTAAGAATGTGGTACTCCTTAGGAGTGTTCATCAACCGATTCAAACCAATTCAAACCGTAAAAACCAAATCGAAAAATCGAAAACCGAACAAACCGAAAACCGCAATAACCGTTTTTTTTCATTGTATAGGATCGGATTTTGGATCCCCTAGTGAAAATCGATCCAACCTAATTCAAACCGACCTACTATGTACATATACTATTATTTTTTAAATTATAGTACTTCTCATACTTAAACATTGTTTTTTATACTTTTATGAACAAATACTCCCATTCTCTTTAATATTTTTGTTGGAATTATCAAATACTAGATGTATTGGAATTTGTATAGTTATTCATTTACCTAGGAATCAATAGTTTTTCATGTATTAGAAGATTTCAAGCATGTACTTAGGAACTAGAACTACATTAATTCTAGTATATATAGGTTTAATGTTGGTTTTTGACTTAATATAATTATGTAACGATATATCGGTAAAAATCGAATTATCCAATCCAATCCAAACCGCATTTGATTGGATTGGATTGAATCAAATTTTTTTAAGGAAGCAAACCGATCCAATCCAATCTGCGAACACCCCTAGTACTCCCTACGGTCACTATTATAAGCAAAACTTAAATGGAACACACATATTAAAAAAATTGGTTAATCTCATTTAATGTTGTTAAAAAATTAAATGTATTATCTAAAGTACCCTTTATAGAAAACTTCAATTTTTATTTAATACATCACACATTGAGTTATTGAAAAACAAAATTAATATTAAATGAAGGGCATTTTAGAAACAATGTCATTATATATTTGACAAAAGAAAATTAAATTTTTTTTACTGATAATAATGATGGAAGGGAGTATATATTTGCCCACTTGGAGCCCAAAATACTGCTCATCGGTCCAGTGGTCCATGTTTAGATGACCCATTTATATGGGGTTTAAACCTCGCCCAATTCCTGGGGTACATCCTAGCAGTATTCCCATATTTTCAACTTTGGACTAATAAATATATATTTTACATTGGACTAATATCTTAGGCCATGACCCAAAAAAACAAAATTTCCTTAGGCTGTCTTCTATTTTATGTCTTTGCTAACATTCCTGACTAGGTATATTTTGGGCCCTGATCCACGAGGTCTATGTCTGGGAGGGGTGGGCTAGTCTATATTGGCAGTTATAATATTTTATTCCCAAAATTCATATGTTGTTGACATGAGGAGTTTTTAATGCCTGATACTATGATATGCATCCCGGTGTATATACCACACTGTGAGCAAATGTTTAGTGGACTTTAAAGTGTGCATCATTATATAGTAAGCTAATATTTGATGGTCAGATAGCGGTTTCAAACGGACTTTCAAATCTTATACTGTGATTGGAAGTTTGTGAGACATCAGGCAAGAGAAGGAGGATATATTCAAAACTTACTTATCTGTTCATAACATGAACTATAGGGGGAAAAAAATAACATATAAGATCAATTTAACTAGTCGGGCTTGTGACTATGTCAGATGGCATTTTGTGTTGAAACCACATCACCATCTCTCCTAATTTCTAAACCCGATTTATCTCTATATAAAAAGAACAACGAAACAGAGCAAAAACTAAAACAAAAAATGCTCCCCAAATGCAGGGAAACAACAACCAAACTAAGAAAAATTGCAGCCCTGATTAGTTGGCCGATAAATTTAATTATTTTGATGATCCTAACAGAGAGGCAGATCCGCTGGAAGAGGCTCTATGGATTGCAATTTCCCTACTCCATCCTCTACCAAGAACACTGTGGCCAAACCCCAGTTAATGTGAACATCCAAGTGACAATGCATAAGCCAGGCACCTACACCATAATGTCAATAATAAGGGATCAGACAATAGATAATTGGGTTATCTTTAGTTTTTAAGAATTTAATTTTAATATAGTGCTCATATAAAAAAGTTTTTATTGTTATTTAGTAAGATATTGTCACATTATTTAATGAGTTTAATATCATATTAATTTTAAGTTATTAAATGACATAATAACATATTTTTGAAATCACTATAAAACTTGTCAAATAGTTTGGTCTTCTACGTTTATTTAAATTTTTATATCGATTCCATAAGTTTTATGTTTTTTTCAAATTGATCCTATGCGTTATGTTTCGTTTTCACGTTAGTCCTTTTCGTTAATTTCGACCTTACGGCGTTAGAAAAGCCTCGTGTAGCACTAACATCATAGTCACGTCATGTCAAAACTGATGGCGTTAGGTCAAAATTGACAGAAAATACTAATGTGAAAATGGAATATAACGTGTAGTACCAATTTGAAAAAAATAAAACTAATGTGATCAATATGAAAATTTAAATAAACGTATAAGATCAATTAACCTATTTTATCTTTATTTTATTTTTTTTGTCTACGAGACTCATAAGAGGCCTAATATGAGAAAGGAGAGGGGAGAAGGTAATGGAAAAGAGGGGAACCAAATTGCACGAGTTTGAACCCGCATTCTCTCACAATTCATTCATGTTCCGCATTTTAAGCAGTCGAGCTCATTTAAAGAGTTCACATCCTCTCCATTTAAGGGGTAAATGACAATCTCCATTTAGGAGAGAGATAGACACAAAGAAAGATTTATATTTTAAACCCTTCTTCTTATTTAAAAAAAATTAAATCATTGAAAAAATATGTGTCTATCTCTCTCCTAAATGAAAGGAAAATGGAGAGAACAAAATGGAGAGGATCTCCGCTCTCACTTAAAGGGGACAGTTAAATTTATTTTTTAATGCAAAAGGAAATATTTTTTACCTGGGTTATCAGCAACAAATCGGATAACTGCCCACCCATTCACAGGCACAGCTACTGTGTTCCTCAGAGGTGGATCAACAAGGTTGAATTTTGATGTATCTTTCTTGGGGTTGAAGTTTCCGAACCCCTCTGCAACAATGTAGAAATCATACCCATGAAGGTGAATTGGGTGGTTCTCAGGAGTGACTATACTTGTGTCCTGCAACACAATCTGTACCCTTGATCCGAACTTCAACTTGTAAGCTTTAGTCCCCGGAACAGGTTGCCACAGCGAACGGCTCACGTTACCGGTGTAATCGAATTTCACCGGAGGCTTCGCCGGAAAATCAGTGGTAAAGACTCCCTGAATTCCAAGATGGTGTGCTTGCAAGATGGAAATGTTGTTAGGGAGTACAAAAGACACGTTGTTCACGCTTGCAGTGAAGCGTGTCCCATTGGGTCCCTGGCACCTCCTTGCTCTGAAATTTGTAGGGCACTTGTTGAGTCCTAGTCCCACAGTGAAGAAGAGGTCCTCATCAATCTCAGTGGGTACCTGATACAAATTGTAATAATTGTAGTGAGTATTAGCTAGTAGCCTAGTACAGTAATTAGTTAGTTAGGTACCTAATTAGGGTGCCTTTGGTTTAGATTTTGAGCGAAGTTATCCTGAAAGAATTAATTTTAAAAAAATTGAGTTTAAAAAATTTGTTTTATGTTTAGTGATGATATTTAAAAAGTCGGATAAGAAGAATTAATTTTGTTTAGATAATAGAGTAAAATCATTTTTGAGGTGTAAATATAAAGAATATTGTGAGTCTCACACCTAAAATCAATTATAATCAATGAGAAAGCTAGAAATTTTTGTTTTTCTTAAAATCAATTCTATACAACTCAGAATTGATTTTATTAAACGCTAAATTTCAAACAAATATCTTCTTGCCTGTTTGGTTGAGATTATTGTCACGCAAACATGAAAATAACACTTCCCGAGACAACTATTTTGAAAGATATGTGAGGAGCTTTCTCCTAACATGATTTTCAAACATGATTTTATCTTTATATAATCTAAAACAAACGGGCTTTCAGAATCCCAAAATCACATTTATTGGAGGCACACATGATTTTGGGCCATCCAAAATTTATACCAAAAGGCACTTTGTTATCCTATATAAAATAGAAGAATGGGAACATTGTAATGGAATTATTATTCTTTTAAACAATATATGATGGCATTGTTAAAATTTACAACTTTTTTATTTGGCTAGAACACATACCAAATTATTTCTGAAGTGTTAGCTTCAGTTTAACTAATCATACCTGAGTTATTATTTAACACTTCAAAAACAATATAAGGATACTGTTGAATGTGAATGAAAATTAAAGAGGCTTTGTCTTACTGAGAATTGGGGGAGCGCCAACATGAAGTATCGGACTAAGTGAAAAAACAACCTAAACAGATTTACATCGCATCTTAACCCAAATCTTTAAGATTATGTTTGGATGGATGAAGTGAAGTGAAGTGATAAAAAGACCTTGATTCATTATTTAAGAGTCTTTAAGTAATGAAGTGGAATGATAAAAAATGAGAACCCAAATCATTTCATAGCAGTCAAACTCTCACATTTTCATATCCTCTAATTTGGGGGCTTTGAGATGGAGTATAGTGTAAATCACTTCATATCCTTTGGAATTCTTTTCACTTTACTAATTAATATTGTACTACCAAAAAATAAAGTGGAATCTCCCTATATTTTCTCGTTAAAATTAACTTGGGGTCTTTCACCAGGAGAGTAACACTAGAAGTTTTGGTTCTTCAATCGAATAAAGAACTATTAGTACCTCACTTTCTCTGAGGCTTCTGAAGCTTCTGCTGAAGGCAGTGACTGTATTAGTGTCATTATAAGCAGGGAGCAGGGGCATAACTGGTTTTTTAACTGTCAAACTGGATGATTTGTATTGAAGAATGGCAGTGGTGGTGGTGGTGTCAAACGTAGCGTTTTGGGCGGATTGGTAACCACGTGCTGCAATGTAGTAACGAGAAGGTGGGTTGTCACCGGTGATTAAGACGTCGGTGGTTTGGCCAGGTCCAAGCATGAGAACTTTGGTGGTGAAGGGTTTAAGGTAGGAGGCATCAGCACCAACCACTGTGAGGTTATGGTTTGCAATGGTGAAGAAGAGAGGTTGGTTAAGTGCAGAATTGATGACACGGAGGAGGTTGGTCTCGCCGGAATTTATTGGAACAATGGTTGTGCCTGCATTGCCAACTTGTGAAATCAATGTAAAGAGACATAAAGACTAAAGTTGGTGATTTATTAGATACACATGATTTACACTATCTTACTCATGCCAATTAGTGTGTATGGTGTATTTGGTTTCACCGCAGAATACCAGAATTGATTTTGCCCCATTTGTGACACCCACCACACAGGGTGTTACACCATTCAAGCTTGATTTTAATGAAGATAGAGAGCTATTTGGTTTGATTAGAAGTGACAGAAATTAACTTTTGTATTGGATTGAAAAATTTATACTAAATTTTATATCAAATTGGCTTTTAATATAAATCACTTTTACTTCAAATTCAATTATAATCAAATCAATTTTATTCAAAATCACTTTTGTCACATACTCATTAAAACACACAATTCGTTGATTTATTGATTCTTAAAAAAATTGTCCACTTATTCACATTTGTTTTCACTTTCCACGTTATGTTTTTCATTGCTTTTTGCTATTAAGTGGCTGAAGATCTTGTCGATTTCATAAAATCATTAGATCACGGCCAAAAATATCAAAATTCTTCCCTCTAATCAAATCCTATAGACCCTGTACCAAAAAACAGCCCTATCGACTTATTGTTCCATAAATATTTGAAATCTTTCATGCTTAGTATTTTTTTTCTTTAAAAGTTGCTCTTTTATGACTACTTCTTGTTTTTAACTATCTCTAAACTTTTTTTTAAGTAAATTTATTAACCAAGACATGTGACATGTTCAATTTTAAAAAAAGGAATAAGTTGTACCCAAAAATAATAATTAAGAATCAAACCTTTGCTAGAACACTTGTAAAGATCACCAGGTTGACCATTAATAGTGTATGCATCAGACACATTTGGAGCTGCTCCTGTTCGTGTGGCCTGCCTCACAACATCAATGGGGTTTGTGTCCCACCATTCCCCTAATCATTATTATCATCACTTTCACCGTTAATCAATTTGGTCATCATCATAACATAATCTTTCTCCAAACAAAAACAAAAAATCATAATTTCTATGGTCTATTATGCTTCCATTCCTCCTATCACATGCAATCACTTTTTAGTTGTCAACCTTTTTTCCACCTTTATCATCGTCCCTCATGTTTTTCATCATAAAAATGATACTTACCTAGAAGAATTGGTGTCTCCCGCTTTGGCATGTGGAAAGGGTAGGTCTCTCCTTCCCTAGGACGAATGATTAAAGCTCCATAAACAGTGGCTCTTAGCCATGAGCTATGAGCGTGCCACCAAAGTGTGCCTTCTTGTCCTTGAACGGTGAAGCGGTAGGTGTAACTCCCTCCAGGACGAATGGGGCATTGAGTCACAAATTCTGGTCCATCTGCCCATCCTGTTCTCATTTGCCGAATACCGTGCCTAAACAAATATAAGAAACCATGATAAAAAATAACTATATTTTAAAAATGCTTATAAAAAAAACTATATTTAAAAATAAAAAAACTCTTACTATACCCACCCCTATTTATATTTTTATATTAGATGAGTTTTTTTTCTTCCATTTTGTAAGTTATATCTGAATTTTTTTAAATAAAAAAAACTGTATGCAATACACGATCACAGGGCCGTCCATGAGATTTTGGGTGTCCTGTGCGAATTGAAAAATTGGTGTCCTATTTTTTTATAAGTCGAATATATATATATATATATATTGATTATAAAAAGCGCATAAAGAAATGTAAAAAGCTAGCCATTAATTGTTTTAATACAGCCTCAAGTGAAACAAAAAAATTACTGAAGAAAAGGAAAAGATTGCAGTAACAAACTACAATAGAATTATGGCAAATTCCTAATTGGCTAATTCCTCCAAAACAATCTCAAATTCACAATGAAGTGCATGAAGCAATACACCACTGACAATAGATTGATAGAGATACGTGAGGCGTAGGGACTAAGGTTTGAGGTAAGACCTGCAGAGCGTCGGGCAGAGAGAAAGACGCTGTCGTAGACATGAGCCAGTGAGTGAGGAAGAGTGAGTCTTTTGACTTTTTTTTTTAAAAAAATTGTTAAAGTAGGTGTGAGAAAAACCTAAAAAACGGATAGAGATATATGAGTGAGGAAAAAACAGAGAGTATTTTGTATGGCTCTTAATTCTCTTTTTTTTTTTTAAATTATTAAAATAAGTACTAAAAGGAATGGACCCTGCATTTTAAAAAATAATTGGGCCCTTAAGTTTCAAATATAAATTTGTCAACTATATAAAATTTTAATTATATAAATATTTATTTTAATTTTAATATATACATATATACTAAGTAAAAAAAAAATAATGTCCCCTAAAAAATGGAGCCCTTTGCGATCGCACCACCAAATCATGCTCAAGGCCACCGCTGCACGAACATTACATACTTTCTAGGTTGCTTCTAATTAAACTTTCATGCATGTACCACAACCATGCAATGCTATATATATATATATAAGACTAAAATGCATGTAAAAAAAACTCAGGTAAGGAAGCTCATAAAAAAAACTCCGAGGTAAGGAAATGATGAGTATGATTAATTAAGATAAATGTCTTCAACCATGAAATTAATTTAAAATGCAAGGTTGATACATGTTATACCAGTGAATGGTCACATTGTAACGAGCTTTGTTAGTGACTTTGACGACCAAAGTGTCTCCATTGTTGATTTCCAACGTTGGGCCAGGGTATTGCCCATTTACGGTGATGGTATTGTGGGTTTTGCACAGCCTCTTCACTGGACTTGCTTGGACCTATATCCGTCACAAACAGTTATATAGGGTATTATCTAACGAAAAAATAATAATAGAGGTAGTAGAGAAGTCCTCCAAAGAGAACGTACAACAAACTCGTGCTCGTGAATTTTGGCATTTGCTGAAGACAATGCAGCTAAGAGAGCAAAAATGGCTAAGAAGATGGAGGAGTATTTGGCATTGGTGAGAATGGACTTGAGAGGCTCCATCTTTTAGCGAGTATAATAAACACCTTTGGGTGAATTGATGCTGGAGGTTAAGGTTGCAATGCATGTAATTAAGAGTGGGAGAGGGTGCTTTTATAGGGGAGATTAGAGGAGAGAGATAAAGTACTCGTTTCAGGTTGGCAAATATGATTTTGTTGAGGCAAAGTCAGACTGCTAGGGAAACTTGATTCAACGCTAATAAGAGTTGTTGCACCCACTAGTTAGTTAAGTTAAGAAATGCTTGCTTCATAAGTCGTCGAGTACATGTTGAATTTTTGCAAAGCATAATTATTTTGAAACTTTATTCAGATAGCAAGACGAGTTTTAATCTACTGATCCACCCAATATAAATAGTTAAATAAAATGTGAAGAAATAAAATTTTCTTAATTAATAAGTCTGAATAAATACTTATTTTAATAATATCAAAATATTTGTTTACATCATAAACCAATAAAATGTTGAAATAACAACATAAGTTTAAAAGCCTCAAAATTGGACGTCTACTTCAACTTGCATAATAAAAGGTAACATAACATAGATCCTCCTGGCATATGTCATAATTACTAACCAAATGCTAAAACTAAGAAAATAATCTTCAAGTCTCCGTATGTTCAATGGCGTCGTCCTCAGGATCTGAAAACAATACTACTAATGAGATTTATAAATCCCAGTAAATAAAATATAGTTATAAAGATTTTCACAAAAAGCATTATTCTTAGCCAGTACGACAATCGGAAAAACAATTCATGGTATCCGCTATTTTCCAAAATAATAACATTATAAAAAATAAAACATATTATATATTATAAGAAAAAAATATTAATTCTTATAAAGTAGTATAAAACCAATCAATCATCAATAAATCATAAATCAAATATGTCCGAGAATCTCATATATCAATTAATTCCCAAAAAATCACAAGTGTCATATGACTTTCAAACATCACTCAACAATGACGTCTCATTGCCTACCTCTATTCAAGAGAGGTATTTCGATGTCTCCTTCTTATCGGTGACATTACTCATTTTTCGATACCAACCATGTGCACTGACGGTATTGCTCATTTTTCGACATCCCAATATATGGTGATGTTGCTTTCGATATCCCATCAACTGGTGGTATTACATAATTTAGACATCCCAATTTAATGGCGATGTTACTTTCGATACCCCTTTCATATGCGATATTTCTCAAACGTCATGTCACATGCATAATGATCAATTAAACATGTAAATCAAATATATATCATCACATAACTCAAGCAAAGCATGTCAATCAACCAATACAGATACCAATCATATATCTCATATCATCAATCACAAGGATAAATACTCAATTTAACAAACTTTCATTTTAATCGAAAACCCCCCAATCAATTTAACGTTTTTGAACCTTAGCATAGAAAATCTCAATTTTTCCCTAATCAATCTCCCAAAATACATTAATGGTTTTAAGATGCAAAACCTCAAATCTTTGTACCATAAAAGGATGAGAAAAATTATTTTTACTCACATCTTATAAACATCCAAAAAGCCCTAATCTTTAATTTCTTCTTGCCGATGACGCCGCTGTCTCCAATATATATATATATATATATATATATATATATATATATATAGCGGTTTCCCGTGCGGAGCTGCACTTCTTCTATGTTTTTTGGTGCTACTGCACTTCTTCTATTTATTAAACCAGGTCAAGTCTTTTAATCAGAATTCTAGCTTAATTCAGTTTTGTTTATGGGCCCTTTTTTTTATTTCTTTTCTAAGAATTCATAATGAATTCTCTCACTGTATGATGGTTAGGCTGAAGCCAAATTTTGGTTTGATAGTCACGTGGGCCATGGTGCTTTTTCATTACCAAAAGAAATTCTTGGCTTCCTGTACGTGAACGTTATTGTTGATTTTAATTTATTTTGTTTTCAACTTTGTATTTTTTTATATACTAAATAATTCTAATAAAATTTTTATACTAATAATTTCTCACTAAACCTCATAATAGCTTAATCTTTTGGTAAAATTAATTATATTAGAATTTTAAGATGTTACACTTTTCAACTTAACTACTTTCACGTGACTAACGAGATTTATTCCTATCTTTTTTCATGATCCATTTTCTTATACTACAATGATATTTGCACCATTTTTTATCACATGCTTTTGTACAGCTTTTTAATTAATTAGTAATAAACAAGAGAAATATTTCCTAATACATATTTTCTCTCTTTCTGTTTTAAACAAATATAGGTGGAACAAAGATTAAAAAAAAAAAAAGAGTGATGAAAATTCTTTTAGCAAAAGTATAACAATCCAAAAAGACCAAAACAAAAAGCAAGCACAAAGGCTATATCTTTATTCTTTGCTTTGCAAGTCAAGCTCTCCTATATAAAATACCATTGGCTAGAAATGACATAAATTACCTGCAGAAAAATGCATATAATATAGTGCAAGCCGTCAAACAAATGCACTTTATTTTCAAGTAAGTACGTATATTCTTGTGATTTAACATAAGATCAGAGTATATTTTAATTGTAGCTAAGGAGATTGAAAAGGAAAAAAGAGTGCCGCTTTTGCATAGTCCAATTTGACTATTTCCTTATTCTGTGTCTCAGGTGAAGGGAAGCTCCCAAGTCCTCTAATCGTTTAGAATTGAGCTAATGGTGAGGGGTTTGAGTAGTTTGCATGAAGTCATATGTTCAAACCTCATTTATCATCATTGTACATAAGAAAAACGTAATCCACGTTAGAAACATATATGATATTTGAATACAACGCCTTATAGACATTTTACAATCTTATCACCTCTTTAATCAACCTCTTTTCTATAAAAAAAAAATTATCACCTCTTTAAAATTGGCATTAATTAACCTATATTTAACGTAGTTTAAGGTTAAAGGCTGCTTGTTCCTTGTTGTCAACCTCTGGTTCTCATGTGATAGGTTTTTTTTCGGGTGCTCCTCACCCTCTTTTCTAAATTGTAAAATTGACTGGCTATTCAATTAAGCGTAAAGCAGGATATTTAGGATAATAATTTTTATTGTTTCATGTGTCTATTGAAAGTAAAGAAAGAAAAATGAATGTGAAAAGGAGACTACGATTAGGTGAGTAGCAAACAACATAAAGTACTACCCAGACTAAAGTGGTTTGATGGGATCTAACAAGAATTTAGTTAGAGATTCTTATGCAAAATATAATTTAAGTATTAAATTAGGTGGCCTGTCACCCAACATAATTTAACCATGGATGATGATCATACACACAAACATTTCACGCTCAAAGATACGTACTAGGTTGTACAACCCACATCAACACTTTGACGAACATTAAGTGGTCAGTATAGTGCCACATGTTAAACAAAAGTGTCAAAACTATCAGTTTTTTTTCAAAAATTTTGGACTACATTTACGAGGAGCTGGTTTCCTTAAGCATGTGTTTCTTGGGTGCTCCCATTAATTTTAAAGAGCAATTTCTAATTCTTTATTATTAAATACATATCATGTTAGTTACGTTAATTTATCATCATCATCATCGGTGGCTGATGTAGGACCCCGAAGCAGTGAGGATAATCTATTTCCAAAAAAATTAACAATAATTACTATTATATATATATAAGGAATAAATGTTAAAATTATAAAATTTTAATATAATATCTAATTGAATAAATTACATATCTCTTAACTGTCCTTTAAGTGATTTCATGTGTTTGAAATCGTTAAATAAGCAGTTCATTGTCAATATTATAAAAAAATGGATTTTAAAAAAGCTAGGACATGTTTGGTTTACCGTTACAAACGTATGTTTGTCCCAAAGAAAATCTATAGATACTTTGCCTCAAATGTACGTTTGGAATTTCCCAACGGCAAACCAAACATGCACTAAAATTTTGAAACTTATTTGGAAGAAGCTTATTTGATTATCTATACAAACAACTTCATATTTTTTTGATAATTTACTATATATAAGTAATTTCTTTATACTATTCAAACAAAATATATTATCTTAAATTCGTTTTCCAACAAATATACCCAAACAAAAACTGATTCTCATTATAATCAATTATTGTAATAATCGATTATACATATAATCGAATATTGAAATAATCTAATTTTGACAGGTGTCCCAAACATACACTTAGTAGAAAAATTTTAGACAAGACTTTTCTAAAGTGAGTTAATATGTAAAATGAGCAAATAAAGGTATATTCACTTTAGATTATTAATTAGTTAAGTTATAGTGAGTTAATATGTAAAATGAGCAAATAAAGGTGCATTCACCCGTTAGAACCTAGGAAAAGTTCACACGTCTGGAACGAAGAAAAATTCACATGTCTGGAACTAAAGAAAGTTCAACTGTCTGAAGTCTACACAAATACTCCACCCGTCTAATGAAACTTTCACCCGTCGAAGCTTTCACTCGTCTGAACTAAAGAGAAGTTCACTCGTCTGAACCTAGGAAAAGTTCACACGTCTGGAACTAAGAAAAGTTCACACGTCTAGGGTCTAAGCAAAGTACAAATGTCTGAGGTCTACACAGATACTTCACTCGTCTAATGAAGCTTTCACCCATCTAAGCTTTCACTCGTCTGAACTAAAGAGAAGTTCACCCGTCTGAACCTAGCAAAAGTTCACACAATGGAACTAAGAAAGTTCACACGTCTGAAACAATGAAAAGTTCACATGTTTGGGGTCTAAGCAAAGTACAAATGTCTGAGGTGTACACCGATAATCCATCCGTCTAATGAAGCTTTCACCCGTTTAAGCTTTCATGCTTTCATTCGTCTAAGCCTTCGTTCGTCTGATAGGAAGAACCCGACTTCCCAGACTTTGGGTCTGGCCCAAAACGATAGGCCACAAAACTATTGACCTATTGCTATTTTAAAAATCCAATACCAGTAAATTTACTGACCTCATCATTTGGACGCTACCATACCATCTTCTACCACCCCTAAAAAGATAAGGTTTACTGTTCAAGCTGTTACTGCTTCAAATGGCGACAACCTGTGAGCTACTGGATGCGGTGCTTCAAATGGAGGCAAACCGAAAGCTTCTTAGGAGGGAAACAAAAGGTTGCTTTGCTACTATCCATATGAAGAACCAGGTACTATTCTAAGTTTCTTAACTCAATTTAATTTTTTATTACTGTTAAACTCTAAATTAATCAGCAATAATAAGCGATTTAGAGGAAAGATTCTAACTTCATAATAATTCTTTCAAACTTTCGTCCCGGTCTTACTATTGATTCAAGATTCTAACTTTTTCAACTTATTGTAAAAAATATTACTATATTTCTACAGTATGTTGGACCATGGTCCTCTTTCCTTCTGATGCATTTATAAATACAAAGGAAGTAGCATTAGATTTTGTTATCCATTATTTATACTATTACCTTCTGATTCATTACACCCTTCATTAGTAAATAACACCTGATTTTATTTATAATATTTTATTTATATAAAATTATTGTATCTGTCAGTTTCTCATTAAGAAACATATATTTTTTACTTCCTTTTCAGACAGCCATTTGGTGAGGTCGAGCCTCACTTCAACCACCAATTTTTTCATGAGCTTGAATCACTGTGGACTTTAATTAATGAAAAGGGACATTGTCACCAAGTCACGTATAACAAATCTCGACAATCCCCACTGATTAGTGGTGCTTGGGAGGATCTAAGACAATTTTATGGTATGACTGGGGATCATTTTGTCTATCTAAGATATTTGGGAGACAGTCTATTTCACATTACAGTTTCCAACCAACCATCAAATCCAACTTCATTCCCAAGCTTCCATAGTCATAGTACCCGACGCCGATCCACCTATTTCATTATTACATTGTCAGATTACATAGCAACCGGGAGTCAATTGGTTGTATCTACAACCTTAAATTTTCACTTCTAATTTTAGAATTAATACTCATATTTTGGTATTAAACTTAGTCTTTTTTGCAGCATCTGCCCAAAGACTTTGCTTCATTTGTCAGGGATTCTGGATATTCGATTCTCTTACTACGTGGTCCTACTGGACAAAAAAGTTGCGACTTATTGATTAGAAATGTGCCAAACAAGACAAGCAAGATTGGACAAGGATGGAAGCAATTTTGTGTTGAAAATGATTTCCAACCTGGAGATACACTAAAGTTTCAATTTGTTAAAGCTGATCATTATAACATCGTTAATGTGACGAAACTTAATTAGGAAGTTGTATTAAGTTGTTCTATTAGTATATATGTGTTCAAAACCTGTTGTGTTACTTTTTCATGGTACTGCAACCTAACTTTGTATTAATTTACTTTTTAATTTCATGTTGACTTACCTTGGAATTTTTGGTGTTATATGAATATCACATATAATTTCGTTTGTATTACTTTTGATAATATCATATTGCTAAGTGTTATAGTTCAATAATATTTTCATTATTTTAAGGTTCAAAATATTCTTACTATTTTCAATATCAGTTATCTTCTATAAACAAATCACTACCTGTTCAAAAGAGTAAATTAGAAAACTTATACCGTTGTCACGTCTCCACTTTTCAGGTCCACCTTTTAAATATTCACCCGTCTAATCACTATCAGTGAAGAACCTTCACTCGCCTAATGACTATCCGTAGCTGAATTTATATTTGCTTAAGTAGTTACTTCAGTTGCTATAACATTTTATACTTACTATCATTATTCCATGTCTTATTTCTTAGAAAACAACAATTTTAACCAATGTCTTTCTGCCTGTCTAATATTAATATGTCATACTAGAAATAATTATCGCAATCAACACCGTCAAACCTGTGCACATGCACGGGTATATAACTAGTTTTTTTCAAAAATTTTGGACAATATTTACGAGGAGCTGGTTTCCTTAAGCATATGTTTCTTGGGTGCTCCCATTAATTTTAAAGGGCAATTTCTAATTCTTTATTATTAAATACATACCATGTTAGTTATGTTAATTTATCATCATCATCATCAGTGGCGGATGTAGGACCTTGAAGCAGTGAGGGCAATCTATTTTCAAAAAAATTAACAATAATTACTATTATATATATGAAGATATAAAGGCATAAATGTTAAAATCATAAAATTTTAATATAATATCTAATTGAATAAATTACATACCTCGTAACTGTCCTCTAAGTGATTTCATGTGTTTGAAATCGTTAAATAAGCAGGTCATTGTCAATATTATAAAAAATGGATTTTAAAAAAGCGAGGGCATGTTTAATTTACTGTTACAAACGTACGTTTGTCTGAAAGGAACTTTATAGATACTTTGTCCCAAACGTACGTTTGGAATTTCCCAACGGCAAACCTAACATACACTAAAAGTTTGAAACTTATTTGGAAGAAGCTTATTTGATTATCTATACAAACAACTTCATATTTTTTTTTGGTAATTTACTATATAAAAGTAATTTCTTTATACCATCCAAACGAAATATATTATCTTAAATTCGTTTTTCAACAAACATACCCAAACAAAAACTGATTCTCATTATAATCAATTATTGTAATAATCGATCATAAATATAATCAATTATTGAAATAATCTAATTTTGACAGGTGTCCCAAACATACACTTAGTAGAAAAAATTTAGACAAGACTTTTCTAAAGTGAGTTAATATGTAAAATGAGCAAATAAAGGTGCATTCACTTTAGATTATTAATTAGTTAAGTTATAGTGCAATTTATAATAAATTAAGGGTAAATAAATCCTTTTTTTATAGAAGGGTAAATATATCCTTGTTTACTCATTTTATATGTAAATTCATTTTTAGAGGAATTTTTTTCAAAAATTTTAGAATATAAAGTTAACAGTGAGATTATTTTTACTTTTTTATTGCCAAAACCTTAATGAAGTTTCCTATGGTACAAATGCAAAAGTGAGAAACTCGTAAAGATTGAGGCCAATCTTGCCTCAAAACTCTAATCAACCCTCCAATTTGTCCAAAACTTGAAGAACTTTTTGACGGTCAGCAGATATGGCTACCGACTCAATGCTATTTTAAGAAGTAAATAATGGTTTTTTTTTAAAAAAAGACATTACGCAGTATGGACATGGATAGTATCTTAATACTAGAAGCAAGATTCATATCACTTTGTTTTTATCCATGACTGTTGCTTAAGACACTCACAAACGATCATGAAGCAATTAAGTATTATGTTGAGTGGATGACATGAGTACAATTGTTTCAAATATGGGGGCAAATAATAAAGTACAAAGTATTACTTTTTTAAAAAAAAATTGAGGGTGTGCAGCTGCACATGCTGGGCAGGGGCTCTGCCACTGATCATCATCATTCACTTTAATTATATTTTTATTTTTATTTTTTTTGATTTGAAGGAAAGACTCATAAGAAATCTTATATGGGTGGGAATAGAGGAGAAGGGAAAGGGAAATGGGCAAAGCGAATTATGGGGTGTTGAACCCGCGCACTCTCAATTCATGTGTCGTACCTTAACCAACTGAGCTGACTCAAATGAACTTATAGTTTTAGGTTTTAATTTTGATGTATTGGTAGCTTAAATTTTTTTAAACTATCAATTAATTATACATCCCTATATGTGTAATTTTTAATGTATTCGATATAAAATTTAAACATTTTTAATGATTTGACAACGCATAATATATTGATTAAATAGTGTACAATTAAGTCCGTATATTTAAGGCTTGATGAACATTTTAGTCCCTTCAAATATAGGGGCTCTTTTTGGTTTTGGTCCCTCCAAATTTAATTGTTTGGATTAGGTGTTGATATGTTCAAAAAATTATGATTTAGTCCTTGCCATTAGGATGTGTCTATTAATTGCTGATGTGGTTGGCGGTGTGCCACACCAACACTTCCACGTGGACCAATAAATTATTTTTTAATGCCACATGGCATTTTCCGAGGAAAGCCTTTACATAGAATCCAATTATTAATTATTAATATGATGCTTGGAAGACTTTCGCGTTAGCAAATTAATGCCTCTTCTTTGGTGGGCGTATTACCTTAATCAATTTGGTACTTTCCTCCTTAGCTATTTTCTTACTTTCTTTTTTTATAAAGCACCTAAATTATCATCAAATATAACAATGGAACTCAGGAATTTTTGTGGGGAGGAATGGAGGAGGACAACTTGGGTTAATTGGGCAAGAATATGTAAACCAAAGGAAGCGGGAGGTTTAGGAGTAAAAAATATAGAGGTGTTAATTTAAAGTAGCTCTAATTAGGAAATGGAGATGGAAGATCATGTTTGAACCATAAGCATCATAGTGTAAGGCATGATGCTTTAAAGAAAGGGTCTTGCTGTTGGAAAGACTTAGGAAGAATTAGTAAAGGTGCGAGTAGCATTAGGGAGGAATGGTTAGAGGGTGGAATTAAAATAATTGTCGGTGATGGGAGAGATCGATGTGTCTCTTTGGCATGATATGTGGATTGGGGACGACAAACTAAGCGTTTCTTATAGTATAGGTTATTTGTTGTATCAGAGGACAAAGAAGCTAATAATGTGTGTGAGGTGGGAGAGTACAAGAAATGGATGTTAAGAGCGGAACTTGAGGTGGAGAAGAAACTTTTTTGAGTGGGAACAACAAATCTTATTTGATCTCATGAATTTGCATAGTTTGGTGCCTCGTAAACAAGACCATAGCGACCGTTGAAGTTAGAGGTACGATCATCTAGGATATATTTCGTAAAATCAGCTTATTCTCTACTGCAAGAGGATGGTAAAATTGTTGATGGAGTCTTTTTCAAGAAATTTTAGGCTAAATTAGTCTCTTAAAAGTGACAAGTCTAGCGTGGAGGAATAAACCTTAGGAGAAGAGGAATTCTAGATGCTGAAAGTGATCTCAAATGTATTGTTTAACAATTTGGAGTAGTCTACAGGTTTCTCTTATGACGTATGAGTTAGATATATTTTATACTTGAGACTTGGGTTCGAAGTGGTGCTACCAGAAGATTGCAAGGCTCATTTATTCAACATATGGGATACCAATAATTCAATAAACCTTAGGAGGTATGACTCTTACTATGGTTCACAATTTTATGGTCAATATGGTTACATAGTGGAATAATTTTCAGGGAAGATGGTTTGGATATTGATAGATTGGTTGAATTGATTAAGGTGAGATCTTGTTCTTAGATTAAAGCAAAAGTTGATGGTGTTTAATTATTTTTCTTATTCTAAGTGGTGTATGAATATATTGGAATGTATATATCAATGTCAAATATATAGGACTTGATGTCTTTGTTGTGAGGGTTGGAATACCCCTTGTATTCTCTTTAATATTATTTCTTGGTTGATAAAATAAATGCAAAATATATAATAAACTAAGAGTAGTATCGATCTTTCTCCTATAACTCTCATCAAATCCAAAATAGGTGTTGAAATTTTTTTTTATCAATTCTGAGGAATGGGTTTGTGATAAATGGTATAAGTCGATCAGCCAAACAGTCAGAGAAAGTGTTCATAATGTTGTTCTTTTAGTTTTTCTTTCACTTTATCATTATCACTTTCTTTTGGTTGGTATTCCAGACATATTTGCATAAAGGACATATGAAATACTCATGGCAGTTAATAGGAACATCATTTTGTCATTCTATCGATTAAAATCCATTCCGTCAAACCTATTTAATTTGACGAAGTCTTGATTCATTACTTTAAATGCAAATTCTTAAGAAGACTTCATCCTCTATCTTCCAAACAAACTCATCTTAAGATTGTTATCAAAGGGAGTAAAGAAGGGAATTAAAACAAGGTAAATTGTCCTTGAAACGTGATGAATACCGTCCCTAATACTAATTTTTCCCCCACTATTTTCAGAAAACAAAGAAGGTAAGGTGAGTGAGGCTGGAGAATGGAGGGAGGGGGTTTGGGGTGTGGTGTTTGAGATGGCGAAGAGAGCTTTTTGTGTGGGAGCAAGAACTTCTACAAGAATTAATGAATCGTCTTAGCTTGGTCACAACTATTCATGATCAAAAGGATAGTTGGACCCGAAAAAAGGATCCATTCGGGGTTTTTACTGTTAAATCTGCATACTCATGGCTACAGGTGGACAACATTCCCATTGATGACAACTTCTTCAAAGATTTTTGGGTTAAAACCGTTCCTCTAAAGGTCATAAGCCTTGCTTGGAGGATTATGGTTAATGGAATTCCTACGAGAGTGAACTTGAGAAATAGAAATGTAATAATGGAGGGGAGTGATCTTAAATGTGTTTTATGTAGTAATATGGAGGAGTCTACTGCACATCTTTTTTTCTGTTGCAGGATATCTTATGAAGTTTAGGCAAGATGCTATGCTTGGCTCAGATTCCACACAGTTTTGCCGGAGGATGGTAAATCACACTTCCTTCAACATTCTGGCTATCACTCGTGCAAAAAAACTCGGGAGGTTTGGTTCTTAATTTGGTTCACTGTTATTTGGTCTCTTTGGATTCATAGGAATAATATTATATTTAGAGAAGTCGATCTAGACTTGGAAAATCTAGTAGATATGGTTAAGGTGAGAGCTTGACATTGGGTTAAAGCAAAGGTTGATGAGGCTTATTTCTCTTTTATGGAATGGTATTTGAATCCATTGGATTGTATTAAACAATGTTCTTAGGTTCTTGGAGTAAATAGCCAATTTGGTCCCTGAAAGTGTAAGGAGGTATCAACTTAGTCCCTGAATTTAACGAAATATCAAAAACGTCCCTGAAGTTGTAAAACGTTAATCAACTTGGTCCCTCCGTCAATCCCATTCTACTGACGCCGTTAACGGCGCTGACGTGGCATGTTAAGTGCCATGTTGGCACCGTTGTCACAGGTTAGTGGTGTCCACGTGGTCAAGGACCAATTTGAAACTCTGAACAAGGGACTAAATTGATACTCACAACTCTGAATCAGGGACTAAATTGATACTCTCATAGAATTTTTTTTTTTCAAATTCATTTTTTTTTACATTACTTTTCACCCCTTCAGTTTCACCCTTTCAGTTTCTCCCTCATTTTTCATTGTTACCCCCTTCCCCTTCTTCCCGCTCTTCTCCTCTTCCCTCCTCCATACTTCGTCGTCCGCTTCAACTGGAAATGGTGGCTCAGCAACGAGTGGACCTCCCTGGAGCTCGTCGTCAAAGGTTTGTTTCTCTAGACCCATGGCATTTTGTTTTCATATCAGTTGGTTCGTCATTTTCACTTCCATTTGCATGCTTTAGGGGGATTTTTTTTCATACCATTTTTGTTCGTCTTCTTCCCTTTGATGATAACCCCCATTCCCTGAGTTTTGTTTCACACTTTATTTTGCATTCACTTAGTTACTCACTATAAAGTTAGGGTTTTTGTAACGTGCTCTGTTTTTTCTTTCGTAATAGAGGGGTCACGATTTTTCATTGTTTGTGCAGAATGAGTTCTTATGTAACTGTAATAGTTTACCATGGAGGCATTCTAGCAAGGAATGATAGTGGAGTTCTAGATTATGTTGGCGGTGAAATAGATGTCTGGGAAGATTTGGACTTAGACACATTGAACTTATTTGACCTCTACTCAATTGTGAAAGTCTGCAAAGGGTATGATATGGTTGACAAATTGATCTGGAGGGCCCCAAATTTGGACTTGGATTTTGGGTCGAGGGAACTCAGCACTGATAGCAGTTTCATGGAGATGGTGAGGGCTGCATTTGACAATGATAATGAGATTGAAATATATCATGATTACAACCCACAGCCCATTAGGTCGTTGCCACCAATTATAGAAATTATGGATGTTGATGATAAGGACGTGAATCAAGAGGAAATGACAGAGGATGCAATGAATTTGGAGCAAATGGAGGATGCAGTGAATGTGGAGCAAATGGTAGAGGAGGACCAAGATGTTGAAGCTAATCTGTTTGCAGAAGAAGGCTATTCAACAGCTGATGAAAGTGCTGAAGATAGCCATTATAGGCCTTTTCCTGTGATTAGTGAAGGGGAGTCTGAGGAAGTGCAAAATAGGAAGAAAGTTTGCAGCTCAAGGAAGGGAAAGGAGAAGGTTGGCAACTCAACTAAGGGAAAGGAGAAGGTTGGCAGCTCAACTAAGGGAAAGAAGAAGGTTGGGAGTAGAGGGAATAGGAAGAGGTCATCAACACCACCCATAATTGATTCCTCTATTTCAGGGGAATCAACAAATGATGAACTTTTTGTCAATTTTCGGGATGAGCAATGGGCAGAAGCAGCAACAGCAGCAGAAAATGTTAGTGATGAGAGTTATAAATCAAAAGAAATGCGTGATCCAATTAGCACTGATGAAGATGATGATGAGGGGAAGATGGCTCAGTTCCCTCAATTCAATGAAGCTGCTCAATTTGGGAATGTTAGTTTGCAGATTGGTATGGAATTTCCAAACTTAGCGACGTTCAAGGCAGCAATAAAGGAATACACTATACATATGGGAAGGCCCATAAGGTGGGTGAAAAATGATGCAATGAGGGCTAGAGCCAAGTGCAAGGAAGCGGGCTGTGAATGGGAGATTTAATGTGCAAGGAGCAACGCGAGGAAAAGTTTTCAAATAAAGACATTCAAGGAAACTCACATTTGCTGCAGAGCATTCAAGAACAACCAAGCCAACAGGAAGTGGGTGGCACAAAAGTTAGAGGACAAGATTCGATCCCAACCATCTATCACACATGTTGAAGTGTTCGATTGGCTAAAGAAGCATTTTAATATCATCATTGATAGGACAATGATTTTTAGAGCAACCAAGGACGCTAGAGAGTCAGTCGAAGGTAGTGAAAAAGAGCAATACAGTCGCCTTTGGGATTATGCTCATGAGCTGCTAAGGAGCAACCCTGGATCAATGGTTAAGTTTGATACAATCCCTATGCCAGATTCACCTCCACAGTTCCAGAGGTTCTTTGTTTGCCTGGATGGATGCAAAAAAGGATTTCTGGCTGGTTGTAGGCTTTTCATAGGATTGGACGGTTGTTTTTTGAAAGGGTATTTTGGTGGCCAGTTGCTCTCTGCCGTGGGACAAGATGCCAACAACTCAATTTTTGTGATAGCATATGCCATTGTTGATGTGGAAAACAAAGACAACTGGGGTTGGTTTTTGACACTGTTGCAAGAAGCCCTTGGTGACTACAGGCAATATGGCTGGAACTTCATGAGTGATATGCAGAAGGTTAGTTGATATTAAGTAATCAATTTAAGGGACTGATTTGATTTTGTTTTTGTATATTTGTTGCAGGGACTGACACCAGCCATGCAGGAAGTGATGCCTGGTGTGCCACACAAGTACTGTGTCATGCATTTGTGGAGGAATTTTATAAAAAGGTATAAGGAGAAGGAGTTGAGAGGGGTACTTTGGGACTGTGCCAAGTCAATCACAGTGACCCAGTTCAATCATCAAATGGAGAGAGTGAAGAGGATTAGTCAGCATGCATGGGAATATCTGAATAAGTGGCCCAAAGAGTCTTGGACAAAGGCATATTTCCGAGAAAACTGTAAGTTGGACAATATAACCAATAATACATGTGAGGTTTTCAACTCAAGGATTGTCAACTATCGTGCCAAGCCTATTCTGACAATGGCTGAGGAGGTTAGATGTTACATCATGCGTACCATGAGTGCAAACAAGCAGAAGCTAGCGGGGAGATTAGGGCCTTTATGTCCTATGCAACAAAGTAGGCTGGAAAAGGAGAAGTTGGATAGCGACAAGTGGTGCCCCATGTGGTCAGGTGATAATGATGGGATGAGGTTTGAAGTGCAAAACCCTCCTTTTAGAGTGGATGTGAATCTGGGTACACAAAGCTGCACTTGCAGATTTTGGCAACTAACAGGTATGCTCATTGCATAATAGTATGACTGTTTTTATACTTGTTGCATAATATTGGATATTGATTCGGTTTGTGTTATGACATGCACAGGGATGCCATGCATGCTTGCTTGTGCTGCAATTGCTTACAAAAATAAAAGGCCAGAAGACCACTGTCATGGCTGGCTGACGATAGGATCCTACAATGCATGTTATGAATATTTTATTCAGCCCACTCAATCTGAGCAATATTGGACACCTACTGAGTATGATAAGCCAGTGCCTCTTAAGATAAAAAGAAGTGCAGGGCGGCCAAAAAAAACAAAGAAGGAAAGATGGTAATGAGGAACCAACTAGTGGTCACAAACTGAAGAGGTCATACCCCCTTATTACTTGCTCAAGATGTGGTATTGAGGGTCATAATAGCAAAGGTTGCATGAATGAAGGGGTATCTCAAAGGCCTAAAACTAAGAATTCATCTCATGAGAAATCAGTGTCTGAGATACCCCTATCACAATCTGCCCCTGCTGATGAAACCACAAGGGTAAGATCATTGAATGTTGTATTTGCATTTCTTTACATAATGTTTGCTGATTGTGCTGCTATCTTGATTTAATTTCGATGTTCATGTTGTTTTTGATTAGCAATCACAATCCCAATCACAATCAAGCCAAGGGAATACAACAGCACAAGTGTAGGCTCCAGCACAGAGGGTATGTTGTTTTAAACTTAAGGGACTATTTTGATATTAAGTTGTAAACTTCAGGGACGATTTTGATTTTAAGTTGCTAATCTCAAGGATTGTTTTGATACTAATCTTACGAATTCCAACTTTTGCAGGAAAGAAGATATGGCATAAGAGGTCTTCTGATACCAAAGGCAATGCCAGTCAGACCCCCAACAACTGAACCGGTTCCAAGCCAACCACCTCCACAGCATATCATCAACCTAATTCCACCAGCTCCACGGCCCATCTTGGTTCAAATTCCAACCCCACCAGATAAGACAGGATCCAAGGGAGATGAACCATAGTTCATGTCTTTCATTCCAACTCCAGGGCTTCCACAGAATCGTCCAAGGCAACTTTGAGGATGTGACCAATTTTAGGAGGCTGTAAATGATGTAAATGCACATTTTAGGTGCTTGTTTTTTGGTTGTAAATGATGTACATGCACTATGGTTTTACATTTGCTTCTTTTGTGGATGTAATTGCACATTAAGTTACATGTGCTTCTTCTGTGTAAGACATGCTTTGACACCTTTGTGGTGCTTAATTTAAGATCAATTTTCTCTGAAGTTACATATGCTTAATTTAAGTTCAGTTTTCACTTAAGTTCATCACAACAAATGGAAGGAACTCGTCTATAACCACCTGTCTATAATAAACCATCTATAACCACCCATCTATAATAAACCATCTATAACCACTCATCTATAAATAACCCATCTATTATAACCCTTCTATAACCACCAGTTGTTATAACCTGTCTATAACCACCCATCTATAACCACCAGTTATTATAACCCGTCTATAACCACCCATCTATAAATAATCCGTCTATAATAACCCTTCTATAACCACCCATTTATAACCACCAGTTATTATAACCCGTCTATAACCACCCATCTATAACCACCAGTTATTATAACCCGTCTATAACCACCCATCTATAACCACCCGTCTATAATAACTCATCTATAACCACCCGTATATAAATAACCCGTCTATAATAACCCTTCTATAACCACCCATCTATAACCACCAGTTATTATAACCCATCTATAACCACCCATCTATATAACCACCAATCTATAGTGACTCGTCTATAACCATCCATCTATAAATAACCCGTCTATAATAACCCTTCTATACCCACCAGTTATTATAACTCGTTATAACCACTTGTCTATAATAAACCATCTATAACCACCAATCTATAAATAACCCGTCTATAATAACCCTTTTATAACCACCCATATATAACCACTAGTTGTTATAACCCGTCTATAATCACCCATCTATAAATAACCCGTCTATAATAACCCTTCTATAACCACCCGTTGTTATAACCCGTCTATAACCACCCATCTATAAATAACCCGTCTATAATAACCCGTCTATAACCACTCATCTATAACCACTGGTTGTTATAACCCGTCTATAACCACCCATCTATAACCACCAGTTATTATAACCCGTCTATAACCACCCATCTATAACCACCCGTCTATAATAACCCTTCTATAACCACCCGTCTATAAATAACCCGTCTATAATAACCCTTCTATAACCACCCATCTATAACCACCAGTTATTATAACCCGTCTATAACCACCAATCTATAATAACTCGTCTATAACCACCCATCTATAAATAACCCGTCTATAATAACCCTTCTATAACCACCAGTTATTATAACCCGTCTATAACCACCCATCTATAACCAAAGTATCAATCTTGCCCATTAGCTCCATCAGCTCTGCCTTCAATATTTCTTCACTATCATTGACATTAGTTGCACATATTTGAGGAAGCTCAGCAACACAGAATAAATAGCCACAATTTCCCTCATCCTGCAACAGCAATTTGAAGGAACCCGTCTATAACCACCCGTCTATAATAACCCGTCTATAACCACCATTCTATAATAACCCGTCTAGAATCACCCGTCTAGAACCCATATAGTTAAATGAAACTTCTCATTTAATTACTTAAATGATAGTACATTACATTACATTAACTTAAACCATATTTTCACAACCACAACAGAGCAAACAGGGACCAACTAAGACCTATGCACTCTGCCTACCAATCCGCAATACAAAGAGAATGGCATTTGGGATTTAGTGGTACCTTTGGCTATAAACGATGTAAATGCACATTTTAGGTGCTTGTTTTTTGGTTGTAAATGATATACATGCACTATGGTTTTACATTTGCTTCTTTTTTGGATGTAATTGCACATTAAGTTACATGTGCTTCTTTTGTGTAAGACATGCTTTGACACCTTTTTGGTGCTTAATTTACGTTCAATTTTCTCTTAAGTTACATATGCTTAATTTAAGTTCAGTTTTCACTTAAGTTCATCACAACAAATTGAAGGAACTCGTCTATAACCACCCGTCTATAATAACTTGTCTAGAATCCATATAGTTAACTGAAACTGAAATTTCTCATTTAATTACTTGAATGATAGCACATTACATTACATTAACTTAAACCATATTTTCACAACCACAACAGAACAAACAGGGACCGACTAAGACCTATGCACTCTTCTTACCAATCCATAATACAAAACGAAAACTTAGCAATACACACATTACTGCAACCCCAAATTTTAGCATTCTAACATCTGTCACCAAAGTATCAACCTTGCCCATTAGCTCCATCAGCTCTGCCTTCAATATTTCTTCACTATCATTGACATTAGTTGCACATATTTCAGGAAGCTCATCAACCCAAAATAAATAGCCACAATTTCCCTCATCCTACAACAGCAATTTGACAAACATAGTAAGGGGCAAAATGTTGAATGTCCCTGTAAATGAAATAAAAAATGTAAAGAGAATGGCATTTGGGATTTAGTGGTACCTTTGGCAAAGGACATCCATAAAAGGCCCTACCTGGGTTCCTAAGAGTCCTAGAAACTCGTAACATAGCTCTCCTCTCACAATTACAAACCAAAGCAAATGGGTGGTTGATTTCTGCACCATTAACCTTAGAGCTACCAGACCAAGAGGAACTTGTGGCTTTCTTAGCTTGTCTTCACTGCAGAAATGGTGAACTACCACCCATCATCATCACGTTGGAAGAATGAAAGTTAGGGTTGGAGAGAGAGAGAGAGAGGAAGCAAAGAGAGAGAGACAAAGAGAGACGAGAGAGAGAAAGGGAAAATTTAAAGAAGAAGAAGAAGACCGTTGGGAGTTGAATCTATGCGAGTATCAATTTAGTCCCTGGTTCAGAGTTTCAAATTGGTCCCTGACCACGGGGACAAGGCACTTAACGTGCCACATCAGCGCCGTTAACGGCGTCAGCTAACTGGGGTTGATGGAGGGACCAAGTTGATTAACGTTTTACAACTTCAGGGACGGTTTTTGCTATTTCGTTAAATTCAGGGACTAAGTTGATACCGCCTTACACTTTCAGGGACCAAATTGGCTATGTACTCTAGGTTCTTGATGTAAGGGTTGGAGTACCCCTTGTACTCTTCTTTTAATAATATCATTTTTTTTGGTTTGTAAAAAAAAAAAAACTATTTGCTGCAGGCTAATGGCAAATCGCTTCTAAGAATTATTCGGATTAGAAATTATTTACCAATATAACCTAGTTTTGAAACTACTTACCAGACTAACCTTGTTTTTGTCATCGTGACTTTTTTTGTTATGTTTTAACTGCTGACGTGTAAAGCGCCATATCAGTTGACGTTTTTAAAGAGGAAGATTCTATAGTACCCCTTGGGTGCCATACCCTTGTCTATGTGGCCCAATCAGATGGTGAGAATTTAGCCCATGTCATATTGACACAATTCAATTAATTGAGGTGACACATTTTGATTGGAAAGAGGGTACCCAAACCCTCTACTTTCCAAGGGTACCATAGCAACGCCTTTTTAAAGAAACCAACTGATCTTACGTTTTCACTTTTTGGACATGTGGCGAATTTCTATTGGTCGCTTTGTTTTTCAGAATTTTCAAAAAAATTGCAATTTTTTTTTTTAAATAAAAAGCTGAGCCACGCTTGCCTTCTTTAAAATGTAGAATTTGTCACGTGTCGAAAAGTGAAAACGCTAGATCAGTTGGTTTTTTTCAAAACGCCAACTGATTTGGCGTTTTACACGTCAGCAGTAAAAAAAATAATAAAAAAAGTCATGTTGGCAAAAACAAGGTTAATCTGATAAATAGTTTCAAAACTAGGTTATATTGGTAAATAATTTCTAAAAGAATGTCACTTTGGTTAAAAACTCGAATTTTTCACACACCAGAAATTATTAGTTAGCGATTTGGATAATTTCACTTTCAATAATTATTTGAAGGAGTTAGAGAAGACAATGATAATCAAAGAGTATAATAAAATTTGTTAATAAGTAAACGAATGAAGATTTGCTATCTTATTTTAGTGTATCACTTTGTCCCCACCAATAATATTTTATCATATATTCTATATTTTTAAATTACAAGAAATTTCAACTTATGTGACAATATATTATTAGTGGGGATAGAATGTGATACATTAAAATGGGACAACAGATCTTCATCCTCAGTAAACGTGTCTATTATTGATGAACAAAGATATCTATTTACTGATGAACAAACACAATTGGTCATACTTCAGAGTACATTTAGTTTTACGAACTATGCTTATGTTTTGTTGTTAGGGGATTTTATTTAATACCCTATATTGATTTAGCCGGATTAATTCAGCTATTATGGAGCCTCATGAGGATGAGCATCTCTCAATGCTTTGGTATCAGACATCTCCTCGTCAATAAAGAGTGGGGAAACACGAAAACATGTAATATGCTCATACAATATATAAATCTTAAATCATAAGAAAAGATGTAATGTTTCCGCTAAGAGTTAGTTATCTCAGCCTATCTAGCTATAAGAAGGCCTTGTCTGAATGTCTAGTCTCAAAGTAGTATAAAGGATTGGTGGCTACATCTCAGTTGATAACAACAGCTAGCCAAGCCCCTAGAGATTATTTTCGTTGTCAAAAAACCGTTAGACTCTGAGAACGAAATCACGTCAAAAAAAAGGAAGCGTGACAGAGATTAACATATATAAAAAAGATATATTGAAACCTGATCTGATAGGTGAACAAGAAATTGAAAAGTACATTAGACAAAGTTGCTAGTGTTTGTTACTGACTTGGTGGTCCCTTGGGGCGATTTTTAGGCTCTAGATTTTTGTACTAAGTATGTCTTTGGAGTTAATATGCTATTTATGTAATTTATATATGTTTTTATCTTGTTTCTTGTATATGGGTTGGGATATTTATAGTACCCTCAATCAATATACTTATAAAAAAAAAAAAAAGGAAAAAACAGGACCTGCGAAATTGACACGAGCAGAAAACGATTCCAATTTTCTCAAAACCTATGACTCTTTGCTTATTACTTTTATTGTCTTGTTTGGGTATTTTTTTATTAATTTCCTGGGTTTTAATTTTCATGATTAGTTATGTGGGTGAGAACTTCATTCGTAAAATCAAATTCCACCGTCCATGTTTTCTCTGACCCAAAATAATTACTCCATCAAGATTGAAGATTATTGAAGACAAATCCATCATGTTTCTAAAATGGGGCCTTCTTAAAGATCACGCTCAAAATGATATGTTTACCTTTTGTTAAAAATCACGTTATAGTACTCACGAAGCCATAATGGGTTTCAGTGGGAGTCTCTATCATGGGACCTGGGAGCGAGAGGTAGAAAGTCGCTATAATGCTGTATAAACTTTTGGAGTGCACATGCAACAATTTTTTGGTATCCAATGTCCCGATTGATGGCATAAGGGGCAATAAAACTACCCTAATTGGTGGTGTAATGGCCAAAAACTCAAAATGTATGTGGTGAAACATGAATAGGAATGAGATTCAAGCTAATTTGTGACTTGAAAAAAGCGAACTCTACTTGAAATTGATTTGATCAAGCATGAACTGATTACCCACTGGAATTCAACTCAAAATACCACTTGGCTTGCCAATTCTATTTATAAATATGAGCTAAATGAGCTAAATTGTTTCAAATGTTCTGAGTAATGCAAAGCCAAATGAGAAGCACCTTATGCTCTTGGCAACCTAGGCTTGGGAGTAAAGTGGATGAGAAAATAGATGTACTGGTGGTTGAAGGAAATGGATATGATGCAGTCAAATTTTGACACATTCACTAGTTGGAAACCGTTGGATGAAAATCAAATGATTTATATTTTAAACTAATAAATCTGATTTAAAAATTTAATTTGAAATGTGACTCATCTTATCTTTATCTCACGGTTTTGAGTTATGAATGCAGTGAATGCACCAAATCCGGTGGTTGAAAGATCATTTCACTAGGTCAAGGGCAAAATGGATAACAGAATAAAAATGTCAATAAATGACGCAGAGTAAAGTAGGAACTTTCTCTAATTTCCTGTTTTAATGGTTTCCATGGTTTGGTTGTGCATGCCATTTTGCTGCTTGTTGCACTTTCCTTCGGGATGAACATCTTCATGCATATTGTTGGGACAAAGCAACTGATGAAAAGTCAAACTATATTGAATCATTCACACTGGCTCTTATAGAGCCATGACATTACAACAGAAATAATAGAAAAAGAAACTATAGTTAACTTGCTGGTTTAACTAACAACCAGGTTTAACAAACTCACTTAACCAACTAACTAATACACAACATAGACTTAACATTCCCTCCCTTAAACTAATTGCTCATTAAATAACAATTAGTTTAGTTTAGGAACTTCACACACACCAAGTTGGTTACGAAGCTTCAAGAAAGCATCCAACTTGAGAGGCTTTGTTAACAGATCTGCAAGCTGATCCTTAGAATTACAATAACTAATTCTATAACTCCATCCTTAGATAAATCCCTGAGAAAACAGTATCTCACATCTATGTGTTTACACCTGCCATGCATAACAGGGTTTTTAGACAGCTTTATTGTAGAACTGTTATCACACCATATAGTATTGCAACCTTCCTGTGAATAGCCTAGCTCTTTCAGAATTTTCCTCATCCAAATGGCTTGACACACTGCTCCTGCTGCAGCTACAAACTCTGCTTCAATAAAGTCACTATCGGTTGCTTTTTAGAGGACCAAGCCACAGCTCCATTACTCATCAAGAAAACATATCCTGATGTGCTTTTTCTGTCTTCTAAATCACCAGCATAATCACTGTCACTGTATGCTAGCAATTCCTCTTTTCCTCCCTTCTTGTATAAAATTCCATAGTTCATAGTTCCATGCAAGTATCTGAGCACTCTTTTTGCAGCTTGAAAGTGCAACTGAGTTGGATTACTCATAAATCTATTGATAAGGCTCACTGTATACATCATGTCTGGCCTTTTAGCAGTTAAGTAAATAAGACTGCCTACCAATTGCTTATATCGTGTCTCAACCACTTTTTCACCTTCTTTATCTTTGCATAACTTGCTGCGTAGCACCATTGGAGATTTCACAGAATTGCTATTTTTCATGCCAAACCTTTCTAACACCTCCATTGCATACTTCCTTTGGCAGATATACACTCCTTGTTCTTCTTGAATAACTTCTATTCCTAGGAAATATCTCATCTTTCCTAGATCAGTCATGTCAAACTCCTTTTTCATGGAATTCTTAAAGTCAGAAAATAGCATATCATCATTTCCTGTGAATATGAGATCATCCACATAAATGCTGACTATAAGAATTCCTCCTTTCTCACTGTGTTTCAGAAACAAGGTTTGCTCATTCCTACTTTTCTGAAAACCTTCATTAAGAAAATAAGTCTCTATGCGGCTAAACCAAGCTCTCGGGGCTTGTTTTAGCCTATAGAGAGCCTTGTACAGTTGGTACACTTTGTGCTCACTTCCCTTCTTGACATATCCTTTTGGTTGTTCTACATAAACTTCTTTAGACAGAGTTCCATATAGAAAAGCTGATTTCACATCCAATTGAAACAATTTCCATCCCCTTTGAGCTGCTAAGGCAATCATCATTCTGACAGTATCGAGCCTGCTGACTGGAGCAAAAAATTATGTGTAGTCTATGCCATACTGTTGGGAATATTCTTTAGCAACCAACCTTGCCTTATATTTATCCACCTGACCAAGCTCATTTAGTTTAGTCTTGTATATCCATTTGACTCCTATCCTTTTAGCACCAACAGGCAAATCTGTCAAATTCCAGGTCTTGTTCTTTTCAATTGCATTAATCTCAACATCCATAGCTTGCCTCCATTTAGCACTTTTCACAGCTATCTCAAATGTCTCAGGATCTGCATTATCAACCCGAGTCATATTAGCAATTTCCTCATCATCTTCAGAGAGATTTTCTCCACTCACATAATCACTCATCCATGTTGGTGGTTGCCTGTTTCTACCCTCTGCATTATTTCCATTACCAGTTTCTGCATTGCTACTCCCAGGCTCATTACTTTCTTCTTCATTACTGGACTCACCACTGTCTTCACCTGGTTCCTCATCCTCTAAAGTGCCTTCATTTTCACCCCATTCGAGAGCCCTCATCCTTGTGACTTTTACTCCAGTCCCAATTAGCTTCCTCCTCAAAGACAACATCTCTACTTATAAAGATTTTCTTGGCAACTGGATCATACAACCTATAACCCTTTGATTCATCACTCATGCCAAGCAAAACACACTTGCAACTTTTATTCTCCAACTTGGTTCTTTTAGCATCTGGATGAACACAAGCAATGCAGCCAAATACACGAAAATGAGTCACTGAAGGCTTGTTGCCACTCCAAGCTTCTTCTGGTGTTTGATTCTTGACTGCTAGTGTAGGTGACTCGGGTCATAAACTTTTAGGAACTCCTTTTCCACACAATAATGATCTAACCATATTCATTATTATCCTATTCTTTCTCTCAGCTACCCCATTTTGCTTAGGGGTATATGGTGTAGTTAATTGTCTTTTAATTCCAGAAGCTTGGCAAAATTCATTGAATTCATAGGATGTAAATTCTCCCCCTCTATCCGTGCGAAGACACTTTATTTTCAAATCACTTTCCTTTTCAACTAGGTTTTTAAAACACCTAAAATGATAGAAAGCCTCTGATTTTTCAGCTAAGAAGTATATCCATGTCTTTCTAGAATAGTCATCTATAAAAGATAGAAAATACCTCTTGTTGCTTTTTGAGGAAGGTGTGATAGGGCCACACAGATCTGCATGAAACAGTTCTAGTTTCTGTGTTGCTCTCCATTGGCTCTTCTTCGGCATTACATCCCTATGTTGTTTCCCCTTCATACAATGTTCACAGACCTTTGATGTGGCTGATAAGAGAGGAAGACCTTTAACCATTTCTTTACTGTGCAGAAGCTTCAAGCCCTTCAAGCTTAAATGACCATATCTGCAGTGTCACAAATGTGACTGATCCTCATTAACAGTTTGAAAACAGGATTCATTAGGAACTGTAAATTGTGCAAACAGAATAAACATTCTATTAGCAGTCATGGCAGTCTCCAAGATCAACCCTTTGTCAGGGTGATATGTTTTGCATTTTCCAGATTAAAACATCATTGTCAAACCTTTTTCTTGCAGTTGTCCTACACTCAAGAGATTATTCTTGAATTCAGAAACAAAATACACTTCCGAGATTACATGAATTATCCCATTCATTCTCAGCTTCACACTTCCCTTTCCAGCAACATCCATTTTAGAATTATTGCCAAGTTTCACAATTTGTTGGAAGCCTTCATCAATCTCACTGAACCAGACCTTGTTTGCACACATATGATTTGAACATCCCGAATCAAGAAACCATGCATCTTCCTTTTTCTTGCATTGAATGTCTTCATGATCCATCAAAAGTAACAATTCTTTCCTCATTGAACTCAGCAAAATTGGCTTCTTTGTCCCAGCCAAGGCATTCATTTCTATAGTGTCCAATTTTGTGACACTTATAGCATTCAATGGTAGCTCGATTCACCCTTCCTCTTCCTCTGCCCCTTTCTCTGGAACTTCCTCTGCCTCTTCCTCCATTATCAGTTCTCTCTTCAGAAACCACCTTTAGAACTTGTTCCTCTCCACGATTCCTGTGGAACTTCTGTTCATGCACTATCAAAGAACTCTGTAGCTCATCAATAGAGATACTTTCAGTGTCCTTTGACTCTTCAATGGAACAAACTATGTAGTTGAATTTTTCAATTAAAGATCTAAGAATCTTTTCAACAATTTGCACATCATTCATTTGTTCACCATGGGTTCTCATCTTGTTAGCAACACTCATAACTCGAGAGAAATAGTCAGCAATAGATTCACCTGTTTTCATTTCTAGGGTCTCAAAATCTTTCCTCAAAGCTTGAAGAATAGATCGTTTTACCCTTGCATTTCCCTGATACTTCTTCTTCATAGAATCCAAGATCTCTTTTGAAGTATTCTTCTGCAAGATTGTCTCCAAGATTGTTCTGTCAATTGCTTGGAACAAATAAGTCTTCACTTTCAGATCTTTGAGCTTCAATTCATCAAGTCGCCTCTGCTGAACTTCGGGTAACACCACACCTTCTGCAGGAGCTGTGAAGCTCGTGTCAACCAGGGTCCAATACTCTTTGGATCTCAAGAAATTCTCCATCAGCATGCTCCAATGGTCATAATGACCATCGAAACGCGGAATTGCTGGTTGCACAAAGACTCAATCATTCTTCTCATTTGCCATTGTTCATACTTCAAGAAATTGCGATTCTTTGCTGTTTCTTTCCCGACCCCAATCGGAGCTCTGATGCCAGATTGTTGGAACAAAGTAACTGATGAAAAGTCAAACTATATTGAATCATTCACACTGGCTCTTATAGAGCTATGACATTACAACAGAAATAACAAAAAAAGAAACTATAGTTAACTTGGTGGTTTAACTAACAACCAGGGTTAACAAACTCACTTAACCAACTAACTAATATACAACACAGACTTAACACATATGAGTTCGACGATTTACAATAAAAACATCATTAAGCATATAACAAATTAATGTTAAATTTACTACAAACTAAACTAAATTTGATAAAGATGATGATGCACGATTCACTCCAATTTGGTGCTGTGTACAAGATTATTTCACATTGTACTTTTTTTTGGTAATGATCCACATTCTACTTCGAGTGAGAAAGCACTTTACAATTTGTGCAACAATATTATTATACAAAAATAAATAAATACAAAAGTAGCTGGAGGCAGAGAGGGAAAACCTGGGGAGGGGAGCACTAAGTGTCACATCAACAGATTGGCAATATACAATTCAGAAAATATTCTAATACTCTTTCGGCTAAATTGTTCAAATAATAATATTGGTATTCTCAAAACAAAATCAAATTGACAAAGTTGAAATAATACCGAGGCTTTTGCACACGCAACTATCCAACTACGAAATGACATCTAAAATTTGCTTTATTGTTTTTTTTTATAGACAAATGTTAGTTTGTTAGTATTTATTACGTTAGTGGAGGAGTTGAATCCATGATCTTTTTATCACGCAAATCCTATGTGACTGTCTCTCTCCCCCAAGCCACCTTATCACTCCTAAGTTGCTTCATTGTTAATTATAAGGAAATGAAGCAAGAGTCAAATCACTGTTAAGTAAGTTGTATCTGATGGATTTTGTTCTATATGGAGAAAAGCCATTTACTATTTGTCATATCAGTGTGACCAGTTGCCTAACAAATAACAATTAGAAGTCCAGTTAGCTAAAAGTATTTTCTACAGCATAGGCTAATTTTGGACAGCAACAAAAATGGTTCAAGCCCACTATGCAGATTAATTGCCAGCATATCGATTACCTTATGTGACACTCATTGGAATTGAGAATATTAAATCACAGCACAAATTCTTAATGCATAAAGCTGTAATTGCCGTGTACCAATCTCTAAAAATGCCATATACAAGTTAAATATTAATTTGAGTGTCAATCATACATAGTATTATCTAAAAATTTCTCCCATTACTGGACTTGACAGGTGCGGTAGTCAATGTGTTCATAGAACTGTTTGACACTTTGATGCCTTATAAAATATATATATATTGCTAGTCACTACACAAAAATAGAAAGTGATACCTGACCCTCCAACTTAGCATGAGTATCTCAGAAGATGAAAAGATGAATTATGCTAAAATTTGACACAACATTTTAAAATAATAATAATATTCACTTAATCAGAAAAACTATTCACTAGAAAAAAAAAGACATATAGCAGGAAGAGATGTGCAATACGAAGACTTCTCAAGAGGTCACCCATCGTAGTACTACTCTCGTCCGACACGCTTAAACATATGTTTCAAATATGTATAATATGCACAATGTACAAGTAAGATAGCTTTCAAATATGTATAATATGCACAATGGCCTTCTTCTTACATGCTCCAGCATCTCGTCCTCAACTGTAATCTTGATTGCAAACATGGCCTTCCCTGCTTTAATCTTCCATTTCCTCAAGACCTCGGCATCAGTGGAAGGAGGTGGCGTGGTCTCATTACCACCAACAACCCTCCCACAAATCATGCCACATGTTATAATTCTGGGCATTGAGCTTCCTATGGAAAAGCCATAAGATCAGCGCTGCTTTATGGCACTGAAAACTGCACATTAAAGTGCCAACAAAAGCAGATAAGTGTGGTAGAGATGAGAATGTTATGCTAGACGAGTAGGCATACAAAAAAAAAATATAAGATTAGGAATGAATGTATTAGAAGGAGAGTAGGACCGGCGGATATCAAGGAAAAGATGGTATAATCGCACCTAAGATGGTTTGGACATGTAAGAAAAAGATCAATAGAACCTCTAGTTATGAGAGTTGATCTAATGAAAGAAGGATAAGAAGACCAAGAAAAACTTTAGTTGAAACCATTAGAAAGAATTTAGACTTAAATGACTATTAAACTAAGAGAATAGAATAAGGATGAGAAGAAAGACACAAATTATGCAGCAGAACACTCATATTTTGCTTTCATTCATATTAGAGAATCTATACAAGAGGTAACAGTACAAAGTAATGATAAAATAGAAAATAACTTGCTGCAGTATCTTAGAAAAGATATGGGCTACCTATGTATTAGATTTGGGCTTAACTCAATCCCAAAAGCTAGCTCTGGTGAGGATTGTCCAAGCTTTATAAGCTCTTATAAGGCTCTATCTCTAGTCAATGTGGGACTTGGGTTTTTTCCAATACACCCCTCACGCCCAGCACTATTGGGCTTGGTGCGTGGATAATATGGTGGACGGCCCTTTAATGAATCTAGGATAGGCTTTGATACCATAATAGATTTAGGCCTAACTCAACCCCAAAAGCTAGCTCTGGTGAGAATTGTCCGAGCTTTATAAGCTCTTATACCCTCAAAAGCTAGCTCTGGTGAGAATTGTCCGAGCTTTATAAGCTCTTATAAGGATCTATCTCTATGTTATAGTATCAAGAGTATATACACAAAATAAAGGCTACGGTATAGGTTTCGAAGAAAAAGCTTATAACCTAACACTCCTCCTTGAGATTTTTTCTTGGAAACTCCGAACTTTGATCTTAGGTAGTCAAATTTGGCTTTAGGAAGTATTAGTCAGAATATTTGCAATACACAAGATTGATTTCTCCTTGCCTTTGAGATTCTCTTTTTGGATGAAACTTGACATTAATATGCTTTGTTCTTCCATGCTGCACAGGATTTTTAGTGATTGCGATTGCTGATTGACTATCCACTAGTAGATTAACAGCATTTGTAACATATCCTAAATCTGATAGTATCTTTTTGAGCCATATGGCTTGATTAGCAGCAATTGTTTCTGAAATATACTCAGTTAAGAGGATTGTGCAACCACCTCTTGTTTCTTAGAAATCCAGGAAAGTACAACACTCACTTCCAAAGGAAAAACAATAACTAGATGTTCTTTTAGAGTTTTCCAAACTTGCAGCCCAGTCGCTGTCAGCATATCCCACAAGTTCAGCACTTTCATCCTTCAAGTAGTATAAGCCTACCTCTGATATACCTTAGAACCCTTTTAGCTGCACCTAAATGAGTTCTAGTTAGTGAATGCATGAACCTTGAGAGTAGGCTAAAAGACAACACAATATCAGGTCTGGTGGAGGATAAGTATAACAGGCTTCTAATTCTTCCGCAAACCGAAGCACCAGCCTCATCTTCTTGATTTTCTATTGTCAATTTTTGATTCACTAGCAGTGGATAAAACACTGGTTTGGATCTCTTTAGAAGAAATATCTTCAATATGTTCCAGGCATATTTCTTTTGGAAATGAAAATGCCAAGGTTATTGGTCAATTTCCATTTCCAAAAAAATACTCCATTTTTCCAAGATCTGACATTTCAAACTCTTCTTCCATTTTTAGCTTGAATTGTCTAAACATTTAAGCTTTGGTCAATGATAAGGATATATCATCTATAAACAGAGTTTTGAGAATTGACAAACTGATTGAATTAATTCACAATGATTACAATTACAAGCTTATATACAAGCTCACTTCTTACAGTGGATGATTAACTAATTAACCACTATGCAACTGCCTTAAACTGTTTACAACTAACCACTAAAAAGTCTGGGGAGTGTATTCACATTGCAAAGAGTCTCTATGAATAGAGGCAGTTTTGCTCATTCAGAGAGCATGAATGCAGGAAAAAATAAGCATCTTTGTTTGTGAGATACAAATAGAGAATGTGAGCAAATCCTAAACAGTGTAGGACGTGGGAAAAATACACTGGTAAAACTTCGGGCATCATCTCTATTACTCATTGGTACTGCAATTATAAAGAATTATAGTATTTGAATAGGAGAGGGTTTCAGTGAACACATTATTTGCGCCTCTTATGTGAGAGATGTGGAGAGGATATTGTAATTTTCCTTTAATATTCTGCGGAGTTTGTCTTGTGGTCTTTCCGTGTATGTTGAAGGGTTTCAAGGTTAAAATTTGGTGGTCTTTTCTATGCTTTGCATACATTCAGTATCAATACGCTGTTGTGTGAGTTTGTAGATCTAACTCTATCAGATTCACTTTGGTGTTCATTATCGCATTGCAATATTATTTAATTTACGCTGCGAATCCATCCTTGAGGCCAACAAAAAGGTGGCAAGAACAAATTTCCATTGTGAAATTAATAAGTGTTAAAAAGAGTAATCACTCACTGATTTAAAACAGAGAAGTATGTACAGACGCGAACACTCAAACAGGCAAAATTAATTTAAGAATGAAAGAATGATAGACAATAGTCCTACTACGTTTGGCAAACAATCAAAAAAGAAAGAAGGTAAATGCAAAAAAACTGTCCTACATGGTGTTACTTGTCCCCAGAACTAACTATGATCTCTCTGGTCTAATCTCCTCTAGCTGCTGGTGCACTTGCTGAACTTCTGGTCGTGCTGATGGAGAAGGATCAACACAGTGCAAAGCAAGCTTCAATGTGTTTAGCAACTCATCACCAATTGTTGATGCATCTCTCATCAACTCCACATCGAAAACCTCATTTGTCCACTCCTCTTTGACAATGGAGGCAACCCACTGAGGCAAATCCACATCATTCATAGACTGATCAGGTGACTTCCCAGTTAGGAGTTCCAATAAGATGACACCAAGACTGTAGATATCAGTTTTAGTGTTGGCTTTCTTAAGCTTTGAGAGCTCAGGTGCACGGTACCCCAATGCTCCAGCAGTAGCTATAACGTTAGAATTAACAGCAGTTGTCATCAATCTAGAAAGACCAAAATCTGCAATTTTAGCATTTGCATTCTCATCAAGCAAGACATTGCTGGATGTAAGGTTCCCATGTATAATGTTCTCCTGGGAATGAAGGTAAAATAAGCCACGAGCCATGCCCTGTGCTATTTTCATCCTTGTTGGCCAATCAGTGACTCTTTCAGGTCCACGAACTGCACCAAAATGGAAATACAACTTGTTAATCAGCTCTTTGAAAAAACAAAAAGGTAGAGAGGAGAGAAAAAGAGACAATTCTATTTCAAGTTTCCTGTTTTCAGAAATAATTACAAAACTGTTACCTGTTTTCAAAATTTTGTAAACAACAAAAAGTTATTTTCAGTGTTTCCTACCCAAACATAATGAAAACAAGATAACAATTTTTTAATTACGTCTGAAAATAGTAAATGAAAACAGGAAACTAAAAACAAAGCAACCACATCCTAAGATTTTACTGAAATGGTGAAAATTGTGTATAATAATAAGCCAAATGTGTGGCTTATATAGAACAATAGCGTTCACTAACTAATAACTAAGTTACTGTCTCACCAAACCAATCTAGCTGACTTCTAATTAATACTAAAAGTACACTCTAATCATACTCTAACTATAGCAATAAGCTCTACAAAAAACAAAACAAATATGATCATAGCAATCTATGCAGTATTAAACTACCTGGACTTACCATATAGGAAAGAAGCAAGACTCCCTTTAGGCATGTAATCAAAAACTAGAAGCTTTTCCCCTTTGGGTCCCAAGTAATAGGCCCTAAGAGCTAAAAGATTTGGGTGTCTAATTTTCCCTAGAACACTAACTTCTGATTCAAATTCTCTCTCACTTTTAGTGATCTTTTCCCTCAATCTCTTTACTGCTACTTGAATTCCATCCTCCAATGTAGCCTTATACACAGTTCCATAGGTGCTTTTTCCCATTATCTCTGCTGTTGCACACAAGAGATCATCAGCTGTAAATGTCATTGGTCCATCAAAATGGACTAGTTTCCCTCCGGCTTCGCCACCTTCTTCAACTTCACCGGAAGCAGCAACAGGAGGGACTCCTTTTTCTGTCCTCATAGCAGCCCTGCCATTCTCTGCCTTTGATGTTGCTCTTTTTCTAATCAGGCAAAAGAGCAGGATGCAACAAAGTGTTACCAGGACTATGAAGAGGGCTCCTACTGCTATGAGAATTTTGTCTTTGGTACTAAGTTTCCTATGATTGTGGTGTTGTGACAATTCAGGAGGTGGAGCAAGGACTCCTGATGATGGAGCTGGTGAAGGACATGGGGTTGAAAGGCTATATCCACACAGTTGAATATTTCCTAAAAATGAGCTTGAGTTAAATTTCTTGGCAAGTAGAGTGGGAACAGGACCTGAGAGGTTATTGTAAGAAACATTGAAGAGATTAAGACTATGTTGAGTGTCAAAGGTGACTGGAATTTCTCCACTGAGATTATTCAGTGACAAATCAAGCTGCATAAGCGTGGAAATGTTTCCAATACTTGCAGGAATATGACCTCTAAATTGGTTTCTGCTCAAAATTAGAACAGAAAGATTATGTAATCTGCCTAAAGCTTCTGGGATTTGATTGTCAAGGTGGTTGTTCCCTACATTCAACAGTGTGAGTAGTGATAAATTAGAGAGAGTACCAGGCAAGCTCCCACTCAAGGCATTATTAGAAAAATCTAAAGATCTAAGCCTAGAAAGGGTTCCTATTTCATTGGGTATAGCTCCACTAAATCGATTATGACTGAGGGAAATCTCTTTAAGTTCACTTAAGCTTCCCAAAGAAGCAGGAATATTTCCAGTCAAATAGTTATGATCAAGGATCAAATTTTGAAGCCTAAAGAAGCCATTCTTCAAACTACCACCCCATGTGTTAGGAACAGTACCAGAGAGATTATTGTGTTGAAAATTAAGGAATGTGAGAGAAACTGAGTGAGTTAGGCTAGCTGGTATTGGACCTGACAAGGAATTGAAGCTCAAGTTAAGCCAATAAAGCTTAGAGGAATTGGCAAGGCTATCAGGGATTGTTCCTGTGAGCAAGTTGTTACTTAGGTCAAGAGACTGAAGCAAAGGACAGTAACCTAATGAAGGAGGGATTGACCCAGTTAGCCTATTGTTGAATAGTTGAACACCTCTTAGGTTGGGAAGAAGGCCTAATGTTGAAGGGATTGAACCACCAATTTGATTATCATGAAGACTAAGCTTTCTAAGTCCTTGAAGTTGGCCAATCCTCTCTGTGATAAGACCCCTCAATCCCTTCCATGGGAGCTGGATTACAATAACCTGTCCATGAGCACACTTGATACCAGTCCAACCTCCAGAACAAGCTCCATAGCCACTGTCATTCCAGCTTCTCAAGAAGCCTTTTGGATCAACTAGCTCTTGCTTGAATGCTTGTAGTGCTAAGAAATTTGATTCTGCCACAACCACTCCATCCCAACGCTCATCTTCACCCAAAACTGGCTTCACACAAGTGGGTAGCAGAAGAATCCACAAGCAGAAGAACCAGCAGAAGGAATGCAACCCCAAAAAACTATATGGGTTGTAGGTTTTAGACTCATGAGTCTTCCATCTTTCTTTGTTCTTATCAGAAATATGGTGCCAACATGCTGCACTTCTCATCCCAAGTTGCAAAACCTGACAAGGGTTATGGTGAAAGCATTTAGAAATCAGGTTCATGTTCTACTTAATTACCATAATGAATTTGACTAACTAAAGCATAATATAAGAGGCAAAATGATTGAGTGAAAGTGATTACTTAGTAGAGACTGTTGTGTTCTCTGTTGTGTCAATAAGAAGAGAGTGTTTCTATTGTAAGAAGAAGAGAAAGAGGGAGCGTGACAGTTTGTGATAGATAGTAAACAATAACAGGAGAGGAAGCGTTGAAGGATGGTTTTGACGTTTTGTAGTGAGGTGAGGGTACCAAGAGGAGTGGGAAGAGAGAGTGAAACTGAGAAGAAGCACGTGATTGTCATCAGATTGTGTGAGTGCTCGCGCGGGGCTGAGACTGAGCACAGAGAATCTTGTGTTGTGTTAGGGAGAAAGAGGAAAACTTGAGAGACAAAAGTCAGGTGGGTGCAATAACAGATTCAGAGGCTCTCCTTCTTACAAACAAACAGTAACGGCTAGTTTTCCTTATAACTTGAATCCACAAGCCTCCTCTAAGAGGATGTTTGGGTAAGATTAATTCTTATCCAAACAGCTATTTTTTATGATAAAAGCTGTTTTTCAGTAGAAGCTGATATGTTTCGGTAAGCTGATTAAATTTCAAAACAGCTATTTTTATGAGAAAAAAGTTGTTTTTAGAGAAGTTTGAAGTTTGAAGCTTATTTAAAAAACTGTTAGATTATTTTGAAACCAATAACATTCTTCCTATTTCACACCTACAAAACTAACTACCAAACAAATATTATTAAATTATACAAAAAACTTCATACCCTTTTTAGTAATTAACTATATATAAGTGATGTTTTTACACAACCCAAACAAAATAGATTATCTTATAATCGCTTTTCAGCAAACACATCCAAACATAAAATTGATTACATTATAATCGATTATAACAATAATCGATTATCCATATAATTGATTATTGAAATAATCGAATTTTTACAATCGATCCAAACACACACTAAGATGAGTTTGAACCAGTAACAATGTGATACCCTTAATTAGTTAAAGTGTATTAAGATCTCGATCCACTTTGACTAATTAAGGATGAATATACTCTTATTTATTTACTTTTTACTTAAGCTCATTTTAGAGGACTCTTATCTAATTTTAATAATTTATAAAATAGGAAAATGTTTAATACAAGTCACGGCACCATTAAATACTTAGAAAAATTATAGTGAATTAGTCATAATTAAATGATAAAAATTTAATGTAAAGTAATACACATATAAGCGTGTTTATATAGTATTATTATGTTTAGTAAAAATAGTATTATTATGTGAAATAATGCATCTTATACATATCATGGTTAACCTCATCTCATATTAGTATAAAGTGGCAAATTTCATTATGACACATCCCATTATAATTAAATAAAATAAAAATTATACAAATATAAAATTACTTGTGTCTAAATTCTTTTACGTGTATTTTCCATGGTCAAGTGATTGGAAGGAGATCTTCGATCCCAATTTTCTATCACTTTCTCTGTTTTCCATCAATAACAATTTGACACTTAAAAAAATAAAATTACAACTCATTAATATTTATATTCATTCTCAATATTTGATTGATGAACGACACTAAAATACTATTTTTTGAAATAATAAATTTCTATCCTAAGTGATCATGGTGTGTTCGACCTCTCTTCTTTTATTACGTACCCGCGCCCCAAGGCCTAAACGGCTATTTCTTCTTCAGTACTGTTTAGGTCCATCCCTCTTCTGCATTATTCTTGCTTCCGGACCAGAAAATTACAAAGTGCACCGAAATTACTGAGTTGTCCCTGACACTAGTGCCTGACATGGCCTACTAGCACTGTACATTAACATCCAAAAGAAAGGTAACTTCCCTGTTTTAGCATTATATGATGAGCTCAGTTCGTAAAAGTTCAGGTAGGCAGTCGCAATTCTATCATAGTGGTCCTGAAATCTGAGAAGAATCATCATCATCATCATGTTAAATGGTACTTAGCCAATGTCCACAATACGTTTGCATGAGTCCATAGGCCTTTGGCAGTTGACACCTCTGTTCATGACTTCATGTCGTTTTCTGTAAAGTAACAATGCTAATTATCCTCTCTGCTGTGACAATGAGTGGTGTGGGGTTAGTTTTGACCGTCCATAAAAAATTCGCCCCCACATAGTAGCAAATTTTTTTTTTTGATGAATGATATAGTACCAAATTTGATACTATCTCTTGAGATGAGTATGAAAATGTCCACGTGTGTTTCTCTCATTCAAAACAGATTTTTTAGCCTTAATTATCTTTTGAATGTTTACTCAATTAAGATAGATTCTATTCTCTTTAATTTTCTTCTCTATCAAATTTCAAAATTATAGGGAATATATTTAGTAAATAATTAACATGCATTTTTATTTATTTTTGTTTTTCATTACCTTAAAATAAATTATTAGCTTTTTAAATAGTTTACATTCACAACATATTACAAATGTATAACATACTTAAAATAAAGTCTCTAAAGTATATTGTAAACAGCATTAAAACTTTCAAACAAAACTCGTATGCACAAAATACTAACTAGTTATAATTGAAAAGGTAATACATGTAATTCAAAAATTAGTAGTCATTCTATAACAAGTAAAATGATAACAATCACCTTTTAGTTTGATGTTTAGACAAATGAATTATTTTTTATTCAATTTTAATAATTAACATATTAAGACTTTTTAACATTTGCCTAATAACTTGTTATAAATTTGTCAGTAAAAGAAAACAAGGAAAATGATCAACCAAGTTTACAATTCAGTAAAACTTAAATGAGCAGGTGTTTATTCCAACTTTTTAAAGTTTCATGATCTTGGGAATTGCATTCATTCTTGGGACTCTTAATCTTGTCATTTTGGATATTAGTAGTTAATTACCAAATGTTTGAAGCTTGAGAAAGTTAATTGACAAAGATTAAAACCACTTTGTCCAAACAATTTAGCTGCTTCGTTCTTCTTACCATGTTGTAACGTGATTAATAGACAATCCAAATTAGTTACCTTCACTAGTCAAGCGCAGAGTCTTGCCCAACACCTCTTTATATCCGTGTAAACCTGAATTCATCACTCACAAGTTTGCGGGTATGGCGAGAACCGGTCCACTGTTAGTGTTATTTTTCAACAAGCTTATCTCAATCAAAATATAATCGGATATGCCAAGCACATCCAAACTCGTAATAATCCAAATGCAATTACCCATGAATGCTGAAACTATACGGCACTCAGCATTCCGCGTTCTATGACTAACCCGATGCGGATTTTCTGGCAAATCTTGGTCATGCTATGGAGTTGGGTCTTCATTATCTGGATAACCGGGGTCTCCTTTATGCGTCTGGTAGCTACTTAGCTTTCGTTTTGTTTGGGATTTACCCTCCTTTTTCACCCAAAAAAAAAAAAAAAACCGGTATTAAAAGAGTACTAAACCTGATGCAAGCAATTCCACTTATTCAAGCATAAATAGAGCCTCGTCAACAAAAAGGACTCGGAACTGGTAGTCCTTCATAAGTAGGCCATTTGTAACTGAAGCTAGTGACATGGCTTGATCTTGGAATGAAGCAACCTCTCCTCCCTCTAAACTATTTATCTACCTAAAAAATATAAAAACATCGAAAAGGAACGCTTTCCAAGATTTAAAAGCGTACTAGTTGATTCCTTCAGCAACTTATACCTCAATTTTTAAAACCGGCTGTCATGGATTCTTTGTAACTTTCATACTTGCCAGCACTAGAAAGCAAAACCAATGAATAAACTATCTGTTAACTATCAACAGTACTTTCAGATCCCTCCATACCTGCTGTTATTTAAAGCCCACTTCTGATACTACTTGTCATTGATACTTCTATATACCAATATCTCTATTGTCATGGAGGATTAAATATATTAGTAATAAGATTTTAAATCTAAATGCGTATTGTCCAACAGTCTAATCCAGAGTTTTATCCGTAAACATATGACAATGCACCCCAATACAAGAAACTTGTGGACAAAAAATCATTTCTAAGTTCTGGCTCTACAGAACAAAGCATACAGGTTATCCTGCTTAAAATTCAAACTGCCCCAGTGCCGCCACATCCTAATCTCCCTAACATGACCTCAGTGGTTACTGGCTACTCCGATGCTCAGAAGCAAACTCATAGATCCCCCAAAACACGTTATAGAAATGCTAACAAGAAAAAGAACAATTTCTGTCAACATGTTGTATAGAAAATCCAACAAGAATCCAACCAAAACTAGCCCAACCCCCTGAATTAATGCACTCTTCGAGCTACTGCATCCAATAGAATCTCTTCAACTGAGAATATAAAATTTACATAGCCAAATAAGAAGCCACTTAAACTTTTTTTATTCTCTGGAGGCTTCAATACACTTACAAATTCGAAGATACAGAATCCAAAAAAGATATCAACTTCCTAACCCTGTGAGACATATATTACAGCAACCACCAAAAAATGTAGGTTTCCAGAAACTCAAATGCTGGACAAGGCAACTAGAACAAGAACTCCATATACGTAGCTTCAATCGAAACAACAAAACAGCATAAGTATCAGATGACTGTACTGTTATTAATCATTATGAAAAACAACAAAAGAGAACTTCCTCACTCCCTGGTCCTAGTCCAACACTAATAAAATGGGTAGAGTAAACTCAACAGTCAACAACCAACCAAACCTAAAATGACCACAAATAAGACCATTGTCAACATTATGGACCATAATGACAACCTGAAAATTCACAAGCAGGTGCATTGCATTCCGTATATACCCTTAGACTTCAACCCCTTCCTTTAGATAGAGACAAAAGGATAAATCAAATTGACAAAGTTTTCCTCTATTATATGCTTACATAAATGGACAATCACAAAAAAATTATATAACCGCAAAGCAAAATTTAGGATAAATGAATCTAACTTCATCCTAAAAGCTAGCTTAAGAGAAAGGATCGACCAAGTCCGCGATTGCAATTGAGGACGCAATGTTGTGATTTTGGTAGTCTCTTCAACCACATCGCGACCGCATTTTCCCACAATTGTCCGCAATAGCATAAAGAAAAAGCGCACACAAACATAACAAAGGTAACAAATGGTGCCAGAAACAAAATTGGAGACTAAAACTAAATTAATTGAGAATTGAGAACATTACATTAACACATTCTCTTGAGAGAAAAAAAAAATATTCTCAAATTGCAATGCTTACCATCTACATATAACTAAACAAAACCTAAGCAATTCGCATCAGATGTCAAAAGAATAGAACTACTTTAGAAGGTAACTCGTTCAATTCAGATTGGTTGAACCAACCTCCGTTTACACGCGTGAAGCAGAAGACGCAGCTCCCCCTAGGAACGAAAGCAATCCGATATTGGCTGGTTCTTGATCATCAAGAAACAAGTCCTCGGGGACTCGAAACGCACCGTGTACACACACGATAGCCAATCCAACCATCAACGCCGAGATCAAGAGGGATCCGACGGTGGTGAGAAAGACGACGACGACGGTGAGGAAGACGAGAGCGGCGAGGGTTTCGCGGTCGGAGAAGGTGCGGCCGAAGAGGACGAGAGGCTGATCGGAGGGGCGGAAGAGGTAGAGGAAGGTCCAAGAAGAAAGGAGACCGAAGAGAACGAGGAGAGAGAAAGGGTGAGTTACGAGAGAGAGAGCTAAGGCGATGGCTATTAGGGTTACGTAATTGACGCGGAAATAAGAGAAGTTCTTGCGAATGCGGGAGTATGCTTCGGAGAGGGTGTATGGGCGGGAGAGGTTGTTGCGGTCGATGAGTTCCGACCAGGGGCGGCGATTGGAGAAGCCGTGGCGGAGGGAGGAGGTGAGACGGGAAATGAAGGAGCGGAAGGCGGGAGTTGAGATTGGTGGCTGGGATTCGGAACTGCCGGCGGTGGGGGTTGAGATTGGGAGTGTCGGAGGAGATGCCATGATGGGATGGGTGGCGCGTGAGATGTTTGGGACTTGGGATGAAGAGAAATGATAGAAAGAACGATGCAATGAATACGATTAGTTTAGCCTTTCGGGGCGACGATTGTAACGCGGGACGAGGACGAAAAGGAAAAATAAATGGATGGAATAGGAATGGAAAGAAAAGAAAAACAGAACAAAATGTGGACTCACTTTTAGGCTTTAATAAAAATTAATTAATCAATAGTCTCTCACAATTATATAATTGGGATATGTTAGTCTTTGTGTCCAATTTTTTCAGTGTCAATCAGTTAAGTTGCCTAATTGTTCTATTAACTTGCCTAATTGAAGTGTTAGTGACCAACAAATTTTCAACATGGAAAATGAATAATTATAAGTAAATTTTTTTTCATTTTTAAAACTTATTTAGTGATGAAATGACGTCACCGTTTTCTTCTTCCTCATTCCCTATTTTTAAAACTTACCTCCATTGTAGGTTGTAGGTCGATCATTTTTAAGTTGTTTTATGTTGCTTGAGAAGTAGAAAATTATTTTGGTTACCCAAAAAGTCCCCTAACAATTTAGTCATGAGACATAATAGTCCTTACATTCACCAGGAACCATGAACTAAATAGAAAACACTACACCTTTCACTAAAGACAAAACACACTTAAACACTGCAACTACTATCAATCAATGTTGTTAAAGCCGGATCGAACAGCAGACCGAAAAAGGTTTCGATTCAGATTCAATCGGATGATGTATAATATAAGATTTTCTCATAAGTTATAACATGCAATACTAATAACATAATATAATTATTAACTGCTTCCGATTTTCATAAGTCATAAGTTATAACTAGCCGATCCAATCCGATTTTCATAACCTTCCTATCAATAGATTCAGAATCAATAATATTTGAGGCTTGCTTTTTGGAACACCCCCCCATATTAGGCAAAATTTTCAGAATATCATTATTTTAATTTTTATTTTTCAGTAACATTGAGAAGTCCTTTTGGTGGCTACGACTTCTCAACATAATTTGGGGAAATTTTTTTGTCACTCCATTAATTTTGTATTGTTTTAATTATATTTATTTTATTTTATTAATTACTTTTATTAGTTTAATGAAGCTTTCACCCGTCTAAGTTTTCATGCTTTCACCCGTCTAAGCCTTCGTTCGTCTGATGACTTTCATCCGTCTAAGTTTTCAACCGTCTAATGAAGCTTTCACCCGTCTACGCTTTCATGCTTTTACCCGTCTAAGCTTAGATGGATGAAAGCTTCATTAGGCGATTGAAAGCTTAGGCGGGTGAAAGTCATCAGACGAACGAAGGCTTAGACAAGTGAAAGCATAAAAGCGTAGACGGGTGAAAGCTTCATTAGACGGTTGAAAACTTAGACGGGTGAAAGTCAACAGATGAACGAAGGCTTAGACGGATGAAAGCATGAAAGCTTAGACAGATGAAAATTTCATTAGATTAATATAAGTAATTAATAAAATAAAATAAATATAATTAAAAAAAATACAAAATTAATGGAAAACAAAAAAAAATTTAAAACCCACGTTGAGAAGTCGTGGCCACCAAAGGGAATTTCTCCATGTTATTGAAAATGGTGATAGTTTGGTATATAATTTGGAAAAGGTGGTAGTTTGAAAAATAAAAATTAAAACAAGTGATATTCTGAAAATTTTGCCCCCATATTACTATTCACACCATCTAATTCTTTTTTTTTTTAACCTTCCTTTCCAAAAATACTCTTTTGTTTTTTATGCTACAAAAATACTCTTCTATATCATCATCACCACCAAGAACCAAACATCTCACCACCAAGAACCAAACCTCCCTGCTTCATCACCGGAACCCACCATTCCAACCAAGACCTCTATTCACCACCCGACAAGACCTATATTCACCACCACAATTCGGCCATGACTGAATAATGATTAGTTTAGAACTACGCTGGTATGATATTTTGGTATAATATATAATAGAATTATGCATAGTTAAAGTCTATATTATCCATAGTTAAATCATAGAATTAAAGAAATAGAAAACTAAAATTAATATCTATCTTACAATATATATTTCAAAAAATAATATCAATATAAATACATTATATAACGGAACATATGATAAATGATATGGAAACGAGAATGAAATCTAATATGATAGCAGATTTCAACCTAAAACTATTGGCTTTAAGTAGGGAAAATTTTATATATCTTTTGAAAATTAAATTAAATTTTTAATAAAATTTTATTACATCTCATCCTAGCTCAAGTCGAGGTTCTATGCATTTAAAACAATGGTTTCTCTTTATTGATCATTGAAAATTTGACAGATATTAAACAGGAGGATCGAATTTACAACATTGAAAAAAATAGGTGGACTAAATGTACTCAAAAAAAATTATAAAGATCAAAATCATATATGATCAATAGTAAAAGGATCAAAAGTGTAATTAAGCCTATATATTTCTATGAGAAAGGGCATAGCCTTTGTTGGGTCCTGCGTCGACCTTCAAAACACATTCTCAAGCTCATCTCGATTAGATTGTGCCTAATGTATTGAAATTAGGACTTGAATCCTTTTGTTCTCCTTTTCTCTAATGTTTTCTTTTATATTATATGAGAGAGAAAGAGACAAATAAATTTTAATAGGCTTTACACAAAGCAAAAGAAAAAAAGACATCCAAATCTTTCAAATTTATATAGGCATTCTGTTCATCACTTCCTTACGCAGATATTAATCTGCTACCGCCACTGCAAATCCCGCACGACCTCTTGCTTTATTAAATGTTAGGTTAGAAAAAAAATTCACACAAAATGATAGAAAGTGAGCTATCACTCTGGGACTTGAAATAATATGGATGGGATTCACCTATAAGGGATTTATTTTGCACAAGACGGGGATCGAAACAAAGTCGACCTCTCACTGAAAAATATTTTTATACACATTTGTCATATCTTGCAGACTTAACATGTTTCCACTAGACCAACCAGTTTGGATAAACTTTGAGTACTTAAATTAAATATATTAGATCATTATATTATTAATTTATTTATTTATTATAATGAACTGATAATTAATTAGTATAATATAATTATTGATATGATTAGATTAATACACCCAAGTGCTTCATGTTTTCCCTCTCTTGCATCGCTGGCACTTTGGCAATAAATTCCGAAGCAGCTTTTTCCCATTTATATTACGTGCAAGCGAGCACTGCAACAGCACAGATACTATTACTAGTGCACGTTGTATATGAAGGTTTCTTATGCAATATCCATTTACCTGAAGTCTAAGATAAATTGATGGCCCAAATTCGCTAACGTAATTTTCATCGGTCCAACTGTCCATGCGCTTAGGAAATAACCAGGCACCGTAACTAAGTAGTTCATTGAGTAATCAACCATCATGCCTTTACATTCCCATCAAAAGTTCCCATGCATACAATCAAAGTAAGAACTTATTCTCTTGGGTTTATGAAATACGTAGATACTTGGTGTATTAGGCAGCAAATGCAGAAGGTGAACATCATCATCACATTAGGTTGCTTATTATTTTTGAAGAGAAATCGAAGTTCAAGCATCTGAACCTGCTTACCTAGCTCGCTAGCTGCTATATATACATGGCTGAAAGTATAGCTAGACGATCGAGCAGTACTTTTGGTTTGTGATTAGTAAAAGAATTAATTATATATAGGCTTTGGTTAATTCTGCAAAGCGTGTGTATATATATATATACACAAATGCTAATTAGTAAGAAAATTTTGATTAGGAATATATACGCAAATGAGTTGGATGCAAAATTAACAATTGTTTGATGAGAAACTCAAATAAATAATTGATTTAGTGTACCATATCATTCATGTGCTTATATATATATATATATATATATATATATATATATATATCTTTTAAAGTGGGCATGGTACACCAGCATCGTCATTCACAAATATCCCTTCTTATCCATGTTGTTTCCCTCTCCTTGGCTGAATTACAAGCGCATGTTAGTGATTAGATTATAAGTTATATTCCATACTTTAATTTTAGATCCAGCAACTCCACCATATATTCCTTTTCAAGCAGAAGATAACTTTCTCACTCATAGAAATTGCTATATATACACGATTGGAAAACCTTGCACGTCACCCGAATTGAACGCACCTCTTCTATATATGAATATTCTATCTTAAAAAAAATTTATTCACTCTATCATGTTCTTATCAAGATCCCAAGTTCCTCTTACAAACAAAATTTGAAACCTGAATAGTAATATTGACAGATTTTTCTTTGACAGAGTTCTATTGCTTTTAAACACGCTATCATTTATGAATTTAGTGGCGTAATTAACTAATGACTCGAAAGGTCAAAGCCAATTTAATTGGTTGCTTGTTGAATATACTTAACCGAAAACCAATAAAGTCCAACACAACTTAATAGATAGCTGAGTTATTTAAGCATGTTATCGAAGGTTCGATTACTGTCGTGTGTATGAAAAATGTTTTGTTGGAAGAGACAAAACTCAATTCAATGATCCCTACATCCAAAAAAAAGATTGGTTTACTATTGGTTAGGGGATAACTTTGGTTCACACCAAAAAAAAATATTAATTAGCTATAATGTTCTTTATTTCTTTATTTTATTTGGCACTCTATCTTTTCATAGTAGAAAGCTTATGAAAGAAGAAATAAAGGCGAATGGTTTTTGGAATATTTCTAGTATTTCAAATAATAACAAAAAATATTCATGTTATCATCTAATGACCTACGGTCTTTCGGTCAGTTGTTATTTTTTCTTAATCAAAATTGGCATTGCTGAAAGAGCTTTTCTCAATATCTGATATCGCTGTCCTTATCAATCTTTCTCATTGGTAGGTTAATTCGTCACACTTTATGGCCAGTTAACATGCGAAAAAAAGGTAAAATGATGACCCAGTGAGCAACTTACGAGTTAGCACTAAAAATAACAAACATTTCATCGCACACGAATCTGCATTTCTAACAGACTGCCTTATACGTGAAGCACTACCTTACAATGATTTTCATACATTGTATGGACGTAAATGGATCGAAGGTCCTTTTACACCCAAAACAGTGCCAGTGTGTATCACGTCAAATAATAACTTTTTTAAAACCAAGTGTTTAGTCAACAACTTTTTTGGATCTGTTACTTGACAGCCCATTTAGGAATGGTGCTTTTAGTCCAAAGAAAAAAAAAAGGAAGATATACTATCTATCATACTCTTATTTAAATGACTCAATCAAATGGTGAGAATTTAATCTTATGTAACATTGACATCACTCAATTAATTGAGATGACGTATTCTGATTAGACAAAAAAATACCCAAACCCTTTACTTTTCAAGGATACCATAATCCACAGCAACGTCGAAAAAAATACAAACAAAGTGTGTGTTTTTTTATAAGCAAATAAGTGTGTTTATGTATTTTGATACAGTATTCATGTTCGAAACGGATCTACAAATAATAAGAATAATAATAATAAATGATCTCTTTTATAATTTTAAGTGCTTTAATGATCATTCTTTTTTATTGTTCTGTCTGTGCTGAAATGAGAAATTACATCAATTATCAAGAAAAGATAATATATTGGTATATTGATAATTTTTTCTGGAAAATCATATATACAAAGACTGTGCTTGGGCTTTTGTGCCCTCCTCTTTACCAAAAAAAAAGATAATTAATTAATAAGCACTAGTTTTAAATTTATATTTTGAAGAAAACCTTCATCATTAAAGAAGACATATATCAAAAAGCGAATAGACCCACTAAATTAATATGACACACTTACACTTTCAATAGATAGTACAGACTACAGAGCAGCAAAAGAAATCTAGCTTACTCAACGTAAGTTTTTTGTCATCTAATACTCCCTCTGGACCTATATATAAGTAAAAAAAACTAACTTCACACGTATTAAGAAAGTTAGTTATATTAGTTTGATTGTCTTGATTTGTGTAAAAAATAATTATAGTTACTAAACTACTCTTCCTTGGGAGTGTATAGTGCTCTTGAAAATACTTTAATTAAATGCTGCTATTTTAAATTTATAAATTTTCTCATAATTTGTTTTGCAAATAAATGATATATATAATATTTCTCACCTATGATATATCCGAACAAGACTCAAGTGAACTTATTTGAAACATAAGTAAGTTAAAGATCGATCTATAGAATCTTATATATCCTTAATTATATTACCATTACCCATTGAAAAATCCAAAAGTAAATATACACTTATTTATTCACATTATAAACAAATTCACTTTAGAATAAAATTTCCTATACATCCTTTCACACTGCATATGATCCCGTCAATGAAGGCCACCTAGACCTGCTGCCAATTGCACTTGCGACATTTTGAATGTGATGTAATAAACCAATTATTTACTTGTACAATTAACCATCTTCTTCCTAGACCTAACAGTTGTTCTAATCATATGCTCTTTTTAACTTTTCTTCCACCATTAGAATCTTTGCAATCTTTTCAACATTCTTGCCCTACTAGAATTTTTGCTTATTTTGCATACCAATATGGAAGAGTCTACAAATATGTGAAGCTCCACATATTGCATCAAGAAATAGATAGAGAGAGAGAAAGAAAGATAGATCAACTTAAGTTGCTTCCATGGCTTGCAGCTTGCCAGATGTGTTTTGCTGGATTCAAAACCTTCCACCAATCTCAAAATGGGGAACAGATTCCATGTCCCTAAACATATGTCCTTCAAGCTCATCCCAACCATTTCTTAACCTTACCATAGCCAAAAATCATCAATCCCCACAACTCTCTTTTGGCATTATTGCAGACTTCAATATCCCCATCCCTCTTTGGACCTCAAAACCATTCAAACCAATTAGCTCTCATGAAACCATGAAGTTAATAGATCATGAAGAAACCATTTCCAATCTCTTTGTTAATTTCATTCAAGCCATCCTTCATTATGGCTCCAACAAGAATAGCCCCTTCATCAGATTTCCAAAATTTGATTCTATTTCCAACTTCTCAGACCTTTTCAATCTTTCTTTCTTCACTCTCTTGTTCCTTGTTTGTATATATGAAGCTCCTAAAGATATTCGTTCTGGATGTGTAAGTGTTTTGAAAGACCATTTGACAGGTTTTCAGTCAAGACAAGCATCAAATTTGCTTATGAAACTCTTGGGGTCAAATTTGGAAGAGCAGTGGATGCGTTCTGTGAACCTTGCAATTACTAATTGGATTGGAGAGCTCGAAGCACATAACAACACTTTCAGAACACCATGTCCTCTTTTTTCTTATGCATTTTCAACATTTGGGTTATGGAAAGTGCAATTGTATTGTCCTGTCATATCCATGGATGTTGAGAATTCAAAAGGCCAATATTCAGCTAATGAGAGACTTCAATTCTCTCTCAAATATCACCAACTTGAAAGTGTTCTTCAATTCAATTACGAAGTCAAGATCAAAGAGAAGTGGGTTGAAATCATGGTCAACATTGACAACATAAGGTAATCAATTAATATTACAGATAATACATATAAGGCCAATAAATAAGGATCTCAACAGAAATAAAAAAAAAAAGTTAGTCATTAGCATTTATGCCCGTGTTATTAGAAATTAGAAATAGGAAAATAACAAAAGGTCACTACCATTTGCATAATTCTTGGTTCATCAGCTCAAATTAGTTAAAGGTGGCCATCTTTTCTTTTTCCCTCTAAGATATTCTACAACGTGCTGAATTTAAACTCACATCTTTTATTTACCTGTTTGGATCTGCCATGGGTTGGATGGAAATGATGTTTTGGTGGGTTGGGTGGAAATCACGTTTCGACTTGATTGTTCAAAAGCTATATATAGCTTGTTTGTTTGGAAAAACATTCAACACCAACTGACATTTCAATTCTCATTCATAAAAAGTTTCAAATTGAAGCTTTAGAAAAAGTGCATTAGAACGGTAAAAAGTTTCATTTGTGTTTTGACGTGCTTTTGGACTACTTAGACGCATTTCCAAACATGTTTTATATAGTTTAAGATTTTTAGATAGAAATTTGAAATTTGAAATAAGTAATATTTACTAACATTTTAGATTTTTTAAAATTAAAAAACACACATATCGGGCCTTATTTTAACTAAACAATTTGGTGAACTAAATCACTCAATTGTGTTAGTGAATCACATCCATCTTTATTTATTCTATTTTGAGTATAATAGAGGTGGTTTTATTTTAAAGATTTTAATTATTATGCATTGTCGGTGTAAAACTTTTTGAACTATCAATCAATTATCAATCATGACTTTGATGATTTCTAAGGTAGTTAGGATAAAAATAAAAAAATTTATCGACATAGCAATTTCTAATTGAATATCTGTGTAAAAAGGTTTTATACTGTCGATACATAGAAATTAAACTCTATTTTATATTTTTTTCCTTTGTCGTGTTTAATTTAATTTCATATTATTTAGAAAATTTGTGGACAGGTGTGATGTTATCAAATTAGTGAACGAGTCCCTTATGAGGGAACGAGGGGCTAGAGCAGGTGAAAAACATTTTCCTTCTAGAGTATCATTGCAACTTACACCCACTCTCCAAAACCAAGTGTTGAGCCTATCAGTTGGCAAATCCTCAGAGAACCCACGAAGAGAAATTGGTGTAGACAAAAGTATAGAAGCTTCATTTGAGCCAGTCAATACCTTGGGACTTAAGGTATCAGCTGGAGAGTCTTCAACAGTGAGCTTGAAGCCCTGGAAATTTGAGGAATCTGTTTATGGCTATAGTGCGAATTTTAATTGGTTTCTTCATGATAGCATGGATGGTAAAGAAATTTACTCATCAAAGCCTTCAAAGTTTGCATTGATTAACCCAAAGTCGTGGTTCAAAAATCGGTACTCTAGAGCTTCTCGACCTTTCACAAGGGAAGGAGGGGTTATTTTTGCTGGTGATGAATATGGAGAAGGAGTGTCGTGGAAAGTGGATAAAGGAGCTATAGGGAATACAATGGAGTGGGAGGTAAGGGGCTGGATATGGTTAACATATTTGCCTAACAAACACAAAACGTTCTACAATGAAACTAGGAGGTTGGAGTTTCGAGAAGTAGTTTATCTCGACGTTGCTTAGCCTTACTTCAAAGTGATGTGCAGATTAATAATTTTTTTTTATCTGATGTGTGCAAATTAATATTTAACCATATTATTCCTGAATTGTATGATAGAAATATATACAGATCTTGTTTTAATATAAATATTATTTTGTGCTGATGATGCAGTGAAACATGAGTATTATTATTATTATTATTATTATTATTATTATTTGCCGTTAACAATATATAGCGATTTGATTGTGATGATACCAAGTAGCCATTCCAGTATACTAAGAATGTTACGTGTATTTAGGATCCTAGAGTTCTCAAGAGTAACCCAATAATTATAAACATGCATTTTACGATGAAACTTTCAATTACGGACGAGTGCAGGATCGAACTATATGTTAGATTGGGGGCCTAGGTCCCTCCAGACTTTTTTATGGTATGTATGTTCTCGTAGGTTAGAAGTCACTGAAATTATAGTCAATTTCATTCCATGCTGCGTTATTTCTTCTACAGAGACCACAGTAATACATAATAGAAGTAAAAAAAACATATTAAAAACGGAAGTAGCATACGAAGAATCGTCATTGATATTATTTTGATATCTTTTTAATTCTATTTGATCCGCTTTTTTAGTTTAGGCTTAGAAGTCTGGCTCCTGAACGAGTGTAAAACTTTTTTTTTTGACAGCAGTAACGAGTGTAAAACTATAACCGGAAAAATTGGTTAGAATAGCATGTGAACTAATAAATAACCAACTAAAACGAAAATTATGAGAGTTGGAAAAGTAAAATAAGAAAGAAACCATTGTGATACATCAATATTACTCCAAATAATAGTTTTGGAAAGATGTTCCTCCAAATATGGGGTCTCTCATCGTGCGTGATGAGCTAGGGATCCCTGCCCAGCGTTTTGTTTAGTTTCTCTGCTTTTGCTTTTCTTTACTTCCTTACCAAAAAATCGGAAGGGATATTACATAAACAAAACACCAAAATGATTGAAAATGTATATAATATTTTTTTTTCCTAATTTTCCATTCGATTTTCAAACATTCTTTATAAACTTTAGTTTATAAGCATTGGTCATTTTTCATTCATCCAAATGTTCCGAATTCAAATATTTTTCTTGAGAAATGATATTTTCATATACATTTTTTTGACATTTATTCGTACAAGAACTAGACATCTCAAGTAGGCTTAATTAGCTCTCGAGACATATATACAATGTACGAATAATGGCCTAGCTTTCTTCCTTGCCTAACTTAGTTCTTATAGGCTTTTCATGTAACGTCTGTAGAGCGCTTAACTCTCAGCGTGGGATTCATTCTTCGTCTTCAATGTTAGACAACACCTTGAATGCTTGACCGTTACGTTCTCGACTTAACTGTCATGGACGGAAGATCTCGGAGCTGCTCCAAGCTCTTAATAAAGGCGTGGTCAATACACTCCTTCGTGGGCCCAACCTAGTGCAATAGGGCCAAATGTATGAACTTCCTAGCTCAGCGCGTATTGACGGCCTAACCGTCAAAAGTGGGTAATAAGAAAAGTCGTCGATCGGTAACAAGAAAACGTTATGTCTCGTCATCCCAAACGCCATTTACCGACGGTTGGGCCCGTCAGTAATGAAAAAGCAATGTTATTGACAACCATGCTCGTCGGAAAGTTTGCGAGCATTGTTGGATGGGGGCTTCTACGTTACAACTTTCTAAAAATGGAGCAAGCTTGCTCTCTTTTGACTAAATGTCTCCTAACCACTAGATTTGCCAGCATAGTTTCTACTTCATAAAAGACTAAACTATTCTTGTATTTGCAATTATTGGTATTAGTATTTGTACATTTTTTTTTTGTTCGGTAGCAAGTATTTGTACATTTTACATGATAGTACAAGACCCTGGTACCCTAGTCCTGCACATTTGCAGACCTACTACTTCGGTACCATTCTATTTACTAAGTTTAGTATATTTATTTAATATTTTATTTTTCATTTTTCCAGTAGATGTCCGCTGGTTTTCATTTGCAACGTTTGTTTTTTAAGTTTAACAACTAAATAAAATAACAGAAATGATTTTTGAACATCTAAATAGGGATAACATACAGTGTCCCTTTGCTTTTTTGATGTATTGTTTAAATACATATATATAAAGAAGATAAAAAGTAAGTGAGAGATAAAGATAAAGAAATATGATGTCACATACGGTGTCCAAATTCTGATGTTCAAATAACACAACTCATAAAATAAAGACTGTATTTATTGCCAACAAAACCTTATTGGTTCGAATGGCTTGGACTAGGGATGTAAATGGGGAGGGGTGAGTATGGGTAGTAGCCCCCTACTACCCACCCCGTTGGATGAATTTTGTATTCGTCCCTGTCCCATATCCATGTGGGTATCCATTTTGCGGGTTTTAAACAAATTTATAAATATTTGCGAGTATCTATGGATATCCATAAATATTCAACAACACCTCACAAATTTTTTATTCACACATAAAATTCAAACTAATTTTACATTTGAGTTCCTTGATGGTACGAGAAGTTCTTGTGTTTGAAAAGTATTATAGTAAATATACTAAACAACATTATATGTAAATAGTATAATCAAGTCATTAAATTAAAATTTAAAATAGTAAATAGTAAAACTAATCCTTAAGCGTGTCTAAATTAGTCCATTGACACGTGAACATCATTTCAATCCATTGGCCTAATATTTTTAAATGTAAATATTCTAACGCCCTTGGTGGGTATCCGCGGGTATAGATACTATAATACCCACCCCCACCCCATTAATAAACGGGTAAAAAAAATATCCGTTTAATTTACCCGCGAGAACCTATTAAGGTATCCATTTTTTACCCGCTGCGGATATTATCCGCGGGTACTGGTAAAATTTACATCCCTAGCTTGGTTGCGGATTATGATCCTCCACCGTCCTAAGCCGTTAGATTTTATATTCAAGAAACACAAATCAAACGATCAGATAATGTGACACAATATAATACAATATTTTAGGGTTAGAAAGGTTAATTTTATATTATATTTTAGGGTTCAGGTGGGAAAAGGTTAAAATTTCATATTTGAAGTTCAAATAGTCTGGAGTTTGGAATTCGCCACACAATGGTGTAACTTCAAACCATTTACAAATTCGATTAAGAAAAATAAAATAATTACAAATAAATATGACGTTTCCCCGAAAGCATAAGTAAGACTATCAGGACATGGAACACATGCTTATTAGGACAATATTAATTACTAAAAGTTTAAAAAAAAAAAAAAACAAGATCAAACTACTTCGAAAGCACAAGTAATTAAGACGAATGGGGACATGTAACACATGCTTCTTAGGACAATACTAATTGCCACAAATTAAAAAAAAAAAAAGACAAGATCGAAATTCTCCGAAAGCACAAGTAAGACTATCGGGACACATAACACATGCTTCTTAGGACAATACTAATTACTACAAATTTTTTTTTAAAAAAAAAAACAAGATCGAATGAATATAAACAACAATTAAGACGACCGGGACATGTAACACATGCTTCTTAGGACAACACTAATTTCTAAAAAATTTAAAACAAAACAAGATCGAACTTCTCCTAAAGCACAAGTAAGACTACCGGGACACATAACACATGCTTCTTAGCACAATACTTGTTCGTTATATTCATTCGATCTTTTTTTTTAAAAAAAAATTAGCAGTTAGTATTGTCCTAAGAAGCATGTGTTATGTGTCCCGATAGTCTTAATTGTGCTTTCGAAGAAGTTCGATCTAGTTTTTTTTAAAATTTTTAGCAATTAGTATTGTCCTAAGAAGCATGTGTTACGTGTTCCATTCGTCTTACTTGTGCTTTCGGAAAAGTTTAATCCTGTTTTTTTTTAAATGTTTAGCAATTATTATTGTCCTAAGAAGCATATGTTTCATGCCCCGTTCGTCTTACTTGTTCTTTATATTCATTCGATCTTGTTTTTTTTTTTTTAAAAATTTGTAGTAATTAGTATTGTCCTAAGAAGCATGTGTTTCTTGTCCCGTTCGTCTTACTTGTGCTTTCTGAGAATTTCGATCTTGTTTATTTTTAAAATTTGTAGTAATTAGTATTGTCGTAAGAAGCATGTGTTACGTGTCCCGTTCGTCTTACTTGTGCTTTCGGAGAAGTTCGATCTTGTTTTTTTTTTTTATAAATTTTTAGCAATTATTATTGTCCTAAGAAGCATGTGTTCCATGTCCCGTTTGCCTTACTTGCTCTTTATATTCATCCGATCTTGTTTTTTTTTTAAATTTGTAGTAATTAGTATTGTCCTAAGAAGCATGTGTTCCTTGTCCCGTTCGTCTTACTTGTGCTTTTTGAGAAGTTCGATCTTTTTTCTTTTTTTTTAAATTTGTAGCAATTAGTATTGTCCTAAGAAACATGTGTTACGTGTCCCGGTAATCTTACTTGTGCTTTCGGAGAAGTTCGATCTTGTTTTCATTTTAGCGATTAGTATTGTCCTAATAAGCATATGTTATGTGTCCCGTTCGTCTTACTTGTGATTTCGGAGAAGTTCAATCTTTTTTTTTTTTTAAATTTTTTTAACAATTTGTATTGTCCTAATAAGCATGTGTTCCATGTCCCGATAGTCTTACTTATGCTTTCAGAGAAGCGTCATCGTATTATTTATTTGTAATTATTTTATTTTTCCTAATCGAATTTGTAAATGGTTTGAAGTTACACCACCATGGAGGGAATTCCAAATGCCAGACTATTTGAACTTCAAATATGAAATTTTAACCTTTTCCCACCCGAACCCTAAAATATAATATAAAATTAGCCTTTCTAACCCTAAAATGTTGTATTATATTGTGTCATATTATCTGACCATTTGATTTGTGTTTCTTGAGTATAAAATCTAACGGCTTAGGACGGTAGAGGATTGTAATCTGCGTCCATGCTAGGGATGTAAATTTTATCCGTACCCGCGGATACCCGTGGATAATATTCACAGTGGATAAAAAAGACACTAAGATACTGGCCACTAACCCTTATTTTTCAGCTACTAAGATACATCATGGCTGACAAAAGACACTTTAGTACATAGAAAATTACAAAACCAACGGCTAACCATAACTAACAAAGTTTCCTATATTTTAGGCATATCTTCACGATCATCCTAGTTGGTCAATCTCCTCAGCATCACATCAATCTTCAAAATGACAGACCCTTTAGCGTTTTAGCCTTCAAACGGTCTTTTTACCCAAATCCCACTTTTGTAGGCCTAAGCGGTTAGCACTCCTAAATACACCGGCTTTACTTGATCTTCAACTAATCAACTTAGTTCAAATATTAATCATGTAAATTTCTTCACATAATCCAATCAGAGTACTTGAACCAACTAAGCAACTAACCAGTTATTATTGCAACTCAGTATCAAAACGGCTACCAATTTTTACCATTAATTCGGCTGCCATTAATAACACTACTTTGGCTGCCTAGAATAATATATACTCGGCTGCCCTTATTCTTACGCATTCGGCTTTTCTTATTCGACTGTTGCCTAACCATGCTCATCCGGCTGACCATTAATCAACATCTGCTGAGTGAACATTTTTGTGGAGATAACACTTGCCCCTTTGCATCCTTTATTCTAGCCGTTAGACAGAATGAAGGATGTAACCGTTTTCTCGAGCTCCACAAAACACTCCTTGCCCCTACAACTTCGCAACAGTCATATCACTAGGTAACGACTCTTTTTCCTACGTAACTACTCCCACTATAAAATCAACCGCAAGCCCACTTCAACAGATTACTGTTACTGTTGCAATCAATCTCCTTTCTCCCCAAAAATCTTCTCCCTTTCGTCAACCAAGAAAATCACCACCACAATGTCTTATTCCCACTCCAATCATAGCCATTATTCTTATGGCGGTGATGAGGAAACTCAAGATTCTTCATCCAAAACCTCTTCACTCTAAGAATCATCTCAAGAATCTGAAAACCCACAAATTGAAAGCACCACCACTTTCCTTCGTGTTCACTAGAATTCATATACCATAAAGCCCTGTACCTCTGATATTAATGAAGGAAAAATCTTTTTGGAATATGGCTCTGTCTGACTCAATCTTACTCCAATTGGCTTAGAAGGGTATAGAACAGCAAAGAAAAAGAGTGGAAATCTTGAGGAATTTACAACATCATAATGCTCTCTCAGTACGATATCCCCCTCAATTCTGAGCTGATCTTTAGCTTTATGGATTTCTGGGCAACATCAATCAATGGATTCATATTCCCCTTTGGCATGACTGGCCCCACTTTGTTAGATGTAGCTTCCATCACCGGCCTACCAATGCAAGGGGACGAACTTCCCTCTCTTCATCTTTCTACTGTTCCCGATTTGGGAATTAAATTTTTTCATAGGGAAGCCACCTACTCCACTTTCCTCTCGGCTAACGCCCAATCGACTGGAGCAGTCTCCGATATAGAGCATAATGCTTTTCTACTCTATTGGCTATGTAAGTACTTCATATGCACTAACTCATGCCAAATAGTACAAGAATACTCTGCTTTCGTATCTTACATCATTTCAGGGAATCGACTAGCCTTGGGCCCTTTATTCCTTTCTTTGTTATGTCGAGGATTCTTTGTCTTTCGTGAGCGGCTGATGAAGAAAGGCAATTCAAATAACAACCCTGGCCCGCTCTGGTCCTTTAACTATGGATTCTTCATTATTTCCCCGAATTTATTGACTCCACTTTTAATCCAGCAACTTTTCCTGCATGTTCTGCGATCTTGGGTCAACATTTACTACTGATACCATCTGCCCCCAAATCAGCTTTTGACATAGTCAATATACTTCTCACTACAACCAGGTCCTCATCAAAACTCAATAAAGTCTTCCCCACAAAGATTGGCTCTAAATGGATATTCACTATCCCAGACAAAATCTTTAATGATTCTCTAAGGCAAGAAGTTGTATCAGAATGGAGCAGCATTCTAACTGCAAGAGACCTTCTTTGTGGGGTAAAGCCAACTTCCAGGAACAACAAACCCTACAACCCTCAATGTTTTGCTCGCCAATTTGGTCTTCTTGAAAGTATTCCTGGCACCTATGAATCAAAAGCCTCTCCCTACAGCAGGCCAACTCTATCAGCCAAACAAGTAGCCGAGATTACCTCGGCTAACATAGAGCTCATGTTGGCATTCACATATATCTCATTTGACCGACAGCCAGGAGAAACATCATCATACATTAACTGGTGGCCATCCGTTCATCAAAAACTCTTCTCTGACGATTTATCTAGATATATGGTCAGACTGATAGATGATGGGCAACCAGAACCACCTTCTCCACCAATGCCAGAAACAACACCTTCCTCCAGCAAGAAAACCCCAACTACCAAACTTCCTCCTAGATCCAGAGGTATGCCAAATATTTTCATATTTCATTCTTTTCTTCTTATTCCTAAGAATCCCCCGGCTGATTCGGCTTTTCCTCTTTTTTTAGGGAAACAAGTTATTGATGTGGATGAAATGCCATAATCTACTCCTATTACAACTGCTAGGAAGAGAACTAGACAAACAAGGCTAGTGATTCAGCCTCAAGAAAGTTCCAGGCCATCAACCAAGCCTTCTTCGGCTGAGAAATCGGCTAAGGTAAAGAACCTTCTTCTCTTCTCAATACCTTTGCCGAATCATTCTTTTGTTCCTCTCAAAACCTCTTTCTTGTCTTTTGTTCTCAGAAAGCAAAAACAACAAGAATTGTTCAGACTAGATCCTCACAAGAAACTCATGTGGAGGCCTCCCAAACTGAAGTCATAGCTAGTATTATTCAGGATCTCCAAGCCACCGAGACTCCTCCCTCACTTATCAGAAAGAAGAAATTGCATCTTTCAAGTTTAGCCGTCCAGGTATACTCATTTCACCTCCCTTACTTTCATTTCTTATTTTGTACTAATTTAAACAGCTAACCTTGCTCCTTTACCTTTCTTTTCATCAGTCGTTTGTACTTCCTAAGGTTCAGCCAAGTGCCCTTGCAACAACTTGCACTTCAGAAACGGCTGGTGTTCCTCAATCAACCAATGCTCCTGAAACGGCTGCCATTCCCGGACCAGCTACCATTCCAACCCATCAAGCACTATCGACACAGCAGCCGATTAGAGGAGCAGAAGTTCAAACCATGCTAACTTCACCAACTGAAACAATTGAAGACTCTATTCCCGAAGAAGACTCTCTGGTTATTTCCAAATGGCCATTCCTCTAGGTCCACTTCCAATTCCCAACTCTTCCATAGAAGAACGCATCTCCCGCATTGAAGAGCAACTTCACAAAGATATCCCTATGGATGAAGCAGTAGTTACAGAGCTGAGAATGGCTCTTTCATCGGCTATCTATACTAGAGGCATTTCTGGTCCACAAAAGAAAGCTCTCAATCGCATAGCCTCTAAAGTAGGTGATATCTCCTTCAACTATGTGGCTCACCGAAGTCATCATGAGAAGAGTTTGAACAACCTCAATCGGTTAGCCCAACTTGAGGAGCAGAAGATCAATTTCCAAACCTCTTTCCAATCAATCGAGGCAGAAAAGCAAGTGGATTTAGTTGAAAATCAACAGCTTTCTGCTCGGCTGAAGCACCCGATAGCCGAAAGGGAAAAAATAGACAAGGAGATAGCCGTGACTAAGCCCAAGCTGGAGCAAATAGAGAAGAAGCTCGTAGCCAATGCAAAGACCAGAATCCAAATCTATCATCAATCCAAATCTCTGGACACTGAAATTGTCCCTTTGGCTCAGCAAAAGGAAGTTTTGAAAGAAGATGTGGCCACAGCTGAGTGTAGCATGGCTATGGCTTAAGAAGACTGGGAAAACTTGAAAATTCTCATCACTGAAGCCAAATCACCCTTGGCTGTCCCCAAGCTTGCTGAAGGACCTATTTCGGCTGACATTGTTGAAGAAGAGGCAATGCCTAAACCTGCCGAAAAAACTGTGACTGAGGTTGTTGTGATCAATCCTACTATGCCTTCTGAGGAAGAACTTCCATTATCTGACTTTGCTTCTCCTCCAACCCAAATTGAGGAAAGAACAGAAGAAGTCCCTGCCCCCGAGCATATACCTCCTTTGCCTTCGGCTGACATAACAACCAAGTCATCTGTCGAAGAGGATAAAGGTGACCAGGCCCAACCAACTACGAAACTTCCTTCAGCTGAAACACAGATGGTTGGAGCAACCTCAGCCGAAGCAATCAAATTCAAACCCAAGTTCTCAAGCTCAGTAGGAAGACCTTCACGTAGCTATTAGGATTTGAATGTTGTATTTTTTCTTATATTTTCTTTTAAAGAACAATTTGTATGAAAGGCTTTAGTCCTTTTTATTTTGAACCCATTGTTTCCCAAACAGAAGGATAATATGACTTCAAGTATTTCTGTTTATACTTCGATTAAACTCTTCTCCTTGCATATTGACTAATCGATAAGCACCTCCAGGAATAACTTGACTAATAATAAGCGGACCTTCCCAATTTGATGACCATTTCCCATATTTAGGATCTTTAATCCCAATCGGCAAAACGGTTTTCCAAACTAAGTCTCCCTCGGAAAAATGCTTACTTTTTAATTTCTTATTGTAAGCCTTAGCAACCTTTTGCTTGTTCAACCGAATATTCTCTAAGGCCATTAATCTATCCTCTTCATCCGATTCTATTTCCATCATCATTGCCTGACAATAATCATAAAAAATCAGCCCATGTTGTTTAGCCACTCTAAAGGATTTGACCTTCAATTCTAATGGCAAAATAGCATCATGATCAAAGGTCAGCCGATAGGGTGTGAAACCAGTTGCAGTGGACTTTGAGTTCCTATACGCCCACAAAACTTCAGACAAAGCTTCATGCCACCTTCTGGGCTTGTCCTCAAGAGTTTTTTTAATCATGGCAATCAATATCTTATTAGTAGCCTCAGCCTGCCCATTCACCTGAGCATAGTAGGGAGAATAGTGGATTAATTTAATTCCATACTCCTGAGCAAAGGCCACCATTTTATCCCCTGTAAACATGGTACCCTTGTCTATTGTGATCGATTCAGGAATACCATATCTGTGAATGATATGTTGCTTGATAAATTTAATCACATCTTGTTGTGTAACCATCGGCTGTGCTTCCACCCATTTAGTGAAATAATCAGTGACTACAATGATAAAGGCATGCCGTTTAGAAGATGAAGGGTATATTTTCTCAATTAGATCCATTGCCCATCCCCTAAAAAGCCAAGGTTTAACAGTGGCATGGATTTCCTCGGTTGGGACTCTCTGAATAGGATTATGCTTCTGACAAGCTTCACAACCTTTAGAATAGGCATGACAATCAGTCGTAATAGTAGGTCAATAATACCCCATTCGATGCAAAGTCCACCTCATAACTGCTCCAGCTCTATGAGCCCCACAAATCCCTTCATGGACTTCCTTCATCACTTTCAATGACTCATTTTGATCTGCACATCTGAGAAGAACATCTTCTATTCCCCTCTTATACAGGTCATATATATGAGAAATTCAATTACAAGTTTTTATAAGTTTTGAAACTCAATTATAAACTTTTAAAATTGAAGAAGGTGCTTGAATTTTTTTTTTTTTAAAAGTTTGAAGGAAGAAAAGAGTAATTGAAATGAATACACTACACTCGAATAGTTAAATGTATGAAGAGAGTAGGGAGGTACACGTAGGCAGGCAGTGGTTACGTTACAACCCGGCGCATGTTAGCAAGAAGAAGCTCCGAAAAATTGGAACGGAGAAATTGATGAGGATGGCGGAAATCTCAAAGACAGTGGCAGCAACTAAACTAAACTAAACTCAACTCTTTCTTCTCTCATTCTATTCATTTCTCTCTCCCAATCGCATTTCCATTCTCTTCAATCCCTATCTCTCTTCCATTCCAATTTCCATGGATTCCTCCGCTGCCATTCGATCCTTTCACTGTATCTCTCTCTCTCTTCATCTTTACTTGCATTTATGAATTCGATTTCTGCTCGTGTGTGTGTTTGCGATTTCTGATCTTGCTGTGTTTCTTTTCTTGCTTGATTTGCTTCAATTAATGTGATAATATTTGAGAGACAATGCAAATGAAAATGATTGAGACTATGTGTACTTGATTTTGAATTTTTTTTTTTTTTTTTTTGCAAATTAATTTCATGGAACCGAAATGTAACCGTTGGATTAGGTTGTGATTTTTTGAGCTAGGAGGTGAATCTGATCACGAAGGTGCTTGCGATATGTTTGTTTGAAGCCTTGTCGGTTATGAAACTTTATAAAAGAAAAATTGAATTAAATTTTGAACTTAGGATGAAGTTTCTGCTTTTGCTGATTTATTCTTTTATGATAAATCAAAATAGGCTTAGTGCTAATGACCTTACATGCTTTTTTGGATTTGCGCAAACCTTTGAATTGTTTCATCCCGAAGTAACTTGTACTCTTAGCTTAAATATACAAAGCATAGTTTAACCTATTCTATTTAAAAAAGAGCAAGAGTAGAAAGGAGTCTCTGAAGAGGTGAAGAGAGACCCAGGGCAGCACTACAAAATTTATTTTATGCTAATGCTAATGCTTATCAGTGACATTGAAAATGGATCCTCTATATTCAACAAAACACACATTCACTAAGTGTGTACCGTTGGATCAATCACTAAAAGTGTTTGAGAAAATCTAAGATTGATCCAACGATGCACACTTAGTGAATGCGTGAATGTGTGTTTTATTGAACGTAGGAGATCCAGGTTCCAGACTTCCAGTGACATCACTTATTTGCTAGAACCACACGCATAATATTTTTCATAAAGGCTATTTAATTTACAATTTGGTGTTTCAAGTAACCAAAGGATGCTCTCAAATCGCCTTAGAGCAGGTCATTGACATCCTGGTGGATCATATAGGACACAAGATGCTTTTATTTACTTTGGTGGTACCTATATGTTGCATACTATTTCCTATTTGATTGGAAGAAGTTTGTCACTTGTAAAAAATCATCACAATAAGTTGGTGTTTTTATTCTTTGGTTGATTTACTTTTGTTATATTGAAAAATGAGTTCCTTTATTTTTCTGTCTTATTGAAATAGGTTAGTTTCTTTATTTGAAGATTCTTAATGTTTTTTAGGTTAACTTAAAAGGTTAATTTTCATATTACATTATTTTTTTAATATTTTGATGTTTATTTCAAGAAGATCTTTGTTATATTGATAAAGAGTACAAGAGGTACTCTAATCCATATACAAGAGAAAATGCCAAAGAGAACAAGCATAATGTAAATAGACTACACCTAGCAGTATTGTTGTTACACTATCATAGAGCATTTCCAGCCAACAAAACCAATAAAGAATACCATCCTAGAAAATGTATTGTTCCAGACTCAATAGCCACAAAGGAAGGCCAAATAAAGATCTAGCACTATAGGTTCCCATTGATCCAGTAACGGAAGGAAATCACAGCAGCCTTTCTTATCCTATAGTATAAGCCACCTTAAGTCTGACAAATCAGCAAAACATAACCTGAACAAACCAGGGGAAGGACAGCCCCATTGCCAAGCCTGAACAATGCAAGAAAACAATGCTATCCCAAATAATGATGCACCAACACCCCAGATCTTTGTTACTTCTCTTTCCATTGTAGCATCTCACCAAGCCAACCACCTAATCTTCTATCAATTGGCTTGGCTAAAAAGTTAGTTTCCTGAGTCATGTATGCAATTTGACAAATGTTGCAACATGTAACCCCAACACAATGATCGTATTTATCAGATATTGAATCTTTTATAATGATGCCAACTGGGTGTTCTTAGGGTTTTAGCTTATAATGTCTTATTTTATGAATTTAATGGATGTTTGTTTCCCTATCCTAACATACACATTAGACAGTCACATGTTCATTACTTCATGCGTGCATGTATGTATGCATGTGTGCATGCCATGCATTACTATTTTCTCTCTGTATCTATTCATCAAAAAAAAAAAATTTCTCTCTGTACCTATATCAAAGTCCCTATTACATGGATGGCCATAGTAAAAAGTAAAAACCATTGTCAATCAGATGCTTAATCATTACTCTTGTATTTCAGATCCCATAGGCACTATGTCCCATATGCGACCCTCACTTGAGAAGCCAGCTGTAGTTCCCAGCCATAATGTTAGATGGAACTCTAAATGTAGCCTTTTCGTCCAGCACTCGGCAAATGGTGAGAAGCACATTAATTCTCACACCAAGGGGAAGAAAACACTAGTGTTATGTGCAAAAACAGCTGAAGCGAATAACACAACCAAGTCTAATGGTGGGTTATTTTGATTGTGAACTGAAATATGTACTTACATTTTTTTGTTCTTTTTGGCATTTGTTTTTAATGTAGTAAATCTTATTCTTTATTACTATAATTGTCTTTTGAGTCCTATTTAAACAGCTTTTATTCTTAAGATTTTGAAAGACATTAATCAGTTGCAAAAAATTTGGTCAGCATGTTTGTATTTTTATATATGTAATCCAAGATAATGCTCCCTAACCCTTCTATACTTTATTAGAAAGAAAAAGATAGAAGGGAGTATCTTCTCATTAAAAACAATGATGTGTCATTTTCTGTTGTTTCTTTGTTTATTTTTGAATGGGAATTGCTAACATACCCCCACCTATCTTTTAGAAGTATGTTAGCAACTAACACCTTCTTCTTTTGGACAAAATACCCTGTTGCTTATTTCTATAAAACAAAATTAATTGAGGATATGTAAGACATTTTATTAAGGTAACTTTTTAACATTTAAATTCATTATCCTCTTCTTTCTTTTGCTTTTGGATCCATTCCTGTAAAACTACAGAGTTCACTTAAGAAAATTAGGCATGGTTGGGAATCATGAGTAATTTTCAAGAAGCAGGTTTCATACATATCTTTGTCAACTCATTTAGGTGATACCTTGAGATCCATTTCAACCTCTTTATACTATGATTTTTTTTCTGGGTTATTGTTCTAGGTGATGAAAGTTGAAAGTCGTGCTAAAAGTTTGAAAACGTATGGGTCATAAATAAGAGCAGAAATATCCCGCCACAAAACAAAGGAAGTTAGGTTCAAAATCTTGATATTTTTCTTTTTCTAAAATAAATAATATTACATAAAAAAATCCTTAAATCTAAGTTGTTTGCAAACGTAAGAAATTGCTTTATTTGTCCAAAAGGTGTTTGTTGCTAACACAGCTACAAAAATAAGTGGGAGTATGTTAGGAATCGCATTTTTAAATATAATTGTATTATTGTATTTACATGGACATGCAATAGTAGGAAATCATTCTATTTCTGTTGCTGATTATTATTATGATAATTGAGAAAGTCTATTTGGAGGTTACATGCTATAGCTTATTTATGCTCCGAAGAAGTTGGTTGTTAGAATAGGTTCTTTTTTATAAAAAAAATCTAACATTACTATTCTTTTAGTTCTGATAGTTATATTATTATTATTTTGCAGCTTCTTCAGATAGCACCCCACAAAAGTCAATGGAGAAAAAGCCTTTACCAACTGCTACTTTTCCTAATGGATTTGAGGTCCGTGGCTATCCTTTCCTTTTATATACTGGCAATCTCATATCTCTTATTATTGATAATTGATACTTTGGTAAGAATTAGCAATAGTATGCCCATGGATCCAAATACTTATGTTGCCTATTAGAAAAAACAAAGGCAAGTTATTTTTTTACTTATGATTACTGCCTTTTGTCCACAACTGCTCAATTGCATTCAATAACAGCCATGTTTGAATGTGAATCTGATAAACCCCTACTTATGTCTGGTTTGCTTATGATCAGGCTTTGGTATTAGAGGTCTGTGATGAGACTGAAATCGCTGAACTGAAAGTAAAGGTGATCTTCTAATCTCTTGCATAATGATTTTATAAAATTTTAAGTACAGTACTTTAAACATAATAACAAGGATGAAAAGAAACTTCACAGTGCATGCATTAAAGCAAGAGGCTATAGAGATGGTATATTATCACATTTCACACACACACACATTAAGTTAGTTAGCTGGATGTGTCTATATCCCTGTAATATTCTGTGTGTTGAAACTAGTCAAAGCAATAAGTTTGATTTACTCAAGATTTGTCAGAGGGTGGTAGAGCTTTTGTCAAAATTATAGCGCATTGTAGTTCAAGTTTGAGATTGTGGTGCTTTTGTGCCTAATGTCCTATCATTTTCTTCTTCTTTTTCTTGTAGTTCAAATTGAATCATAAGCAATTGTATCAGTTTTGATTTTAATACAACATTGTACCTAACAACTTTCATCTAATTACAAATTACAAATCTTTAATTTGTACCTGGGTCATCGAGTAAAACATACTTTTAGCTGGATAGTGGATATATATACAGAATCTTTTACATATGACCTTATTTGAGTAATATTGTGATAGGTTGGAGAGTTTGAGATGCATCTTAAGCGAAACATTGGAGCAACAAAAGCTCCTCTGTCTAACATTTCACCAACTACGCCACCACCTATTCCAAGTAAACCCATGGTTGAATCAGCACCCGATACACTGCCACCATCACCACCAAAATCATCTCCCGAAAAGACCAACCCATTTGTAAGTGTTTCCATACAGAAGTCATCAAAGTTGGCAGCATTGGAGGCTTCTGGTACCAATACCTATGTCTTAGTATCATCTCCTACGGTATGTCATCTATCAATTTATGTAATAAGCTGTACTTTTACTAATTATCTCCGACTCAAGCTATGTAGAGTTTGCATTCACTTTTGTCTTCTCTTTCGTCAGGTTGGCTTATTCCGAAGAGGTAGAACAGTGAAAGGGAAGAAGCAACCTCCTATCTGTAAAGAGGTACACGTAACATGCTTGTTTTAATCCATCCTATGTCATGGTGTTTCTAAGTAATCAGCTTGATACTACCTCTACTCTGGCTTCTTATTGTGAACTCCATTGTTTCGGAATCGTATGTGCCTGTCATGCACTAACATTCTGCAGTTTAAAAACTAAATGTTTCTGATCTAGGGTTTAACCAGTAGCATGTGAGTGGCCCCGGGAGATACTGCAGATGTGATAAGTGCCACCTGTGTGTCAACATGCTTGCTTGTCAGTTTAGTCTGCTGACGGGACAATGCTAACATGCATGTGTTGGTTTTTTAAATAAATTTAACAAACGCAACCATAGTGGTATAAAGAAAAAAAAAGGTTAGATTAACTAATAATGAAATTTCAGCTTATAAAATATAAATAAAGACTTTTCTATTACTATATTATTACTTTGTATCTATTTTTCCTTTTAAAAATTATTGATTATTATTGATATAAACAAAACAATATTGTGTAACTAAAACATTTAAAAAAAATATGTAAATAAAAATATTTTTTAAATTAATGTCTATATTATTATAATAACTACTTTAAAAACAAATTATATATTATAGACTCCCTGGAGCCATGGCCGCACTGTATTTTTTTTTTTTCTTTCTAGTTTGTCATTTTGGTTGATTAGCACCTAGAACTGCAATTGCTCCCCTATTCGAACTCTGTGATATATGTTATGACCACAAAAAGGATGGTCAACTTTCTTTCCAGTTGAACGTTACATAATACATATCATATTTTAGTTGTGCTGATCTTCCATCTGTGTTGATATTTGATAACTAAAGTAGTGAATTGTTTACTCGTAATCTTAGGTTCTAAATGTTTGCACACAATTGGGATATAATATCAATACATTCTAACAAATAGCAATATTTTGTTAACTTGTCTGACAGATTCAAATTTGATATTCTTTGGTATCCAAATATAGGTTGACCTATCCTTCTCTGCTGGGATAATTATTAAATATATATATTTTGTCATACAGATGCTGTCTCAAGTTGTTTGAGGACCTCACTTTCATTGAACTGACTATAAACCATTTTCAATATCATCATTTCCTAATTCACTTCTACCATTTCTCCATAAGCTCAATTGTCTGTTTTCAATTTTAACATCTATAGGGTGATGTGATCAAAGAAGGACAAGTCATAGGGTATTTGGATCAGTTTGGCACGGGACTTCCTGTTAAGGTGATCTATCTCACTTACTTCAATTGTAGTTCCTTCCTGCATATCTACTTCTGACTGGTCTTATTTTTGAAATTTTGCAGTCAGATGTGGCTGGTGAAGTGTTAAAGCTACTTGTTGAGGATGGAGGTATAATGTCAATGACGTTCCATTAATAAAATGCTTGGATTTATTGATATGGGACTCAAGTAATACGTGATTCCTTTTTTTTTTTTTTTTTTTACTTGGGGGGGGGGGGGGGAAGTGCTGTTCTGGGATTTTGACATAGGGAGAGCAGCAGTGTGCCTCCAGTAATAAAATATGGAAAAGATGATATGCCAATTCCTAAGAATTCTAGTATTCTCTATTTTAAGGATCTGTAAGTTAGTTGAATCAAGTGCAAACATTGGAATTGGATAAAAATGAATTGTAGCAAGTCCAGTTAATTCAGGACATTTTATTAAGAATGATTTTAACCATCTTAAGGGACACTAAGTACTGAAGCATTTTCCTACCTGTAAGTATCATATTAAAACATGGGCATGTTGGACATCTAAGAATCCGGGACCCACATTTCACATGCACAATGTGACAGATTTTTATCAAAAGAGTATGAAAACATGGTGTCTAGGTCTTATTGATTTGATTTGTAGTCTTGTTGGCAATTTCTAGATTATTTTTTCTGCCTGGTTGTAATCATCAATGCTCTCTATATTGGCAGAGGCAATATTATCAATACTTAAACGGTTAAACCTATTTTGGCTCATCAACGATTGCCGCTTTATTTTTTGGATTTGCTACTCTGACAGATGAGTTGGAGGACAGCTATAGTTGTGACTTGTGATAAATTTCTAACTATTTATTTTTTATGATTCACAGAGCCTGTTGGTTATGGAGATCCTCTTATTGCCGTCTTGCCGTCATTCCATGATATCAAGTGAGTCAACCTTTTCCTATCGTCGATGATTAATCATGCAGCATATTAGAGGGTATTGGCATAAAGTTTAGTGGACTGAATTATAGAGGGTATTGGCATAAAGTTTAGTGGACTGAATTATTTGTGCCACCGCCACCATATTTTGTATACTTTGTTGGGAAAGGGTTCCTTTGTTGCTATTCAAAGACCATACTATGTATACTAGTTGCTTAAATTATATTGGATTAGCTATTCAAAGACCACCTCAACTTGTATCTTAGTCAAAAGGTACGCAAAGCTTTACACACTTAGAACCAGCAAACAAATCTTAATTGCTAATATAGATTCACAGCGTAGCGCTCGCTGCAAGCCATATATGGAAATGATATTTGGTTTCTCATCTCTGTTTCCAATATGGTTGTCTTCGCCACCATGCACTGTAAAGGAGCAAAAAATAATGCGTCCCTGCCCAAGCTTTATCCTACAATATGTCATTCACGCATTAGTCATAGTAAGTCATAACATCAGCTAGAAATAAAACTAAGATAATTCAAAATATTTCATACTATAATTTAGGCCTGTTTTCTACAACTGAATAAATGCCAAAGGCCATTGGGGCAAATAATACAGCCTACCTCTAGGTGGTAGCTGTCACGGATATAAAACTTGTACCCTCAATGTACCCTCAATTTTACTGAATGAGATCACTTTCCAAATCATTGAGAATTTGTTAGGCAAGATAATGTCTAAGCTATGATGACTATGTACGAAATCATATTTTACCAGCCCATTTTCATTTGTATTGAGGACTCGCTTAATCCTTCAACCCTTATCCCAGACAAATGAGTTTTCAATGAATAATGTTGTATACTTCCATGCAAATAGCAATCCCGCCCATCTATCAGAGTTTGTTGAAAAGAACAATACAAGCACGATGAATATTAGTGAACATATTCACTAAATAATCTATTGAAAAGAGAACATAAACATTAGAAGTGAATCTCTTCCCTCCATTATAATATATATGCACGCAAATGCAATCTTTCCAATACAAGATAATGTCCCAGGTCATTAAGCCCACGGGTTCACTTTATATATAGTTGGGGTTTGCAAAGGACACCCCCATGAACAGTATATTTATCAAAATGTCCCCTTAAATTTTTTTTTTTTGTCATTTGGCTCACTCGTAAATCGAGTAGGAAAAATGTTTTTACTCTCGCAAATATGATATTTGCGAATGAGTTATTTTTTGAGAATTGTTCACTTGCAAATATCAAATATGATATTTGCAAGTGAAGCAAGTACTCGCAAATATCATATTTGCGAGTGAAGAAAAATTTCCTTCACTCGCAAATACCTTATTTGCGAGTTGTGAGTATTGAATGATTTCGCAAATAAGATATTTGCGAGTTTGAAAAAATTTTCTTCACTCAAAAGTGAAAAAAATTTCATCACTCGCAAATTAGATATTTGCGAGTGGATAATTTTTTTTTGGAATCTCGCAAATAAGTATAGCATTTTCGCAAATATCTTCTTCACTCGCAAATATGATATTTGCGAGTGAGTTGTTTTTTGAGAATTGCTCACTCGCAAATATGATATTTGCGAGTAAAGCAAGCATTCGCTTGCGAGTGAAGAATAAAAAATGTCTCTTTGATGAGGATATTTTAATAAATATATTGTTTATGAAAGTGCTTATAGTAATTTGAGGGGTGCCCTTATATAGTTTTAGACCAAATGATAACCAGATGGCTTGACGACAATTTCTACCCCGTGACCGATGTCATAAAGATATATCCACTATTTTTAACAGATCGATTGTGGATAATATTGTCATAGTTAAGACATAGCATGGATCCATAATCAAATTGGAAGTTTTTCGAAACTAAATATGATTTTCAACCATATAATTAGCATTCGTTAAAAATGAACGACATAGAATGTATCCCTCACTAGTCATTACTATCCCATGATTCCGGATAATAATTAAACCTCTAGAAAGGACTGGTACATTAAAAATAACATGTCACAAGTTGAAAAAAATAGAATTGGTAAATAGAAAAAAAATGGATCTTTTACGGTACATTAAATTTTGGTCAAATTAATTTTATAAAATTTATTGTGAAACTTAAAAAAATATTCTTGGTAAGCCTTAATGCTAAACTTTTTATATGTTCTCATGGAATCTATTGGACAATTATTCTCACTTCCTTTTTTATAGTCTAAATGAGTCTGAAAGTTTTGGAATGGTTGATGGGCATAAACTCTGTTCAAATATTCTTACTTTGAAATTTAAGTAATTAAATTTGATATACTTAATATATTTTCGAGTTGAAACAAACACTAACACTTGGGTTTTGCTTAGGCAGTTAAGATGGCAGTTCAGGAAGATGCCCAGTACTATTCAAGTAGTAATATAATGACTTTTCAATATAACAATTGGAATGACCAAAAAAGTATATACCAACTGGACAGTGTCGTAAACTGGGCAAGATACAGTAAAGCACTAAAGCATACTGTTAAACCTACCTGATAAGGGTACGGCCGAAAAGTAGCATCGTTTGCCGATACCTTTCAGATTAGTTGTTTGCCAGCCATGAGTCTCATTGTAACGTTCGACCTACCATAGGGGCCAAAAAATATTATTATTAGAGAAAGAAAGATATAGTAAATCACTCGTCCGAAAAAAAAACGCTACAGTATGAAGGTCATGGAGATATTGCTTACCGTGTCTAAAACATGATCATTTTCATTGAAACCACCAATGGCGAAAATTGAATTTCCAATTACAACAGCAGAATAATATCCCCTCGGAGTATTCATGGATTCGCCCATTATCCATGAACAAGTACGCGGGTCAAATACCTCAACTGTTGAGATCATCTGTGCTCCATTGTAGCCTCCAATGGCATATCTGCGGAGAACATTTGTGTCTAATTCTTTAGCATTTATTCAGCAAAATACAACAATGTACTATGCTTGTGTAGCCCCCCCCCCCCTAAAAAAATTAATATACTGTGCTCAATCAAGGTTGCCTGAGTTTGGATCAGGGCCGGCCCAACACCTATTGAGGCCTAAAGCAAACTTTATGATGAGGCCTTTTTAAAAAATTAAAATATTAATTATTTTGTACACAACAAGGAGTTGATCCCTGGACCTTGCAGTTAATGGTAAGCTTTTATACCAAATGGGCTAACTTATGTTTGTTGATATATGAAACATATCAAAAAGATAATATAAAAAAATATAAAGTGGGCCTTTTTTTTAAAGAAAAAATTATTTTTTTGAGAGGCCTAAAGCAAGGGCTTGGGCCGCTTTATGCTTGGGCCGGCCCTGGTTTGGATTAACTATGAAAATAATTATTCAATGATCATATATAGTGAGAACACTAGTTGAGTATAGCAAGTATTTTGTCCTTGTTTACTTTTCATCCCCCCTTCCCTCTCCCAAATAAATAAATAAATAAATCCACGGTGATGAGATGATATATTGGTTTCATGCAATCAACAAACTACAAGCTATTGGCATCGCTATGTTCACCAAAATACAAGCACAAGAAGGGCATTTTCCTTCCCTTTTTATTGGTGCAAGGTATGAGCCTTTTTCTTGCTTAATTTAGAATCCAGATGTTCTTAAATGGTTTTTGTACCTCCTAGGTTCTAGTACTATTTGAATGTCAGATCCTGATAGCATTTAACATACATGCAGTCAACAAGAGGAAAATAAGATATTAACTTACAATTTTTCATTTAGGACGGCTAAAGAATGGCAGCCTCTATTTGTGGACATACTTTCAAGTCTTGACCATGAATTCTCCCGGGGATCAAATCTCTCCGCTGACCTGAAATATAGGAGAACTAGGAAAACTACTTAACAAAATTAGCCATAAAAGAAAGGAGTCAAAACTGGTACTCATACACTATAGCTCATAACACTATTTGACTTTGAAGAAGAAATGCTAAATCTCTTTAGGACAATTTCTAATCTTATGATCCATTTTTCGCTTTATAATATTGACCCTTAGTCGCTTACAATTAAATAAAGAAGCCTCCCAGAATACAGTACAGTTAAATGAGAGAATCTGATAAGCCTTGAGGCCCTCCTCTAAGACACGTATACAGGAGAAGGAGGCTTGAAATGGGAAAGGATGGTCTAATACTGATTTTGGGCCAGTAGTGGCTGAATTAGGAATTGATGGCTGGGGAAAAAGAAAACCATTGGGCCTTTCTGTTTCTTTGGTTGTCTTTTCAACTGTTTTTCTGCATTTGAATTCCTGTAAACTAGAGGACAACCTCTTCATTTTAATGAGCTAATCTCCTAACATAAATAGTTGAGTTTCAGTCAGTAACGGAATCGAAGTACTCTCACTATTTCGGGGAATATACCATAGATTTTCATGAAGAGAAAACAGAAACAAATCAGTCCTAAGCACACAATCTTATCAATTAACTACAACCAAAAAATGACACAATTGTCGTTGGAATCTATAACCAAACATAAACTGTACCATAGTGAATGAAAACTACTGCTTCAGAAAAATTGAAACCCAAAGGTTCTCCATTTTAAAAATATTCAACATATGAAAAGTAATTGTTTAGGGAAATGATTTCAAAAGCATCCATATCAGTGGTCATTCGAGAATAAAATTTATTAGCTACAAGAAATTTGATTGAAGGTTATTTTAGGTTAGCAAGGACTCAACAGGATGCATTTTTCATCACCTATGCTGTTCAATTCAACAATCATATCTCTATCAGTTCAATTCCTGGTGATCACAACAAATATGTGAATCAGTATTAAATATGGGTATTTCGTGAGATCATTTTCATCACCTATGCTGTATGACAACTGTTTTCAGCCGAAGTTTTGAAAAAAATTCTAATATTAGACTGGAATAAGTCAAGCATATTGATGGCATTAGTCATTGGAAAACAATCAATTGTTGAAAAGGAGTCCATAGATTCTTACTTCAAGTAATTATCTCCATCAAATCCACCTACAACATATATCGTGCCATTAATTTCTGCTGCAGCTGGAGTAAATCTCTGGCAGAAGAACGTAAAATTCTAGTCAACAGGATTATTATTTGAGAGATCCATCTTTAAGCACAAATTACCATAGTTTAGTCTTTAAAGGAAAACAATGAAAATTTCACTAAACTATAATTGCATCAAATCAAATTAGAATAGTATTTAAAGTGTGCATCATCCAAATGCATGAGTATTTCTGATAACTACAGTAATGCATGCATTGCAATCTACAAGTTGAACACTCATCTTAACATATAAAAAATTTGAATATGCATGAGGATTTAAAGATTTAAGATATTGAATCACTAAGAACCTTAGAATTTGATATTTGCAACATACAGTTCAAAGTAAATATTCCATCACTGGCGTCCCCTTCAAAGTAGGGGAGAAAATTTTAGGGAAGAAATTTGTATCAATGATTGTATGACAAACTCGTCCATTGATCTTTCACCTCCAACTTTAAGAGAATACAAAACTGATTCTAAGTAAGGGCATGGCTTCAACGTCTTTAAAGCCGTATATTTAAGGAATCCATGATGTGTTTCTGACGCCAAAGATCACCAATACATAGTACTGAAGAGGGGGAAAAATTACCTTGTTCAGCATTGACCGTGTCGGGATCCACCTTCCTACATCTAGGTCAAATAATTCAACGTCAGAATAACATTGTACTCCATCGCCACCTCCTATAGCGAAAATCTTCTCATTCAAAGAAATCCCAGCAAGACTTCCCTTCTTTCGATTCAGTGAAGGACGAGTGACCCATTGATTTTCCACCAGATTGTATGATTCAACTTCAGAAGAACAAAATCAAATCTTCACTTTCAGAAAGAAGGTATAAAATTGAACCCAAAGAACCCTGTAAAAGATTTATTGCTTTCAACAACAGAAAAAAGAAATAGGTTACAGCTAATACCTGTGTCGTACCACAATTTCTCATGTAAGCCACCAATAACATAAACTTCACCATTTAACTTTACAGCAGAGGTAAATGATCTTGTGGAGTTCATTGCACAAAGGGACTCCAATAAATCATGTGATGGAGAATAACATTCCAAAGCTGACACATGTGATACCCCATTGTAACCTCCTACTATCAGAATTGATTCATCAACACTTGATTCAGATTCTATGACAATATCGGTTTCTTCAAATGAGATACATCCTGATGTCTTCAATTGCTGCTTCAAGCTTTTTATCTCTCTTCTTGACAGAACCTGAATTTCCCGATGTTTTAATTACTACAACCACACTGTAGATGCTTACACTTGAAATATATGAAGGAAAAAAAACATCAGCAGTAACATATTACATCGTCCAGCCCTCCAAAACCCCGGGGGATAACTAGGGGTTACTTCACCAACAATTGGAAGGGTGAAGTGTATGGGCATCTCTATGGGGGAAGATAGACAACAGTAAAATCCATCCATTCCATAATATTAAAGAAAGAACTGAATCATACATAATTATTTAGAGATTTAAGTCTGAATAACAATAAGATACATACCAGCTCCTTCTCCAAGGAAGTGATTTTCTGTTCCTGTTGGAACTGCTCTAACTTCAACTTCTTAACTTCATCTTGAATCTTTACAGTCAACATTACACAAATGATAATAAATTAGTTTGGTGAAAACACCAGGATTTTAAAAGTTGTGAAAAAAGTGATGGCAAGGAAGACAAGTTACCTTGTCTACAGTAAAATGAACATCAGGTAACCTGACATTAGAAAGCAAGTCTGCTTCAGACAAGCAACTGTTTTCTATCTCAGATTTGTCTGGCCCATGAGTATTACCCTCTGAAGCTCTTGTCTCCAAGTATCCACCTTCTAATACTGCATAAGCAGTGGACAGAGTCTCACGTGGAACAGATTGAGGTAAGCGGGAATTATCCTCTGTTGCAACAGATGAGTATAGGTCCTCCATTTGCTGTTGCAAGCACTCAAACTGTTCATCATATTGTCCAGACTCATCAATCAAATCTTCCCATGAGTCTATTTGTGCATTAAAATCAGAACCAATACATGGGAACTCCGGCGTACTGTTAAACTTATCAACAGTAGGAAGATTTGATATTTCCATGGTATGTTTGAGTGCTTCCTTATTGTCTTTTGCATCCAAAGATCCTTTTCCCCCACTCAAACCATGGGTATCTGAGGAGCTCTGTCCAGTGTGGGCATACTTTAAATGACCATCATTTTTCAAAACAGATGAGTAAGAGCGACCAAGGTCGCATGAACCCCCATATATGTTGGCCTGCTTTTGGTTAGCAACATTCAAATCTAAAGCAGGTTTCTCAGTACCAATATCTTTCTGCCTTGAATTAGACAGAAGAGTGGTCTGCTTTGTCGTACTTTTTGGGAGGGAACTACTTGCAGCGACTGGTGAAGATGAAAACAAGGAGATCAACTTATCTGTTTGACCTTGGTCTAATTCAAACCAAAATAGTTTTGGTTCATAATAGTTATCAGCAATAACAGGACCAAATTGATCTTCTGACAAGGGCTGGCACTGCATCCGAGTCTTGAACTTTACCTTAAAATTTTGCAACAGAATAGAAACATTAAAAGTGAATTATAATCTTTGAATACGGCTGATATGAAAAATTATAGCCAAACTGAGACAGTGACAGAAGTTCATGCCATACCTGTGCTGCAAATGGAGTACAATCTGAACCATCCTCAGTCCAGCAATGAGGATTAATATTCAATCTTCCTTTACTTGCAGCTTCAAATATACCATGTAGCTTCCTATCACTATAGTTGAATAAAAACAGAGGCAAACCAGGACAAATATTCTTCACATAAGAGATATGTGCAGCTGGTAGGCCTGTTCAAGGATTTAAAAGTTAATTTAGAGATAATGCAGTTTTGCTTGCTAGGTGATTGGAAACTAGGGACATGATCAACTTACCAAACAACTCTTTGTGAAGGCATTCTCGGTATGTATTATGCTTGCATCCAAAAATAACTCCACCTAGCTCAGACTTCTTCAGATTTCTAGCAGTTATGCTGCAGTTGACTGATGATGCCCGTTGCGACTTTTCCTTCAATGTATGTGTCTGAGTCTTCCTCCCAGCACCCATCTATTAAGGCAAAAATCACATGTCTCAGTTGCTAAATTTGAACTGGATTTCCACAAAGAGTATGAAGAAAACGAGTGTACATGCATGAGATTTAACAACACGTCTAAAATAAAATCCTAAATCATCAGTTAATATACATTATAGTTTTAACTTCTGAGTTCTCTAAACACAAGAAAATTTCAAAATTATCTTCCAAAAGCATTCAGCAACATAGTTAACTTGGTAGATTCAGAACAATCAAACCCCCAAGGAAGGACCTGTACAGCAAAAAAAAGAGAGAGAGAACAAATAATTAACACAATATTTATATTTTCTCATTTGGACTAAGAGCATGCTATTAAAGAAATATACAAAAAATCTATCCACCAATCCTGCATAAAAGTTGTTTGACACTTCTCTATCAGAATCCAAATAAATTAACAAATACGATTACGCTTCTTGAAAAAAAAATCAACGCTACAACATGAACAAAAAATGCAACCCCTAAGCTTCCTCTGTTGATGATCGTAAATCCTAGGAATAATCTGCATTTGAAATTTAGTGAACCTATTTTCATTTTATTTCAAGCAGATAAAAACTTCTCGAACAACTATACTAAAAATTGTGAGATTAACATTGAATGCATTTAATCACCGAAAATCAGTTTCAAAAATGTAGAATAAAACAAAACAAACAAAAAAACCAATAAATGCCAAAAATAAAACATTAGCTAACTCACATTCCCTGGAATCCGCAAGAAAATAATGAAAAATTGAAAGCGATGATGAATAGAAAGAGTAAAGTGGGAGAAACTTCCTATACTTTACATTTTGGAGATGATCTTCCAAATTTAAAGACGAAACGTCGCAAGCGCACAGAAAAGAAAAATGGAGCTAGTTTAGCTCCTCTCACAGGAAGAGCAGAAAGAGTTAGAGTAACTTTTGAGGTGTTTGTTTCCCGAGAAAATGTTTTGGTTTGGAAGAGAAAAGAAAAGAAAAGTGACGGTTGAGAAAGAAGAGCACGAGAAAACAAAGAGTAGAAGGAAGGGAATGGTTTGTGTGCATATAAGGGAATAGTGGACTGAAGTGGAACAGAACAGACACATGCTACTCCTGTAAGGACTAAGGCCTTGAAGCGCCAAACGTTCCACTGTCATTTCCAAATATGTATAGTAGGGATGATGTGTGACTACAGGCTCGTGAAATTACACTATTATCATTGTCTAACCTATAGCGGAATTAGATTAAAATGCTTTCTTGACAAGGGAAAAATGTTATTACAATCATAATAATTTAATTTTCATGTAAGGTAATGATATTTATATTTTCAACCAATCACAAATCAATCATAAATTATGATTTTTAAAGTAATTATGATAAAAGTGAAATATTTTTAATAATATGATAATATATAATTAATTGACAAGTGTAAAAAAAAATTTACAATCACGATGCATATCAATTAAATCCTTATATTTAACTAGTGGTATGAGGCTATTAGCACTCTAATAAACTTATGTAAACTCTTACTTATTTTTAGTTTTCATAGTATTTTTAAAATTATCTTCATTTATTTTATTTTTTTATAAAATAAAATTATCTTCATTTAACTTTTAAAAAATTATTTTTTATAAATATTTTATAATTCATTTTCACTGCTAAAATAATTATCTTTACCTGAAACCATTTAAAACCTTCTGTGCACCTTTTTTTTTTTTCTGTGCTTAAGATAGCAACGAGAGACTACTACATTGTTTGGATAAGAAAAGAAGTAAGGAGGAAAGAAATGTGATAGAAAAGATAATAAGTAAAAAATGAGAAAATTTTTAGATTGTTTGGATTGAAAGAAGTAAGAGAGAAATAGAATAAAAAGAAATTTTGAATTTTATTGTAAAGACATATTTACCTTTAATAATATATTTGCATAATACAAAACAAAAGGGCAGAGTTGTCAAAACAATTTTTCATCCATTCTGTCTTGTTCTCTCGGCTCGAGGGAAGAGAGAATTTTTTTGCGGTCCGTCTCACACAATATTTTATCTTAAACTTCCTTCTTCTCCACTTCCCTAACAGAGGGATTTCCAAAATATGTAAGTTTTAAAACACATAAGAGGAAATGTGTCTTTTCGTGAGTTTAAAATCCTTCCTAATATGTGTGTTATATCATGAGCGTATGTGTTTATACATCATAAGATACATGCATGAAAGATTGCATTCCTTCTTTCAATTAATAAAAGGTTGTTTCCATTCATCAAGTAACATGAATTGGTCTATAAATAGAACCACTTTACATGTAGGAAAGGTTAACGGAATTGTCTAGTTTTATCCATTCCAAATCACCTTCTTTTCTCCCTTATGCGCAGATAAAGTTAAGGGGACTATTGTTTTATAAACTGCTATTGACGATACACTTGGTTTAGGATGTGTAAACTAAATCAAGGTTGTTCCATTGTATTCTGAGGGATTCGCTATTAATGCATGTTGCATCCAATTTAGATAGATATTGATGGGGGCGAATCGAACATAAAGTCTAGTGTCCTCACACATCTTAAAAATTGCTCATTTTCTTTGAATTCTCTTCTTTATTATAGAACCACACCCTACTATCGAAGGATGTTCACAAAATCCTTCAAAGCAAGGAGAAGGTACTGGAGGTGGGTTGTTCAAATACCATATATACCCTTCATCCATTCTATTGCCCCTGACCTCTGTTTCTAGCGTATCAATTATTTTCTTTTTAAATTAAAATGAATTTATAGTTTTATTAGTATTATATGCAAATTTATTTTAAAGATAAAATTTACATGCACCCTGCTTTCTTATATTGTAAAAATTAATAAAGAAAATGAGTGACAAAATTATTTTTTTATTTTTTATGTCCTTTTTTAATATTTTTATTTTTATTGTTATTAAGTTTTGAAAGATACCTAAATTAAATAAGAATTATCAATTGGTTGTAACAGAGAGTAAATTAGAAATTCTAATATATAAAAAAAAAATTATCTTTGAGAAAAATTTTTGGAAAACACTATAATAACTAAATTAGTAGGAGTGTGAATAAATATATTGGAATGTCAATAACCTCATTCTAATTAATAAAGGTTGCTTAGCAGCTTAAAGAAATTTGTGGCTTATCTATCTTTAAAAATCTAATTTGAAGTGAACTTATATATTTTTATTTGTTCATTTTATACTTAAATTGTTTTAGAGAAGTTTTACTCTCTAACTCCATCTTTAATAAATAGAGAAAATGTGAAACAAATTAACGTAGCCTTTTTTTTTTATAGTTTGAGGGGAGGTTTATACAAGACACCACATGAAAGAAAGTGAAAAGGGGATAAAAGAATGAGAAAGAGGTAAATTACATTGGGATTTGAACCCGTACACTTAATATGGCAAAGTCGTCCAGAGGACAATTAAGATAGCTTTTGAAATCTTAGGAAAAGTATCATATAAAAACAAATGGAAGAGAAATAAGAAACAACCACTGAAATGAGAAATTATGTAATAGGATCCCACTCAAATAAATATCATTTTCTAAATAGGATAATCCACCAAAACGTCACTAATTTATAAGGCTATTTTAAGAAAGCCATACTCAATTATTAATTTTATCTAAAATCACGCCAGAAATTACAATATTGCAAAGAGAATAGGTTGAATTGGAATAATGTCTATCAAGATTATATGCTTCATATATTATATCTAAGAATTTAATTGATATGTATTATTAATATAAATTTTTTTATACTATGAATTAATCACAAATTATGATTGAAAGCCAAACAGAACAAGAACCATATATTGAAAGCCAATGAAAAAAAATCATTATGTCATAACCATGAATTGACCTATTCAATTCTCGAAATTGCATTTCATTGTTTCCCTTGGAACACCATGGAACTTAGCATCAAAAGTTCGAAACCCCCTATACATAAAATTCTAGTAAGCCTTGAATTCTTAACCACCAAATGGAACAATTTCATCCATGAAAATACTAAAGGGTGTTTGTTTCAAGGATTAAAATTATATTCCTGGAAATGCTATTACTATGAATGTTATTCTTATTAATGTGTTTGGTAAATAATTTAAATTTCTAAGAAATGTTTTTATAATTTATTTAATTTAAAATTTTAAAAATTTAATAATAAAAATAAATATGATAAAATGAGGTGAGAGTGAGAAGTTATAGGTAATTGAGTGAGAATCAGAATGTTAGGTTCTCACCCTTTAAGATGAGAACAAGAAGTGAGCAAATCATGTACAAATAATATTCATGGGAATAAAAAGTACCTGTGAATAAATTTTCAAAACTTGAAACAAACATGAGAATATTGCATTCCCTCCCACACTTTCCTGGGAATAATGTTACAGTACTTGAAACAAGCGCACTCTAAAACTTAAATAAAAAAGAAGACTAAAGGCATAATTTAAGTCTCCCACAATTTTTGAGATAGCACTATTCGTTCTTGAGAAAAAAAATCTAATCGAATAGTTCCCGAGAATGACAAAATAGGACATTTTAGTCCCTCTATTTATTTCCATCCTAAACACGTCATTAGAGTGCTGATGCGTATCGTTAGTATGTCAGGTGTCCAGATAATAGTCCCTACATGCATAATAGGCCGTGAGACTAATTATGCATTGATCCAATAAAGTCCTCAACTATTATTTAAGTAACCAAATTTAGTCCCTGACAATTTCTATCGTGGGACACATTAGTCCTTATATGTTACAAGTAACATACTACATGCACCAGATGCACCACATCAAATGCACTAACACAAGTCATATGAACGAGTTTAATAGACACCTGGATACACTGACGGTATACATCAACACTCTAACGCTATGTTTAGGATGAAAACAAACAGAGGGACCGATATATCTCTCTTTTGTCCTTTGTCAAGAACTATTCAATGAGTTTTTTTTCTCATGGACAAAAAATGATACCTCAAATATTATTAGGAATTAAAATGAGCCTTTATTCAAAAAAAAAAAAAAAATGAAAGAAAAAAAAAAAAGAGTTGACAGCTCCCTTTATGAAAATATATCTACAACATTAGCTTGAGAATCAAAACCATTGACATAAAGCGTGAGCAACACCCGGTGGTATGAAAAGAAGTGGGGGAACAAAGATTAAACAAATAAAAGGAGTATGCAATGAAACGTCGAATTAAGTTGGGAGAATTGAGACGTATGTGTAAGAATTGAATTTTGGAAAATGGGTTATACCTTTCAGGAAGAGGAAGTTGGTGAAAGGAGTCTCACGTGAAAACTCCCAATGGATTAGGGTGAGATTTTGGTATTTATACTTCCACTAAAAAATCACGCAAATTCCATACTAAAATAAATGGAACGAAAGTAGTAAGTTGTTGAATATTAAAAGACTATTTGTTATTTGTTTAAAGTTTTGATTGACTACATATAGATTTGGATATTGTATTTAAAATATTCTAATAGTCCCAATTGAATATTATTAAATTTTTTAAAAGTCTTAATTGAATATCACAACTTATTTCTCTCAAAATAGTTTTTTTAAAATCTCAACTGAATACACCCTTAGTGGGAGTAGCATATTTTTTTGGTCTAAGACTGTAAGTATCAGAAAATCACATTGGACTCCAACTAATTTGAGTTGAGTCAGGAAGACCTGTTTAAGGGGATAAAGTCTTTCCAGCATCTATTTTTTTCATTTATAAAACTCGAATCTGAATCATTACTTAAGGGAAATCAAGCTTCTTACCACATAGACCAACTGGCATAATATATGTAGTTGCAGTTGTTGATACCCAAATTTATCCTTTTCTTTTTTGGATTTTATGCTTTTATTTTTGGGTGAGCCAACTTTGAGGTCAATTGGCCAATAAAAAGTACAGATGACTTTGAGCCCTTTTAGGTTTTTTTATTCTATTAAAAGTTAGAAATATCCTAAAAGTGAATAATCATAAAAATAGTTTTGTTATTTAATTTTATGTCTACCACTTTATTTTATTTTGTATGTTGTATTATTTTTTGTCTTTAAAAGTTTTTAACTTTTACCATGTTGTTAGTTTCTCCCGGGCCAAAACTGACCCACACCTCTCTCTAATCCAAATCCACAACCCAGTTTCAATAATCAACATGGAAAAAATCACATGAAGAAAAAAATCTTCTACCATTTTTGTCTTACTCCCTGTAACAATCATGTACACATATATAAGAGAGCAAAAGCTCTTTGCCTCAAACCTCCTTCTGACATTTCTCATACTTCCTGATACTCAGCACAGACAATGTTGTTTTGCTCCCACAGTTCATTTTCCTCCCATTACTCTCTGCATCATATTCAGAATTGGTTCCCCATGCCACGACCCTTCCTCTCACATACAGTACTACTTGTCACTTTTTTTCAACATGTTGCCAAAGGGTGCCTATAAAACAACACAACACAACACCACTCTTCCATCACTACGGTGAATGAGATTTTTTCTCCATTTTTCCTTGTTCCACTTAGCTGCCATGGCCTCCCTGAGACAAACCACTATTCAAAGAACATCCATCAACAGAGCTTCATCCATCCCTCATTACCTTAAACACATCTCCTCCAACCATTACAAAAGAGACAGACCCGTAAACAAAACCTTAATTACAACACCACCCCTCCATCACTTCGTTGCCTTCATAAACCAACAATATCAAATACACAAAAGCAGAATCAAATAGCAAAGATACAGATAAAGATGAGTGTTCCCTTGATGTTGTTAAAGGTGCGTTTGATTTACATAAAAATAAGGAAAAAGACAACACAAGAGTACTTGTTTTATGTTTAATTTAAAAAAATGATTATGAAACGTCACAAAATAAAGGACAAAGGGGATCATAAAAACCCATATTTTTGTTCGATGGAGACATTTTGTTCCCCTTCATTCCCCTCCTCTCCTAAAAAATGAAACAAACAAAAAATATTGAAGAAAATCTCTCGCCCTCGCACCAAACATTATGTTAACATAACATGAAGGATATTTAAAATAATATTGTTTAAAAAAAACATAATATTATATAAAAATATTATTATTATATAACACAATATTATATATTATTATATATTTATATAAAATACTTATTTTGGATTTAAATTCCAAAGTAGACCTCCAACTTTTTTCCATATCTAGAAGGTAACCATTCTTGTATGCAAGTTTGGGGACATGGAGGCAAGGAGCCACATGAAGACGAATTGATCCTGTTGCTCTCAGTTCTCAAATTCAATCGTGACGTTGCCAATAATTTCATCCTCCTCGTTAGCGAATTTTTGGGGCATACCTCCATATTTGGCCTCTGAGATGAAATTGCCAAGCTTATGTGCCTTGATCGTACCCATAGCTTGCATCTTCCATGTGAGGAAGTTTTCATCGCCAAGCTTGATCGAGATTTGAATCATCGATGGTGACTGCATCGATGAGGAAGATTGTGCAGCGTTGGCCATTTCTCATAATCGACTAGCTCTTTGATACCATGAAGAAATTAAGAGAGAAGAGAATAGGAGATCATAGTGAACTGAATAGTGTATTGCATTGATTGGCAGAATAATTGTTCTGCTTGTATTAATAAAATATAGGATTCGTTATGCAGTTATAACTAACTGCATGTGTACCAGCTTAGTTAACTATATCCTAACTAACCTTTCCCTTTACAAGTTCAAATCCAAAAAAAAATAGGAAAACACAGACCCTAAACAAGATTGATTTATTGAATTGAGATACATCCTGATTTCTCCAATTGCTGCTTCAAGTTTTTTATCTCTCTTCTTGACAGAACCTGAATTTCAAGATGTATAAATTACTACAACCACACAGTAGATACTTACACTTGAAATATATAAAAAAAAAAAAACATCAACAGTTACATATTACATAGTTCAGCCCGCCAAAACCCCGGGAGATAACTAGGGGTTACTTCACCAACAATTGGAAGGGTGAAGTGTATGGGCATCTCTATGGGGAAGATAGTCAACAGTAAAATCCATCCATTCCATAATATTAAAGAAAGAACTGAATCATACATAATTATTTAGAGATTTAAATCTGAATAACAATAAGATACATACCAGCTCCTTCTCCAAGGAAGTGATTTTCTGTTCCTGTTTGAACTGCTCTAACTTCAACTTCTCAACTTCTTCTATAATCTTTACAGTCAACATTACACAAATGATATTAGTTTGGTGAAAACACCAGGATTTTAAAAGTTGTGGAAAAAGAGATGGCAGGGAAGATAAGTTACCTTGTCTACAGGAAAATGAACATCAGGTAACTTGACATTAGAAAGCAAGTCTGCTTCAGATAAGCAACTGTTTTCTATCTCAGATTTGTCTGGCCCATGAGTATTACCCTCTGAAGCTCTTGTCTCCAAGTATCCACCTTCTAATACTGCATAAGCAGTGGACAGAGTCTCACGTGGAACAGATTGAGGTAAGCGGGAAGTATGCTCTGTTGCAACATATGAGTGAAGGTCCTCCATTTGCTGTTGCAAGCACTCAAACTGTTCATCATATTGTCCAGACTCATCAGTCAAATCTATTTTCTTTATTTATTCTTTATTCTTTATATGAAAGTGTTAAATTTATAGGCATACATCCTAGAACATATTTACCACATAGCCTAGGATTAACATCATGTCAGATTACTAGATTCATTATTTATGAATATACCTGGATCTATAGTAATTCCTGAACTAAGCAATCTTCAAAGGATGAACTTTTTCCACCAATCTTCACAAACGGATGACGGCAATACTGAAGCATGGAAAGGGGGAGAGAAAAGAGGGACGAGTAATGAACAACTGTTGGCTTATATTTATTATTGGGAGTCATAGCCTTTATATAGTGTGATGGTCAATTAGGGTTATCATTATTTCGAAATGGGACAATAGTGATATTCACTTTTATTTAACCTCAATTAACTAATTTATTATCAATTCAGAAATCAAATTAACCTTATCACTTAATTTGATCATATATCAATTAAAGCTCCTAATTAATAAATAGTTAATATAATTAATTGATGATATCTACCATATTATGACATTAAATATAATTAAATAAAAAAATTCCAACATAAAAAACAAACGGACCCTTAAACCAAACCTTAATTGCAACACCACTCCTCCATCACTCCCTTGCCTTCATAACCGAACAATATCAAACCACACAAGCAATCCCCAACACCACAAACTAAACCAGAACATAACTCTCAAGTATAAACCCTTACCCTTGGTTCCGTTCTGCAGCTGCTCCTTACGGTAGAGAAGAAATGCTTTGTTTCTAATCTTTGTTCCGCTTTTAGTTTGTTTTATTTTGTTTCTTCTTTTGTTTTGTTATTTGGACTTCCTGCTTGTGGGCCTTAGCTTACTCGGTTATGGTTTGGGTCTCGGAGTTGGGTTTAGGTGTTAGTTAAATTAAACTAATAGGACTCTAACAAAAAAAAATATATAAAATAATAATGATAATAGATATAAAAAGGACATAAATAGGAAAAGATATAAAAAGGGTGATGAAGATTTTCGTGGTTTGGTTAGAGTAGATTTAAGTTTTGTTAACATTTTTGGTCTTTGAGCACAAATAAAACATAATAAAAAACAGAAAAATATATATAAGTGTAATGTATATGACAAACACAACTCAACTCTTCAAACCAAGAACTGAGTTCTTAAAACCAGCAGCAAGAAAATAAAAGAGAAATAGCATACACCAGAGTTTTAACGTGGTTCAACTTGAAGCAATGTGCATTCAAGCCTACATCCATGGCAGTCAGTGCAGTCAGTGTTATTGATTTGAAGCTCCCTTACAATGAGATAATTCTTCCTCTCCAGTTACAGAATTCCTCACACAAACTAAGAGAATGATACTTGTTGCTGAATGGCCTAACTAGCTAACTATATATAGCTATCTCATCCCATTAACTAACCGGATTCACTCAAAATAATAGAATTGGTTACATCATTCAGTTATTTAACAGTATAACTGAATTAACTAACAAATGGAATGAGTTTGGATTTGTTGACTGAGCCAAAATCACAACAAATCTCCACCTTGGATCAGTGACACATCCAACTTTGACTGCAAACAGCCCATAAAGGGCTCAATCTCCCTTTAGTTGAATCAAATCCAAGCAGTGAAAGAACTTACTGCTTGGTAACACCTTAGTAATCATATCAGAGGGGTTATGTTCTATTGATATCTTCTACACCACAACTGAACCTTGAGCAATCAAGTCTCTTACAAAATGCAATTTGACATCCACATGCTTAGTTCTTTCATGATGGACACTATTTTTAGACAGATGAAGAGCACTCTGATTATCACAGTGCACTGTTATAACCTGATTCTGCAGCTTCAGTTCTCGAGCGATCCCACTCAGCCATATGGCTTCTTTAACAGCCTCTGTCAAAGCAATGTATTCTGCCTCAGTGGTGGATAATGCTACAACCTTTTGAAGGCTAGCTTTCCAACTGATAGCTGTACCAAAAGCTGTGAACACATATCCTGTTATAGACTTTCTTGAATCTAAACACCCTGCAAAATCAGAATCAACAAAGCCTTCTATAGCAGTTGACCTGCTATCTGTTCTAGCTCCACCATATACAAGAACTCTACCAATAGACCCCTTGATGTACCTCAAAATCTATTTAAGAGCCTGCCAATGGGCTCTCCCAGGATTTGACATGAAACGGCTAACCAAACTTACTGCATAAGCAATGTCTGGCCGGGTGCAAACCATGGCATACATTAGAGATCCTACAACATTTGCATAAGGAATGCTTGCCATATAGGATCTCTCCTCATTAGTTTTAGGAATTTGGTTAACACTCAATTTGTATTGTTGAGACATTGGAGTAAATACTGGTTTTGCATTTAACATACCAAACTTATCAAGTACCTTCTTGAGATATAATTCTTAAGACAAATACAGCAGCTTCCCCTTTCTGTCCCTACTGATTTCAATCCCTAGAATTCTCTTGGCATCCCCTAGATCTTTCATTTCAAATTCTCCCTTTAATTCTGATTTGACCTTGTCAACTTCATGCTTGCTATTACTTGCTATTAGAATATCATCTACATACAATAGCAACATAACATAGACAATGTCAGGAAGAAATTTGAAGTAAACACAACTGTCATACTTACTTCTTTGAAATCTGATCCGGGCCATGAATTCATCAAACCTTCTATTCCACTGTCTTGGTGACTGTTTCAAGCCATACAATGACTTGTTCAGCTTGCATACATAGTCCTCTTTGCCTTTGATTTCATAACCCTCGGGTTGCTTCATCAAAATAGATTCCTCAAGCTCACCATACAGAAATGCTGTTTTTACATCCATTTGTTGCAATTCAAGATCAAATGCTGCAACCATGGACAACAGAATTCTTATGGATCTATGTTTGACAACAGGGGAGAACACATCATTAAAATCTATTCCCTCCTTTTGGGTGAAACCCCTAGCAACCAGTCTTGTTTTGAATCTGCCTGTATCAACCCCAGGAACACCCTCTTTTCTCTTGAAAATCCACTTGCAACTAACCACTCTTGAACCAGCAGGTCTTCTCACCAAGTCCCAAGTATGATTGTCATGAAGAGATTTAATCTCTTCATTCATGGCCTCAATCCATTTCTTCTTATCTTTACTAGCTAATACAACTTTGAAACTCTTTGGTTCCTCCACTAAAACCTCACTAGCAGCAATAAGAGCAAATGCAATCAGGTCAGCATAACCATACCTTTCTGGAGCTCGGATTTCTCTTCTAACTCTATCTCGGGCAAGCATGTAATTGTCAATTTGCTGATCTTCTACAGTTTCTTCTTCATCAATCAACCAGTCCCCTACTTGATCTTCTATAGTTTTTCCTTTAGGCTCCACCTCAAACAGTAATTCTTCAATCTCAACATCTGCAGATTGACCTGCAGTATGTCCTGTCATCTGTCCAGTAACCCCTTTTTCACCTTGTGCCTTATAAGCCATTTCTGTTTCATTGAAGACCACATCACGGTTCATAATGACCTTCCTAAAACTAGGTTCAAGACACCACAGCTTGTAGGCTTTCACTCCTTCAGGGTAACCTAGAAACATACATTTAATGGCTCTAGGTTCAAGTTTGTCTTGCCTAATGTGAGCATAGGCAACACATCCAAAAATTTTAACCCTTTCAAGACTAGGAGGATTTCCTGACCAAGCTTCTTCTGGAGTCTTCATATCAAGGGCTGTGGAAGGACATCTATTGATGAGAAAAACAGCTGTCATTGCTGCTTCTGCCCAAAAAATCTTTGGCAGATATGCACTCAGCAACATACACCTAATTCTCTCGAGAATTGTTCTGTTAAACCTCTCAGCAAGACCATTCTGCTGAGGTGTACCAGCAGTGGTTCTATGTCTTGCTATTCCATGATCCTTGCAAAAAACATTGAAGGACTCAGAGAAAAATTCAAGGCCATTGTCGATTCTAAACCTTTTAACCTTTTTCCTTGTTTGTGTTTCAACAAGAGTCTTCCAAGTCTTGAAATTTTCAAATGCCTCATCTTTAGTTTTCTGAATGTATATCCATAATTTCCTTGAATAATCATCCACTAAAGTCATGAAATACCTTCCACCTGAGTGATGAAGACCTTGCAGGCCCCCACAAGTCAGAATGGATATAATCAAAAGTGCCTTTGGTTCTTCGTTTGCCAATACCAAACTTAACTCTGCAGGTCTTTCCATAGACACAGTTTTCACAAAATTTTAGCTTCTCTACCTTGTCATCACACAGTAGATTCTGTTTTCCCAGCTCTATTAACCCTTTCTCACTCACACGACCGAGTCTCATGTGCCAAAGATCAGTCTTTAACAACCCTTTTGTAGAAGCAGTTAACACAGAACCAGTAACTGCTTCACCATCTAGATGATATAGGCCATTCATTTTAATTCCCTTCATGACCACCTTTGATCCCCTCATAGCCTTCAGAACACCATGCTCACCATTGAACACATAGCCTTTCTTATCGAGTTCACAAAGAGAAATCAGGTTTCTCTTAATATCAGGAACATATCTCACATTGGTCACAAGTCTTACAATGCCATCATGGAGTGTGAATCTGATTGATCCAATGCCAGTTATTTTGCAAGACTTGTCATCACCAAGAAGAACTGATCCTCCAGCCTGCTCAGTAAATTCTTCAAACCAGGATCTATTTGGAGTCATGTGGAAGGTACAACCCGAATCCATTATCCATTCTTGTTCAGATCTTTCAGTAGTAATCACCAATGCCTCAGATGATTCATATCCCTGTTCAACAATTGCAGCATTACCTGAGTCTTTCGATTCACTATTACCAGAAGGAGTTTTTTTTTCTATCAGGGCAATACTTCCTTGTATGACCCTCCTTCTTGCAATGATAGCATTTAATTGTTATGGCATTTGAACCATCCTTCTGCTGTGGCTTATACTTCTTCTTTTCAGACTTGAAATCTTTCTTTTGAGTCTTTCCCTTAACTGTCAACCCTTCACCAACAATCGAAGACTTTGGCTCTATCTTCTCATTCAATTCCTTTGACTTCAAGGAAGACTGTACTTCATCAAGAGACAGAGAATCCCTTCCATATAACATGGTATCTTTGAAGTGGATATATTTCTTTGGGAAGGAGCATAACAATAGCAAAGCTTTATCCTCATCAGAGACAGAAACATCAATATTTTCAAGATCAAGAATCAGTTTGTTAAAGGCATCTAATTGATCAGAAACAGATTTATCTTCATACATCTTGAATGTATACAAAGCATGTTTCAAATACAGGCGGTTTACCAGTGATTTTGTCATGTAGAGACCTTCAAGCTTTGTCCAAACCGCAGCAGCAGTTTTTTCCTTGGAGACTTGTCGAAGCACCTTGTCTCCAAGACTCAAGATGATCGTGCTATGAGCCTTTTCCAATAATTGCTTCTTTTCTTTATCAGGCATCGTTTTTTCCAGCTTTGCCTTTCCTGCTAGAGCCTTATCCAAGCCCTGATGCACCAGAAGTGCCCGCATCTTCAAGCGCCACAAACCAAAATCGTTTTGGCCCGTAAATTTCTCCACCTCAAATTTTGTTGACATGATGATTCAGGGTCCACGCTCACCGCACCAATTTGTAATGTATATGACAAACACAACTCAACTCTTCAAACCAAGAACTGAGTTCTTAAAACCAGCAGCAAGAAAATAAAAGAGAAATAGCATACACCAGAGTTTTAACGTGGTTCAACTTGAAGCAATGTGCATTCAAGCCTACATCCACGGCAGTCAGTGTTATTGATTTGAAGCTCCCTTACAATGAGATAATTCTTCCTCTCCAGTTACAGAATTCCTCACACAAACTAAGAGAATGATGCTTGTTGCTGAATGGCCTAACTAGCTAACTATATATAGCTATCTCATCCCATTAACTAATCGGATTCACTCAAAATAATAGAATTGGTTACATCATTCAGTTATTTAACAATATAACTGAATTAACTAACAAATGGAATGAGTTTGGATTTGTTGACTGAGCCAAAATCACAACAATAAGATAATAAAATTTGTTGAGAAGTTTTCTTTAGTTTGGTCAAGGTTCCCTCTAATGGATTTGTTTTTTTAATTATTATTATTATTATTATTATTATTATTATTATTATTATTGATGTTTTCGATTAAGATTTCGATGACAAAATATCCATAATTAATCGAAGTGACGACGAAATTATGACTTTCTTGAGGTGATGACCATCCCTTTTTAGTTTCGTCAGGAGTGTCGACGAGCCTAAGGGATACCAATACGATCTTAAATACAAACTTTGTGATGTGTATTATTCTTTACTTTAAAAGTCATGTTGTGATAAAGATTCTGACGATGGAATACTCGTAAATAACTAGCTTGAGTGGCGACAAGATTACCCTCTCGAGGTGAAGATCACCTTTAAGATCTCGTCAAGAGTGCCAACGGGTCTTAAAGTTACCAATATTATCATAATCTCAACATTTAAAAAAGATAATAATAGTAAAATGATTTATTTTATGTGTTTTCCAAATTCCAACAATAAATAAAATATTACAAATTTTCCAACGATCAAATAATTGGAGATGACTGATTCACTGCTTGAATTCTGTCCAATTTTCTTATGGACATTTTGTTGAGTTTTTTAGGAATTCTTATATGGTCTAATTTTCACAAACCAAAACAAATAAAACTTTCTCGATAAAACAAAAAAAAATAAAAACTTTGTGTCATGACCCTAATTTCGCAGTTATGACCGGCCGAAAGAGAAAGGTGGGACTTTCCCCATCGCAGCCTATCACACATACTCAATTCGTTTCATCCAAAGTATAAAGGAAATCTCATTCAATAACACATCAAGATTGAATAATATCATCAGAGTTAAATAAAACAAAACAAGAGTTTACAAGTCCTGAACATAACAAAAAAAAAATTTTACTACCCAAACAAAACAAGGAACAACTGAACCAAAACAACTGCTCCAAGAACAATAAAAGTACTTGTGGAATGGAGTGTCAAAATCTCACTATTTGACCATTCATTTCCCTTACATACAGGAACGAAAGCCATAAACATGATTGTCATAGTTGAACCTCTGGGACCCGATTGGGGTTGTTCACTAAGGTCCCCCGTCTCGACGATTTTAGTTTATAACCCGAAGATACCACCCCCTCCGGCTAACAAACTCCCTCCTTAACTCCAATGTTGTTTTCTAGGGTCCCCAACCCCGACAATGTTGATTTATATCCCGGAGTTACCGTCTCCTCCGATCGGATTCCCAACGATTCACACCACCCCTTTCAAGCAATCCAATCCACTAAGTACCTTTTTTAAACATAACACAAACATAATCCAACTATAAAGAAAACAAACTATAACCACCGATAATCCAACAAGTATACCAAAATGAATATTTCAAGACTATCATAACATGTACAATCTCCAAATCATATCGATGATTACAATTCAATTATGAGAATACAACCATAATCAACACTAATCCACTAAATTAGTATACCATAAAATACTCTTAATAATATATATAATTCAAAACTTACAAACCAGGGGCAGCTTACACTGCTCCCCTTATATGTTATTAACCCCAAAAATGAATGTCCTTCACGCGGACTTACTTGCACAGCCGCAAAGAGAGAAAAATTTCTCTCGGCTATTACACATTTGCTCCTCCTGATACCGCAACAAATGGGCAAAAGCATTATAACTCCAACAAAAAAAAGAAGAGAAACAAAAGTAACAAAATGCATCTCAGTTTTTCAGAATCAACCATTAAAAGAAGTAAACAAATCCCCTCACCTTAATTGAAGAACACTATACTATGGAGTCTTAGAATGAAACGAAGAAGGAAATTGTTGAGGATTGCACTACAAAAACTCCCCTTGGCTAATTTCTCCTTCAAGCTCTCTTTCTCACTCTCTAGCCCTAATCCCTCTTCTATATCAGATTTTTGAATAATGAGAAAGGAAGAGGGTGACACTCCTTAAACTTGGACATAAATGCCCATGGACTTAATGGTATTATGGGAAAAGCACATAAGCCATCACTTTTTAACTTGAGATTAATTTAAATTCTCAAGTGTAAAGGTCCAATTATGAATCACCAATCCTGTCAAAAAAAATTATGAATTACCATATTCATGTCATAAAATAGTTATTTAGTTTATTAATGCACAAATATTCTCTTTTATAACATACTCTATTATTGCAAAAAAAAAAAATTGATTATTAATGAATCAACGGGTATAACACTTTGGCGACGACAGAATAATTGGGGGATGATCGGAGTGACGGTTGCATAAATTCTACCCAATTTTCTTAAGGTTGTTTTATTGAATTTCGTTAGAAGTGCTGATGAGGTCTAATTCCACACTTAAAAATAATAATACTTTTTTAAAAAAACAATAATTAAAATAGATGTAAACAAATTTGTTTATTCTGAACTTTATGACAGTGATTTGTTCTTTTCTTCAAACCTTATTTTGAAGAAAGAATTATTTCAAAACTAAATTCTAAAAAAAATTCCTGGAATCATTTCCCTTTTGTTCTTACAAATTATTTTCTAAAATTTAAAAAGTTAATATTGAAATAGACAGATGCAAACACTAGAAGGGGGGTTGAATGGTGTTTGACAAATTTATGCGGAAATTAGAAACTTTTTTGCAAGCACAGACGGGTTATAATAGACGAGTAAGCACAGACAGGTCAATCAGACTGATAACTCGTCTGAAGGTTTTCACAGAAAACACACAATCATGCAAGATAAAAAAGGTTTGATAAACACAATTATAAACCCCTTTAGTTAGATGATAGTTAAGACAAATAATCAAACTAAAGAGTTAAGGGAAAGAGAGAGATCACTCAGCAAGTTTTATCCTGGTTCACCCCTTAACAATGAGGCTACGTCCAGTCCTTGGTAGCACCAAGTTTTCTTACTATAACTGATTTAGGTTACAGGACAGACAAGTATTATTTTCACACATAGCCTCTTCAGGCTCCAGACAAGTATTGTTTTCACACCTAGCCTCTCCAGGCTCCAGACAAATATTGTTTTCACACCTAGCCTCTTCAGGCTCAGACGGGTTTGTTTGAGAGAAGTTGTAAAATAGATTACAATTTGCAAGTCTTTCACAAGCACTCAGACGAGTGTATTAAATGTGAAGATCTAAAAGACTGCGTAATAACTTCAAATGATTGAAGAATAAATAATGAAAGAATGAAGATATAAATGCACAGAGTAATTGCTCTATGATTGCTTTGATCGTTCTCTTGTCTACTTGAATCTTCAAAGTCTTCTTCATTAAATAGGCTTCAAGATTTTAAAGCCGTTAGACACAAAGTTTGAAGGCTTGGCTTCTTGTAGATCTTCAATAAATGCAATAGAGTCGTTCTGGTCAGCCATTAAAGCATAGGGAACTTCGCTTGTTCTCTTTCATTAGAGTGATACAGACTTCTGATATATCTTTGGTCTCAGCAGGTCTATATACGTGCTTTTTGTTTGCAGAGGGAAGATTTTCCCTTTTGGTGTAAGATGCAGTTGTGTTCAGGCAAAGCACTTTGTTGAAGTTCCTTATCAAAGACGAGACAGCTTTCATCCAATGTATTCTTTAACGTTAGTCACTAGACGGATGAGTAGCTTCATTAGACAAGTTGACTCTTTAACAAAGAGATGACGTCAGTTGCAAAGTCTTTTAGACGGGTGAGTCTTCCTTTGATCAGACGGTTGAAGACTTCATTAAACGGGTGAACTTCTCTTAGTTCAGATGAGTGAACCTTAGCTAGTTCAGACGAGTGAACTTATCTCAGTTCAGACGAGTGAACTTTAGTTAGTTCAGACGTGTGAACTTAAGTTAGTTCAGACGGGTGAACTTATCTAAGTTCAGACGAGTGAACAATTCATATAGACACTTAATGTTTTAATCTGCACACTAAGTAGACGAGTTAAATACCACAGACGGGTTCAATTAAATCATTAAATAACTATTTTAATCTCATCAAAACTAAGGTAAATGCACATCAGACATTTGGAGACTCAACAAATATACCACAATCATATTTAATAAGTTGTGAGATTTAAATTTGTTCCGTAGAATAAATGACTACTTAGTCATTCGTTCCATGTCATAGTCATTTATCATTCTCATATGCGAACAAAATAAGTCATTTAAAAATAAAAAATACAAAAATACTGTATTTTAAAATAATACACGACAAACTCAATTTCATAAGCAAACACTTTAGATTAAATAGGTAATAGTTCTTGGAACGTATGATGTTAATACCTTATCAACTCGTAAGCAACCCTCGAGCTCAAACTGTTAAACATAGACGGTTGTTTTTTAAGGTGCCCAATTATAGCATTCCATTTTATGGATAAAGTGATTGGCGGCAACTTCAAATCTCTCTCTAATCCCTCCAGCTAATTTAGCTCTTTGAGATGATTGCAACACTCATTGGGAAATATATCCCATGACCTATAAAACTAATATGAGATGTAGGAGGATCTCGCAACCACCCCTTGTTAATAAAAGTTATCTTTGTTTTTATAAAGGATAAAACTCATCTAAAGGGAATTATTTTTTAAAGTGGGCAAGTAAAGATGTTTTCACCATTGATTTCATAAAGTGTATAGATCTTAATTCACTTTATTAAATCAAGGGTGAAAACATACTTACTCACTTTAGAGACAAATTCGCTTTAGATGGTTTTTTCCTTTTATAAAATGATACCATGTTGATGAGGTAAGAGTGGCAATATAGTTTGATGGAGTCACATTTTAATATATCATAATATTCAATTTTCACCTAGAACTTGCATGCACAAAAAGAAATAATCAAATAGCAAAAATACAAATAAAGATGAGTGTTCCCTTGATGTTGTTAAAAAATAATATATAAAAATATATTGATAAAATCAAATGTAAGAATAAAGAAGAATACGGAAAATTTATAATATGTGACGTAAAACACTGTTTATTATTTCACTTACCACAAAGTAATAATAAAGCGAATATTCCTGAGAATTAAGGGTGCGTTAGATTTGCATAAAAATAAAGGATATTTAACATAATATTATATACAATATATTATTAATTATAAAACATAATATTATATATTTATATATAATACTTATTTTGGATTTAAATTCCAAAGTAGACCTCCAACTTTTTCCCTATCGGGAAGGCATGATCACATCCGACCATTCTTGTTTGCAAGTTTCAAGACGGATTTAGATCCTCTAACTTTAGGGTGGTAAAATTACAGTGACTTTGTGTTTATCTCTCTTTATTCATTTTCTCTTTCATTCTTATTTCCCCATTTTTAATCACTATTCTCTCCTCTATAGACATAAAGTCAACATAACTTTCCTCCCCTAAAATTAGAGGATCAAGATCAGTTTGGGGACATGGAGGCAAGGAGCCATGTGAAGACGAATTGATCTTGTTGCTCCCAGTTCTCAAATTCAACCGTCACGTTGCCAAGAATTTCATCCTCCTCGTTAGTGAATTTTAGGGGCATACCTCCAGATTTGGCCTCCGAGATGAAATTCCCAAGCTTATGTGCCTCGATCATACCCATAGCCTGCATCTTCCATGTGAGGAAGTTTTCATCGCCAAGCTTGATCGAGATTGGAACCATTGACTGCACCGATGAGGAAGATTGTGTGGCATTGGCCGTTTCTCAGAATGGACTAACTCTTTGATACCATGAAGAAATTAAGAGAAGAGAATAATAGATCATAGTGAACTGAATAGTGTATTGCATTGATTGGCAGAATAACTGTTCTGCTTGTATTTATACAATATAGGATTAGTTATGCAGTTATAACTAACTGCATGTGTACCAGCTTAGTTAACTATATCCTAACTAACCTTTCCCTTTACAAGTTCAAATCCAAAAAAAATAGGAAAACACAGACTCTAAACGAGATTGATTTACTGAATTGAGATACATCCTGATTTCTCCAATTGCTGCTTCAAGTTTTTTATCTCTCTTCTTGACAGAACCTGAATTTCCAGATGTATAAATTACTACAACCACACAGTAGACAATTACACTTGAAATATATATATATATATATATATAAAAAAAATACATCAACAGTAACATATTACATCGTCCAGCCCTCCAAAACCCCGGGGGATAACTAGGGGTGACTTCACCAACAATTGGAAGGGTGAAGTGTATGGGCATCTCTATGGGGAAGATAGTCAACAGTAAAATCCATCCATTCCATAATATTAAAGAAAGAACTGAATCATACATAATTATTTAGAGATTTAAATCTGAATAACAATAAGATACATACCAGCTCCTTCTCCAAGGAAGTGATTTTCTGTTCCTGTTTGAACTGCTCTAACTTCAACTTCTCAACTTCTTCTATAATCTTTACAGTCAACATTACACAAATGATATTAAATTAGTTTGGTGAAAACACCAGGACTTTAAAGGTTGTGGAAAAAGAGATGGCAGGGAAGATAAGTTACCTTGTCTACAGGAAAATGAACATCAGGTAAATTGACATTAGAAAGCAAGTCTGCTTCAGATAAGCACCTGTTTTCTATCACAGATTCGTCTGGCCCATGAGTATTACCCTCTGAAGCTCTTGTTTCCAAGTATCCACCTTCTAATACTGCATTAGCAGTGGTCAGAGTCTCACGTGGAACAGATTGAGGTAAGCGGGAATTATCCTCTGTTGAAACGTATGAGTATAGGTTCTCCATTTGCTGGTGCAAGCACTTAAACTGTTCATCATATCGTCCAGAGTCATCAGTCAAATCTTCCCGTGAGTTGACTTGAGCATTAAAACCAGAATCAATACATGGGAACTCCCGCGTACTGTTAAACTGATCAACAGTAGGAAGATTTGATATTTCCATGGTATGTTTGAATCGTTCCTTATTGTCTTTTGCATCCAAAGACCCTTTTCCATGGGCATCTAAGGAGCTCTGTCCAGTGTGGGCATACTTTAAAGGACCATCATTTTTCAAAACAGATAAGTAAGAGCGACCAACTCCGCATGAACCCCCATATATGTTGGCCTGCTTTTGGTTAGCAACATTCAAATCTAAAGCAGGTTTCTCAGTACCACTATCTTTCTGCCTTGAATTCCACGGAAGAGTGGTCTGCTTTGTCATACTTTTTGGGCGGGAACTACTTGCAGCGACTGGTGAAGATGAAAACAAGGAGATCAACTTATCTGTTTGACCTTGGTCTAATTCAAACCAAAATAATTTTCGTTCATAATAGTTGTCGGCAATAATAGGACCGAATTGATCTTCTGACAAGGGCTGGCACTGCATCCGAGTCTTGAACTTTACCTTAAAATTTTGCAACAGAATAGAAACATGAAAAGTGAATTATAATCTTTGAATAAGGTTGATATTAAAAATTATAGCCAAACTGACACAGTGCTAACTTCATGCCATACCTGTGCTGCAAATGCAGTGCAATCTGAACCATCCTCAGTCCAGCAATGAGGATTAATATTCAATCTTCCTTCACTTGCGGCTTCAAATATACCATGTAGCATCCTATCACTATAGTTGAATAAAAACAGAGGCAAACCAGGACAAATATTGCTCACATAAGAGATATGTGTAGATGGTAGGCCTGTTCAAGGATTTAAAAGTTAATTTAGAGATAATGCAGTTTTGCTTGCTAGGTGATTGGAAACTAGGGACATGATCAACTAACCAAACAACTCTTTGTGAAGGCATTCTGTGTATGTATTATGCTTGCATCCAAAAATAACTCCACCTAGCTCAGACTTCTTCAGATTTCTAGCAGTTATGATGCAGTTGACTGATGATGGACGTTGCGACTTTTCCTTCAATGTATATGTCTCAGTCTTCCTCCCAGCACCCATCTATTAAGGCAAAAATCACATGTCTCAGTAGCTTAATTTGAACTGGATTTCCAGGAAGAGTACGAACAAAATGAGTGTACATGCATGAGATTTAAGAGCACGTCTAAATCAAAATCCTAAATCATCAGTTAACATACATTACAGTTTTAACTTCTGAGTTCTCTACATAAAAAAAATTAATGTAAAGAAAACCAGACACACAAGAAAATTTCAAAATTAACTTCCAAAAGCATTCAGCAACAAAGTTAACTTCGAAGATTCAAAACAATCAAACCCCTAAGGAAGCAACTGTACAGCAAAACAAAAAGAGAGACAACAAATAATTAACACTATTTGTATTTTCTCATTTTGATTAATAACACGCTACTAAAGAAATGCACAAAAAATTTATTCACCATTCCGGCATAAAATTAGCTTGACAATTCTCTATCAGAATCTAAATACATTAACAAACAAGATTATCTTCTTCAACGGTACAACATGAGAGAGACAACAAATAATTAACACAATATTTATATTTTCTCATTTGACTAAGACCATGCTATTAAAGAAATACACAAAATTTATCCACCATTCCTGCATAAAAGTTGTTTGACACTTCTCCATCAGAATCCAAATACATAAACAAACAAGATTACGCTTCTTGAAAAAAAAACAACGCTACAACATGAAAAAAAAAATGCAACCCCTTAGCTTCCTCTGTTGATGATCGTAAAGCCTAGGAATAATCTGCATTTGAAATTTATGAAGTGATTTTCATTTTATTTCAAGCAGATAAAGACTTCTCGAACAACTAAACTAAAAACTGTGAGATTAACATTGAATGCGTACAATCACCGAAAATCAGTTTAAAAAATGTAGAATAAAACAGAAAGAAAAAAAGAAATCCAATAAATGCCAAGAAATAAAACACTAGCTAACTCACATTCCCTGGAATCCGCAAGAAAATAATGAAAAATTGAAAGCGATGATGAATAGAAAGAGTAAAGTAGGAGAAACTTCATATACTTTACATTTTGGAGATGATCTTCCAAGTTAAAGACGAAACGTTGCAAGCGCACAGAAAGGAAAGATGGAGCTAGTTTAGCTTCTTTCACAGGGAGAGCAGAGAGAGACGAAATGCAGAAATACTTTTGAGGTGTTTGTTTCTCAAGAAAATATTTTGGTTTGGAAGAGAAAAGAAAAGAAGAGCAACAGAAAAACAAGGAGTAGAAAGAATGGATTGTTGTGTGTACAAAAAGGAATAGCGAACTGCAAGGACTAAGGTCTTTGAAGCGCCAAACGTTCCACTTTCCAAATATGTATGTATAGGGAAGACGTGTGATTATAGGCTCGTGAAATTACACGATCGTGCTTGTATAAGCTATAAGGGAATTAAATTAAAGGTGATTTTGGGTAAACAATTTAAGTAAATACAATATCGTAAAAATAACTTATTTTCATAAATTTCTTTGACAAACTTATAAAAATAAGCTAAAAAGAGATTATGAGAATACTATAAACTATTTTCATAAACTATTTGTATAAATTTATTTCCATAAATTATTCTCATAAGCTCTCAATAAATTCTTTCAAACACACCCTAAATTGCATTGTTGACATGGTAAGAAAAGAGATTATAATGAGAGTTTAATTTTGATACAGTATATATAAAGCTTTTTATATTATTAATCAATCATAAATATTATACATGTAATTTTTAAAGTAATTATGATAAGGATGAAATATTTCTAATTATATGATAATCTATTATTGGTTGACACTTGACAATGAAAAAAAATTAAATCAATACCTCCCACATCTGCCCTTCGTGATTAAAGGAAGAGATTGTGGCTACCCTTCGTCGCTGGAGCACTATGAATACAGGAGTATCCACATACTCTTATACTCTTAAACATGTGTCCTATTTGCTAACTCGCTAACTCAAGCATCAGAGCGTTTTTACAAGTATCACTTACCTTGTGTGTTCCGGCTCTCGACCATCGAGGAAGGAAGTTTAATCACTGAAGGGACGGGATCGAACCCACAATCCCTAAGAGTGCCCAAGGAAGAACATGAAGTCGATATCCCACACAACCAAACAGAACAAGAACCATATATTGAAAGCCAATGAAAATAATCATTGTCATAATCATGAATTGACCTATTCAATTCTCGACATTGCATTTCATTGTTGCCCTTGGAACACCATGGAACTTAGCATCAAAAGTTCGAAACCCCTTGTGTTGTACATAAAATTGTAGTAAGCCCCGAATTCTTAACCACCAAATGGAATACTTTCATCAATAAAATACTAAAACTTAAATAAAAAAGAAAGAAAGAAAGAAAAAGTTGATAGCCCCCTTTGTAAAATTATATCTACAACATTAGATTGAGAATCAAAACCATTGACAAGCATGAGGAAAACAGGCACAAAGATTAAGATACGTTTGAAAGAGCTTATACGGAACTTATAAGAATAGCTTATGAAAATAAATTTATGTAAATAGTTTATGAAAATAAACTGATTTTAACTTACTTAAAAATAGCTTGTTGACAAAGCGCTTAATATGCAATGAAACTTTGAATTAAGTTGAGAGAATTAAGACAACGTATAAGACTTGAATTTGGAAAATGGGTTGTACCTTTCACACAGAGAAAGCGGGAGCAGACGAGTCAAAGGAGTCTCACATGAAAACTCTCGATGGATTAGGGTGAGATTCTAGTATTTATACTTCCACTAAAAAATCACTTAAATTCCATATTAAAAAAATCCAATGAAATTAGTAAGTTGTTGAATATTAAAATATTTTTTGTTACTTGTTCAAAGTTTTGATTGACTGAAAGTAGATTTGAATATTCTCTTTAAAATATTCTAATAGTCTCCATTAAATTATTTGGAAGTCTTAATTGAATATCACAAACTTATTTATCCAAAATAGTTTTTAAAATCTCAATTGAATACACTCTCAGTATCCAAAAATAACATTTGATTCCGACTAATTTGAGTCAAGTCGAGAAGACTCGTTTAAGGGGGTAAAGCCATTCCAGTGCCTATTTTTTTCATTCACAAGACTCGACCCCAAGATCTAGTTTAAGGGGAATCAAACTTAGGGATGTAACAGGTCGGTTTGTTTCGATTTTTGGTGGAAAAAAATCTAAACCAATGAAAAACGGTTGGTTCGATTTTAAACAATTTTTCCTACAAAACCCGAACCAAAACCAACCATTCAAGAACGGGTTGGTTCAGTTTGGTTCGGTTCGGACCCTAAAATTATTAAATATTAATTATATAAAATATAAAAATATATATAAAAAATAAAAAATATTAAATATTAAAATATTAAACTATTAAAAAATATATATATATAAATATTAAATGTAATAAATATTATATATTAAAAATACTAGTGTATGGACCCGTGTCATGAACGAAAAATATGCTAATTTTTTAAGATTTCATAAAAAAAATATGTAATAATTGATTTTACGTTTTAGATTTAATTTTTTTGGGGGAGAATAACATACCAAACATTGTTAGAAAAACTATTTTGTCTAAACCGTCTATCATTAAGTGTAACAAATATTAACTTAACAACTATTATTGATATTATAATACAAATAATGACTCTTAAGTGTAAACGGTAAGTACATACCGTATTGTAGGTATGCACTCTAGCCTATTACATATGCAACGCAGGTTGAATATCACAATATATATGCAATATTAAAAAAATAAAAATTGTTTTCATGTGGAGAAAAAAAATATAAAGGAAGAATATTGTTATTTTCGTGTTTATTCTCTTTCCCCATGCAAATTAACCATTTTCAGAAAATATATTTATTTATCACATTATTTTTTTTCTTTCTTCAAAATTTATTTGATTTATTTCTCCTCTTTGTCCGGTGTGAGTTAACTATTTTTAGAAAATATATTTATTTATCCTATTACTTTTTTTCTTCTCTCTTGAAAATTCATTTGATTTATTTTTTCTCTTTTCCCGTCAAAGTTAACCCTTTTAAGAAAATAGACAAAATAGGTTGATTGGTCCTATAGCTATATGTTTATTTAAAACTTTTACATTGGTCTCATGAGTTTTATTTTTTTCAAATTGGTCCTATACGTTATGTTTCATTTTCATATTAGTCTTTTCCATCAATTTCGACCTTACGGCGTCAGATCAAAAGTCACGTGTAACACTAATATCATAGTCATGTCAGGTCAAAACTGTCGGTGTTATGTTGAAATTGATGGAAAGAACTAATGTAAAAACGAAATATAACGTGTAGGACTAATTTGAAAAAAATAAAACTTATGGGACCGATATGAAATTTAAATAAACGTATAGGACCAATTAAATTATTTTGCCTTAAAAATATATTTTTCTATGATATTATTTTTAATATTTGACATTTATCCCAGTACCTTGGTATTCTTGCTACTTTTCTCAACATCAAAATTATAGTAGTTTTTTTCAATGCAAAATTATAAATTAACACTAACTATTTATTCTTTCACTACCTTGGTATGGTATTTCTTTGAATATTTAATATTATAAAGGCAAAATAGGTTGATTAATCTTATACGTTTTTTTTTTCATATTAATTGGTCCTATAAGTCTTTTTTCTTCAAATTGGTTCTATATATTTTGTTCTGTTTTCATGTTAGTTCTTTTCGTCAATTTCGGCATAAAGTCGTAAAGTCGAAATTAACGAAAATGACTAACGTGAAAATTGAAAATAATTTGTAGGACCAATTTGAAAAAAAAACTTATAGGACCGATGTGAAAATTAAAAAAAAACGTTAGGACTAATCAACCTATTTTGTCTATTATATATATGTGAAAATATATTTATCCATCATATTTTTGCTCTCCTAAAATTATTTGATTTATTTCTCCTTTTCGATCTGTGAAAGTTGATTATTTTTAGAAAATATATTTGTTTATTATATTACCTTTTCATTCTCTCTTGAAAATATAAGTTAATCATTTTTAAATAAAATAATTTTCTATCATATTATTATTTTTATTTTCTTTGGAAAAATTTATTTGATTTATTTATTCTCTTTCCCCGGTGTTGTGAACACCTCATTTTGACCGGATAATCATAAAAAAGTCTTTTTTTTATAGAAATCCAAAAAAAAAAAAAAATAAATAAAATAAAAAATAAAAAAAAAAATAAAATAAAAATAAAAATAAAAATAAAAATAAAAAGAAGAAAAATGTCTTTGGGCCAATAAACCAAGTTTCAGCCCATAACCCGTCTATCTCCTCCATAACCTGTCTATCTCCATAACCTGTCTACCTCCATAACCTGTACCTCCATAACCTGTCTATCTCCATAACCTGTCTACCTCCATAACCTGTCTATCTCCATAACCTGTCTATCTCCTCCATAACCTGTCTATCTCCATAACCTGTCTATCTCCCTAACCTGTCTACCTCCATAACCTGTCTACCTCCATAACCTGTCTATCTCCTCCATAACCCGTCTATCTCCTCCATAACCCGTCTATCTCCATAAACCCGTCTCCTCCATAACCCGTCTATCTCCATAACCTGTCTATCTCCTCCATAACCCGTCTATCTCCTCTCCTCCATAACCCGTCTATCTCCTCCATAACCCGTCTATTTCCTCCATAACCCGTCTATCTCCTCACCCAAAAGTAACCCTAGCAGCCGCAAACCTCCATCAACAACGTGAATCTCGCTTCTTTCCCTTCTCACTCGCATCACTGGATCTCAATCACGCAAGGTATGTGTTATTCCCTTCCATTTTCGTTTCAAATTAGGGATTTTAATTGCTATTTTCGCTGATTTGCAGGAGAGGGAATCAAAGCAATGAGGGAGAAATATCCCTATAAAGAAGGAAACAGAAACCAGAAAAAAGGGGAGAGCCAGAGGGGACCGAGTGAAAGGGAGAGACACTGACAGAATTCGAAAAACAGAGGGGGGGTGGGTGCAAACACCCACTGATAGGCGCAGAGAAATTAGAGGGAGAGAGTTGAGAGTTTTCTGGAGGCTTGAGAGAAATTTTGTAATTCTTGGTGAGACATTGTTCTTTTCTGTCAACACAGGGACTTCTTTTTTCTTTCCCTGTCCTTTGTATTGAAGAGCTTTCAAGAATCTATGCATCTAGTTTACGGTTATCACTTTGATGTTGCTTAATATATTTTTATTTCAATTGTATCCATTGTTGCTTTGTTAATTCTGCTTTCCTTTTTGCTCATTTCCTCCTATTATTTGAACCTGTTGTTCTTCTTAAATTCATGTGAAATGATAACTTTGTGTACAGATATTTGGTTTAAGTTGGATGCTGAAATGAGGAATTATTCATACACCTGAAGCTGATTTAGTGTTCTGTTGCAGCCTTGATAAAAATCGATTTTCATTCACTTCATGCATGATCTCCTTTATTTTCAGTTTCTATGTGCACCAGTTGTTTGATAAAATGCTTGACAAAATTTCTCCGCAGTAGTTGCTTGTTTAATTTTTTTTAAAGCATTCTTCAACCCATTGGATCCAATGCTTGGACTCAGGATATCACGTTGCTGATGTTCTCTGCATTATTGGGAATATTTTGTCACATCTCTTGTTTTGTGGATAATGAGTTTACATGAGATTTGGTCCATATTCTATTATTTTGGATGGTTGATGATAATTTCAATAATAGTGATCTGGGTAGTAGCCTTATGTTGTCAAGGGAATATTTTTCAACCACGTTAAACTCTTGTATAACTTCTTGCTATATATATATTTTTTTTTTATTTGCTCTTCAATTCTTTTTGCACTTATTTGTTTCAAAAATGGAGTGTTTCAATGGCCCATGCTGTCCATAGGTTTGGTAGCATCAAGAGTAAAATCAGGTTGTTTTGAAAGTTACTCTATGGATTGAGTGTCATGCTTAACCTCAAATTATGCTTACAATAAATCATATAATCAGTATTACATTAATCTTGGGATTACTCTATGAAAGGTATCATGCTAATCTCATAGAACTAAGGTTGCTCTATGGACTGGGGTGCCATGTTCAACTTCAAAAATAATTTTTCCATTAAATTCTTTCTTTTTTTCTTTTTTTTCGGTGTAAATATTAATTATTAATCTCTTCATTCTTGTGAATAATCTTTGGGGTAATATAAATACGTTAAAAATTATTAATTATTTGCAAAATTAATTTGGGTAACCGTTTTTACGGGTGCATTAGGGGTGCCGTGGGGTTAAGTCTCCATCCTTCCCTATGCGCAAGTGACTCCCGAACTCGATTTGGTTTCCAAGACCATTTTTCTTAAAGGTTTTCCAATTTTTTCCAAATTAAATAAAATTGGTGGCGACTCTACATGTTTTTAATCTAAAATCTTCTTTTCGTCGTCTTCCTTCGCGATTCCGGTCGCGACAGATGGCGACTCCACTGGGGACAATTTTAGAGAGTCAAGCCCATTAAAATTAATTGTGCAAATCTTTAATAAATTTTAACTTGTTTGTTTTACCCTTTCTTTTTTCTTTCTTCTTTCTTGTTTTTTCTTGTTATGTTTTGTTTCTCTATCCTTTATGAAAATAAAAAAAAAAATTGAAAAAAAAGAAAAAAAATGAAAAAAAGTCTTTTGTGTTTTGTTGTTGGTTGTTTTTTCAACCTTAGGGTAGAGGATTTTGTTTTTTCTTGGAATATATTATTTGAACTCTAGGGTAGATGACATTTGATTTTTTTTGTATATATATGTGACTTTGTTTTGCAGGTTTTTTTTGTTTTAGGATTTTACAGGTTTGTATGCCTCCAGCACACACATCACAATCACTCGTGTCACACATTTTCAGCTCTATACCCGAGCTTGTGGAAGCCTTAGGAGTAGGCGGTGCCTCAACACTGTCATTGGAAAGCCTAGTGCCCCTCTGATATTTGTTGATTCACCACTCAGATTGTTACTAGTATCATGGATTAGTCATCCTGGAGGGTTTATCCTTACTTGTGGCTAGGATCATGAGCTGGGTCCCGGTCTTTCGTGATTGGGACAATCTGGGAGCCATGACCTTTAGAAGTCTAGAACCACCATTGCACTCATAGATTAACCTAGTGGCTGCCTAATTTAAGAGTCGTCATAGGTACCCTTGACTATAGGACCTCCCTCTTAGGACAATTGGAGGCGTGCATCTTCTCTCTTCTTTCTCATTCGTGATTATGTGTTTTATTTCGTTCTTCTAAAAAAAAAAAAAAAAAAAAAAGAATAGAAGATAAAAAGGTAAATGGGTTCCCATCGCCTTGGGCCCAAATGATCCATTAAAATGGGTCACAAGAGGGACAATGCATTAGACGTCCCATGTCCTTTGGGTTTACAACCCTATAAGGACTCCTTTTGCATCACATTTTTGTGCTTAGTTTCTCATTTTTCTTTTTATTTATTTATTTATTTATTTATTTATTTATTTATTTTTAATAGGTGAGTTCTTTTGTGAAGGAAAGATCCCGTTACAATCCAAGTAGCAAGCAATGGAAAGATCTCATTCTAGCAATGCAATCAGCTCAAGGAGGAACATTAGGATTGATGTGAAGGTAAATGATGTGAAGACCTTAATAGAAATCAGTCAGTTGATGCCAAGAGAGACACATTCAGCATTTGCAAGCAAATATGGGAGAATTTTGGACTTGTTGTATATTCCTATAGATGTTGCGGGCTTGAGCGCTTTGGCCCAGTATTGGAATCCTACCCTAAGATGTTTTGAGTTGCCAAATTTGGATACGACACCAACTATAGAAGAATATGCTTACATGATAAGGATACCTCTTCCGAAGGAGCTTCGTGTTTACCTCTACTATGGCCAACATGTCAGTGATGGGAAAGTGGCAGAATTATTAGGAGTTCAACCGAAGCCATCAGACAAAATGGAAAAAGGAGTAGTCAAAGGCTTGAAGAGGAGATTCCTTGAGGTTTATCTCAGGGAATTGGCTCGACAACAAAATTGGGTTGTTTTCAATCGAGTGTTAGCTTTGACCGTTTATGGATTGGTGTTGTTTCCTTTTATACCGGACATGGTGGATTATGCAGCTATGGATGTCTTCTACAAAGTTGAAGAGTATGCTGTGAATCCTGTCCCTGCTATTTTGGCAGAAACGTTCCTCTCACTGCAAGTTTGCCACGAAAGTCAGCAAGGTAAATTGCGGTGTTGCACACAATTGATGTATGTTTGGATCGTGACTCATATGTATGCTCGCAAGCACATTAGCGAGACGGATGACCCTTTGAAGAGATTCCACCGCATACCAGTAAAGCCAAATAAATCCTATGAATGGAAGCGAGAGTTTGATGAGATTGATTCGGAATCCTTTAATTGGATGTGTCCATGATATAAAGGAGATACTGTTATTTTTAGCTGTGGGAATTTCTCGAATGTCCCCTTGATGGGGCCAAGAGGTTGTGTTTTATATTCTCCAGCACTTGTGATTCGACAACTGAAGTGGACTCAACGTGAACCTCCTGAAGAAGTGATGGGTGGGATCTCTTTCTTATTCCAAGATTGCGAAGTTGTCAAGAATACATCAATAGCGATTAGATTGGCTTGGAGTAATATCCGTATAGTGGGATCAAATGAGTTGGGGAGGCAAATCATTGCTTACACTAGAAACTACCTCGCTTGGAGGAAAGCAAGGAGAGAGAACATTACCGATCCTGAGCCGATCCCACACCATGATGAGATTCCTCAGACTGAAGCACAGTTGCTAGAGAAGACTGAGATTTTGATGGCTCAGATGGGGGTGCTAGAGGAGGTGAATCAAACGGCTTGAATCACCATTGCCACACTTCAGCATGAAGTCCATAAGTTAAACATGAAGGTAGAACGGTTGAAAGATGAATGTGCGGATGCATATGAAGCCGCCTGTCCAGCAAAGAGGGCGAGGAAAGAGAATGTGAAAGGGTCAGAAGTCCGAGGGTTGCGAGCAAGGGTAGAAGATCAAGAAAGAGTACTGACAAAAACTCTCAGAGAAAAAGAAAAGTTGGAGGCAAGCGTCGGGGTACATGTCCAAACAATAAAGATATTGGAGGAAAGAATAGGATCCTTGCAAGAGGCATTTGCCCATACTGAGCGCTACTCTGATCAAGGTTGGAATGCAGCTGCAACGTATCGCGAATCATTGGCAAAGGCACAAAAGAAGGAAGACCAACTGTGGATGAAGATACGAAAGCTTGAAAGGGAGAAAAAGCAATATGAGGATGAGATCCATCAGCAAGAAGAATGGTTAGAAGACTGGCATGTAGTGGCAGAGAAACTGAAGACTGATAGAAATGCTTGGAAGAGAAGATATGAATACTTGTCGGGAAGCTTGCAATACCATGCTTCTCGGTTCATGGATCGCCTCGAGGAGGCGTCCATTCAGGTTCACATGAGCGCTGAATCTCTAATACCTCCAAAAGTAGCCAGCTTCATAAAGTATTGTAGAAGTCTTGCTAGTGGTTTCAAAAAGAGAACCTCGAAACTTCTGATGTAATTTTTGTCGGACGTTGTACTGCTCTTCAATCAAATAAAACTATTCTTTCATGTTATGTCCATCGATGAATTCTCCTTTACTTTCCTCTTTGTGTTATAAGTTTGCCTGCATGGTTGCATTGCTAGTGAGTGATGCGATCCATTGAGGGATGCACGCCCTCATGGATATGTCATCAACCATGCACAATCTAAGGGGGACGTACCCCTAGAGTTGCGCATGGGATGGAAATTTCTTGCTACAGAGACGGTCTTTCCTTGACAAAAAGAATTAATAGTGTAAATGAGATAGACGTAACTTTGATTTTACTAATTAAATTTTTTAATGTATTCGTATTAGGTTAAAATCAGAAAATTCAGGAACCATTGCGCGACCCAGGAAAGACGACACCAATCAAACCCGAGTTCACAACACCAGATCTCGGACTAGAATGGCTGATAATAATCCCGAGGTGGGAAGAAATTTGAGCTTAGAGTTAGATGAAGTAAGGGGAAGAGTAGCTGAGATGACTGAAACCCAAGCAAGGCTGGAGGCGATATTGCAAGATATGAGAGAATCTCTCAATAGGCTTGGCGCGAATAGAGGTGCAAATGAAGATGATCCCTATGTGAGTGTACAGCCAGCCCTTTCCACAGTATCGGCACCTATGTTCTCAAACATCAACACAGGTCTTACTCAGGGAATACGCGCCCATGAACAACAGCAACACACAGCACCAATAGTACTTCCCATCGGAGAAGGATACCGCCCTTTTGAGAATGCCTATTATGAAGCTCCTGGCTATGCAGGACCCACATGGGAGCAACCCCATATATCCATCCCTGGACCGTTCATAGGAGCTCAGGTAGAGAAGGATAAGGTGAAAGATGAGTGGATGGAAAAGATGGAAGAACAGATAAAAGCGATAAAAGGATCAAGTACCTATGGCCTTCTAAAAATAGAAGAACTTTGTCCTACCTCGGACGTGGTGATACCTAAGGATTTTAAGATCCCTGATTTTTCAAAGTACGATGGAAGTGGGAATCCTCGGTTTCACCTTATCAGCTATGCCACCAAAATGGCCATCTGGTCAAAGGAAGACAAGTTCCTCATTAGCTTCTTTCATGAGAGTTTGACAGGTATTGCGGTAGAATGGTACCTTCAGCTAGACCACTCTAAGATTTCGCGATGGACAGAATTGGCTGACTTGTTCATGGACCAGTATAAGTTCAATTTGGATGCAGCTCCTACCCGTGAACAACTGACCTCAATGCAGAAAAGAAATGAGGAACCCTTTAAAGTATATGCGCAAAGGTGGAGAAGCTTAGCAGCACAAGTTCAGCCCCCGTTGACATTATCAGAAATGTGCTCGTACTTTTTGGGAACTCTCGGGGCCCCTTTTATAGGGGCAATGGCAGGAGCGGCTTACAGGGATTTCTCCGACTTAATAGCTGCAGGAGAAAGAATTGAATTTTTAGCTAGAGCTGGGAAACTGTCGGTTGATGCAGAAAGTAGTGCACCTAAGAAGGGATTCCAACCAAAGAAGAAGGAAGCTGAGGCGAATTATGTACAACACCAACAGAATGTTGGGCCTCGACATGTTCCCTCATACCCAACGTACCAAGCACCATATAACCCGAACCTTCACATCCCATACCTTCAAGCACCACTTTACCCACCTCAACAAGCCTTGCCAAGCACCACTCAACCACAAAACCAGATAAATAATGTCCCCGCACCTCAGCCATATAACCCCACTCGCCCTGCATACGCACGTTATCCCCCTGCATTCCAACCATATCGCCCAACCTATAATCGACCAAATCAAGGACACCCCACCACTCCAAACCTGCCACCTTTCCCTAGACTATCCGTTTCCAATGCAGAATTATTCCAACAATTGTTCGACCGTCATTTGATTGCTGGGAACCCTGTACGTCCCCTTCAACCACCTTTCCCTGCTTGGTACAATCCAAACTTGACCTGCAAATATCACATGGATGTCTCAGGGCACTCCATTGAAGATTGCGAAGCCTTTAAGACAGCAGTGAGAAAACTAATCGCTTGTGGAAGATTGGGGTTTGAAGAGGAATCGGGGCCTAGCATTTTTAACAATCCAATCCCAAGCCATAATGTAGAAAACAGGGTGAATAGCTTGGAAGTAGAGGGGCATCAAGTCAAGAAGGTCCTCCACTTACGAACGCCTATGCAAGAGGTGTTTGATGGACTAAAGAAAGCAGGGTATGACATCATCGCGCCAGGGGTGCCAATAGAAGAAGAAGAACAAAAGGATGATGGAATTTTAAATTGTGTTTATCACCATGGGCAGGCAGGACATGACATTGAGAGTTGTTGGGACTTTAAGGTCCGAGTTCAAGGACTACTAACCCTCGGAGTGATACAAGCCAGGCGAGGTACGTTTGAGGGAATCAACGTAGTCGAAAGGATTGTACTTCGAGTGCCACCCCTTAATAAGGCCCCGACACCAGAAAAAGTGATCTTAAGGGTAAAAAATCCAGTTCCTTTTGCGTATGACGACACTCATGCTGTGCCATGGAACTATGAAACAAAAGTTGAGCTGACGGCTGCAGGAGAGGCTTCGAAGGCCCAAGTTGCCAATGTGATAAGGATCGGGGGTATTACGAGGAGTGGGCGATGTTATGGCCCCGAAGAAGAAGAAATAAAGAGGAGTTCCAAGGATAAAAAGAAGAATGAAGTTGTGGAGGAAGAGGAAGAAGAGTTCCTGAAGATCATGAAGCAGAGTGAGTTTGATGTGGTGGAACAGTTGAAGAAGACTCCAGCCAGGATTTCTCTCTTATCACTTATTCTAACATCAGAATTGCACCGTAAGGCTTTGTTGAGGGTGTTGGGTGAAGCTTATGTCAAGCCTGATGTCACTCCCGAAAATGTGGTAAACATGGTAGATCCGGTGAAGCGTGTCAACATGATTACCTTTTCGGAAGGTGAGGTGGTTCCAAGGCAGGGTAGTGGGCCCAAAGCCCTGCATATTACTTTAAAGTGCAGGGGTTTTGTGGTTGCGAAGGTACTCATAGATGGCGGCTCGGCATTGAATGTGATTCCAGTGTCTACTCTAGAGCAACTGAACATGGGTATAACAGATTTAACACCACAAGAGATGATTGTGCGAGCCTTTGATGGAACAACAAGAGGGATTTTAGGGGAAATAACTCTGCCACTTGAAATAGGGCCTAGTTGTTTCCCTGTCCTATTCCAAGTCATGGAAATTCAACCAGCATATACTATGCTTCTAGGGAGGCCTTGGATTCATAGCGCTGGAGTTGTTCCCTCAACATTGCATCAGTGCTTGAAGTACATCCACAATGGGGCGGTAATTACCATTCGTGGTGAAGAGGAAATCATGCTAACAAAACCCGTTTCAGTACCATATATAGAGAATACAGAGCAAATTGGGGATAACTCTTTGCACAATTTTGAAATTTTGAGGTCAGAGATCCAGAGGAAAGAGCCACCAATAAAGAATGTGAATGAAGTGATATTTCGTATTATGGAGAGGAGTGGATACCAGAAGGGAAGAGGCTTGGGGTCTAAGCTTCAAGGGATCCCACAACCGATCGAGGCCATTTCCAGAGAGGGAAAGTATGGACTAGGGTATGAGCCTTCTCTGGCAGAAAAAATGAAGATCACGACTCTCAAAGGAAGAAAAGAAGGAGAGGGAGAAAACAAGTATGTTCCCCATCTAAAGGAGACTTTCCCAACACCAGCTGAAGTGATCAAGCCAGAAAAGTTGACCTCCCCTCATTTCATCATCAGTGCGCTTGAAGAAGAGCAAGAGGGAAACCATGTTATCTATCTCTCTGGTGACAATGAAGTTCTTAGCAATTGGCGGTCTGAACCATTTGTTGATGTTATTTCCATAAAGTAATTATCTCTTTGTACAAGAAATGAACTGGTGTTTACTTTAATTGAGACATGAATAAAATGTGTTAGCATGATTTTCCAGCATGTTTTTTTTCGTTGTTCCACTCTTTTACTATTCATTGCTTTATATTGCTTGCACCTTCTTCAACAAATAAAACTCTTGTCTATATTGTTCCTATTGCAAAAAATTGTCTTTCAGGAATCTCTCTCCCACTGAAAGTTTGCTTCATAAAAGGAACCCTGAAACCTCATTTATTGATTCCCTTGCGGCTGTGAACGAAGGTGATCCTAGGTCTGATGATGAAGAAGAAGCAATTGAGGAGTTCTCCAAATTGATGGAACACTCTGAAAAAGGGTTCAGTTTGAATGATGAGGTCATAGAAGTGGTTAATATGGGGACGGAGGAAGACAAGAAGGAGTTGAAGGTAGTGGATAACCCAGAGCATGCAGAAATGATCGCACTATTCAAAGAGTATTTGGATGTGTTTGCATGGTCCTACAGAGATATGCCAGGTTTAGATCCAGAGATAGCATCACATAAAATCCCATTGTACCCAGATATGGTGGCCAAGAAACAAAAATTGAGGAGGATGCATCCAGAAATGTCGCTTAAGATCAAAGAAGAGGTAACTAAACAACTGGAAGCTGGTTTTCTGGAAGTGTCAAGACACCCGGAGTGGGTAGCTAATATTGTGCCGGTACCAAAGAAGGATGGGAAGGTCAGGATGTGTGTGGATTACAGAGATCTGAATAAAGCCAGTCCAAAAGATGATTTCCCGCTCCCTCATATCGATATCCTCGTAGACAGTACAGCAAGGAATCACAGGTTCTCTTTCATGGATGGGTATTCTGGATACAATCAGATCCTCATGGACGTCGATGACAAGGAGAAGACAACTTTTACCACTCCTTGGGGAACTTTTTGTTATAAAGTAATGCCTTTTGGTTTGAAGAATGCCGGGGCCACCTACCAACGTGCTATGGTAGCATTGTTCCACGATATGATGCATAAAGAAATAGAGGTGTACGTGGATGACATAGTGGCAAAATCCAAGGAAGGAGAAAGTCATGTAGCAGTTTTGCGGAGGCTATTTGAGAGACTGAGGAAGTACAAGTTGAGACTCAACCCTACAAAGTGTGTGTTTGGGGCATCAACTGGGAAGTTGCTTGGTTTTATTGTTAGCAGAGAAGGAATAAAAGTGGACCCGGACAAGGTACAGGCAATAAGGGACATGCCCGCTCCCAAGAATGAGAAGGAGGTGAGAGGTTTTTTGGGAAGGTTGAATTACATTGCACGGTTTATTGCTAACCTGACTAGCACGTGTGAGCCGATCTTCAAGCTCCTGAAGAAGAATAATCCTGGAAGTTGGAATGAGGAGTGCCAAGAAGCCTTCGACAAGATAAAAGCATATCTGCTTAGTCCTCCGGTGTTGTTGCCACCGATTCGAGGACGTCCACTGATATTGTATCTCACTATATTACCAACCTCAATGGGGGCAATGCTAGGGCAATATGATGAATTTGGCAAGAAAGAACAGGCGATTTATTATCTGAGCAAAAAGTTTAATGATTGCGAAGTCCGATATATGGCAATTGAGAAGACTTGTTGTGCATTGGTATGGACGTCCAAGAGACTCAGGCAATACATGTTGTATCACACGACCTGGTTAATCTCTCGAATGGACCCTTTGAAGTATATCTTTGAAAGTCCTCACATCTCCTTAAGGGTTTCAAAGTGGCAAGTGATATTATCAGAGTTTGATATTAAATACATGACTCGAAAGTCCATCAAGGGTAGTGCGATTGCTGACCATTTAGCTGAAAACCCTCTCGAGGGTGGACAACCAGTTACATACGAGTTCCCAGATGGAGAGATATTGTCATTAGAGGAATATGAAGCCGAAAATGAGAACGTGTGGAAGATGTATTTCGATGGAGCAGTTAATATGCACGGGAGAGGTATAGGAGCAGTAGTGGTTTCGCCGAATGGCAAGCAGTACCCAGTGGCCATTAAGCTTGAATTTGAATGCACCAACAACATTGCAGAATACGAAGCATGTGCGAGTGGGTTACAAGTAGCAATTGAGCTTGGAATAAAACAATTGAAGGTCTTTGGGGATGCGGCTCTAATTATTTATCAAGTCAATGGCGAATGGCAAACCAAAGATTCCAAGTTGATCCCATATCAGAAGTATTTGACTCAGTTGATTGCGAAATTTGATGATATTACCCTTTCGCATTTAACTCGAGACAAGAATCAATTCGCAGATGCTTTAGCCACGTTAGCTGCTATGACTAAGCTGGACATTTGTACCACCGTCCAGCCTATCCAAGTGAAGGTCCAGCGTGAACCGGCATATTGTGCCCATGTGGAGGAAGAGCCCGATGGTAAACCTTGGTATCATGACATCAAACAGTATATGCAGAGTAAGGCATACCCAGCTGAAGCAAATGAAGGGACCAAGAAGACTATTCGCAGGTTATCCATGGCCTTTTTTCTGGACGGAGAAGTTCTATATAAAAGAAACCATGATGGGGTCCTCTTAAGATGTGTTGATGCTCGTGAAGCCCGAACTGTCATGACAGAAGTACATGAAGGGATATGTGGAACGCATGCCAACGGTCATATGATGGCACGCAAGATTTTACGGAGTGGTTACTACTGGTCAACCATGGAAACAGATTGCTTGGAGTATGTCCGGAGATGCCATAAATGCCAGATATATGCAGATCGAATCAAAGCTCCTCCATTCCAACTGCACAATTTGGTGTCCCCTTGGCCCTTCTCTATGTGGGGAATAGATGTAATCGGGCCGATCAATCCTAAGGCTTCAAACGGGCACCGTTTCATCTTGGTGGCAATAGATTACTTCACAAAGTGGGTAGAAGCGGCATCATATGCCAGTATTTCTCAAAAGGTGTTCACAAAGTTCCTCAAAAGAGATGTCATTTGTCGGTACGGAATACCCGAAAGGATCATTACGGACAATGCTTCCAATCTTAATGGGGTAGAGATACAGAAGTTGCTCGAGACCTTCAAAATCAAACACCATAATTCTGCTCCTTATAGGCCCCAAATGAATGGTGCGGTAGAAGCGGCCAACAAGAATATCAAGAAGATTGTCGCTAAAATGGTCGTGAACTATAAAGATTGGCATGAAATGTTACCCTATGCTTTGCATGCGTATCGCACCAATATACGTTCAAGTACCGGGGCAACACCCTTCTTATTGGTGTATGGAATGGAGGCTGTCTCCCCCATAGAAGTTGAAATCCCTTCATTAAGAGTGTTGATGGAAGCAGACTTGGAAGAATCCGAGTGGATGAAGGCTCGGTATGATCAATTGAACATGATTGAAGAAAAAAGATTGGTGGCCCTTTGTCACGGACAATTATATCAAAGAAGAATGGCTAAAGCTTTTAATAAGAAAGTTCGTCCTAGGGAGTTTCAACCAGGCGATTTGGTACTAAAGAAGATACTCCCCAATCAAGAAGACGCTTGAGGAAAATGGGCGCCCAATTATGAAGGGCCATATATTGTAAAGCAGGCATACTCGGGCGGAGCATTGATCTTAACAGATGAAGACGGGCAAGAATTACCAAGGCCCATAAACTCTGATGCTGTGAAAAAGTTTTATGCTTAAAAAAAAAAAAAAAAATTGTTGCTCGCTAGGTCGAAAACCCGTAAGGGCGGCTTAGGCAAAAGTTAGGGCAGAAAAATGTCCGTTAGGTCGAAAACCCGTAAAGGGCAACCTAAGCAAAAATTAGGGCAAAGAAAATAAATCTTGGGCTGAAAACCTGCAAGGGCAGTTCAAGTGAAGAAAATAGCACAAAGGCCACCACACTGAGGCAATTTTGCTTGTGATTGGGTAAATGGTTGCGAAGAAAACTGTTGGAGGGTTAAAGGAGGAATGCACATCAAGAGAAGTTGAGAGTAAGGCCAGGACTTGCGACGTCAGTGGCCGATGGGAATCATCTGAATGAGGATCAAGGAACCGATACTGGGGCAAATTTTTTATGTGGTTATCATATTTTATTCCTTTCCTCTTATTCGCTCTTATCCTTTGTGTTGCCCTTGCACTTCCCCTCCCCATGTTATCCTTTCTGATTCCCTTATGTATGATCCAAAGTCACATGTGAAGGCAAAAGTTTATTCATGACCCCTTTGTGCTCAAATCATGTTTTATGCATTAAAATTATGTCTCAAATCAAAGTAAATATGAGTTTGATAGTATGATTTGATAATTTTAATGGTGACTTTAATGAATGGTTTGGACCAACAAAGATTCAGCACTTCAAAGTCAATAAGTAAGATGACAGTGCACGCCGAGTGGGGGACTTAAAAGAATAAGGAAAGTCTCCACAGGTCACAGTCCGGGATAAATCTCTTCATGACTGCGCCTCTTACAAAAGAAACCATGTCATCAAAGGGAATAAATGGTGCTTCAACTCAAAGGTGTTTGTGAACAAGGGTATGATTGGTCGAAGTTGTCCTGGGAAGTGTTTGGTTCCAGTTTGTCTAAAGAAAAGGTAAAATAGAAATAAAGAGCTCAAAAGCTCATTGCAATTTAATTTTCGGGATCAGAGGCCCAAAGTCATTTACTTTTCGAGCTCAGAGGCTCTTTGTCTTTTATTTTTCGGGATCAGAGGCCCACTATCATTTATTTTTCTGAGCTCAGAGGCTCATTGTCATTTAATTTTTGGGATCAAAGGCCCAAAGTCATTTACTTTTCGAGCTCAAAGGCTCTTTGTCTTTTATTTTTTCGGGATCAAAGGCCCATTGTTATTTAATTTTTTGAGCTCAGAGGCTCATCGCAATTTAGTATCTTTGGGATCCGAGGCCCACCATCATTTATTTTTCTGAGCTCAGAGGCTCATTGTCATTTAATTTTTGGGGATCAGAGGCCCAAAGTCATTTACTTTTCGAGCTCAAAGGCTCTTTGTCTTTTATTTTTTCGGGATCAAAGGCCCATTGTTTGAGCTCAGAGGCTCATCGCAATTTAGTATCTTTGGGATCCGAGGCCCACCATCATTTATTTTTCCGAGCTCAGAGGCTCATTGTCATTTAATTTTTGGGGATCAGAGGCCCAAAGTCATTTACTTTTCGAGCTCAGAGGCTCTTTATCTTTTATTTCTTCGGGATCAAAGGCCCATTGTTATTTAATTTTTTGAGCTCAGAGGCTCATCGCAATTTAGTATCTTTGGGATCAGAGGCCCACTATCACTTATTTTGAGCTCAGAGGCTCATTGTCACTAATTTTTGGGGGCGGAGGCCCACGGTCATTTAATTTGCGAGCTCAGAGTCTCGTGATCATTTATTTTTTGGGATTAGAGGCCCATGGCACTTTGTTTCTTTCATTTGTTATTATGCCTGCATCATTTGCATTAAATATCTTTGTATAATCACATGCATTCCCGGACAAAATGTTTGTTCTTTTTCTTTACTCGTTGTTTACTATGATCACATGTCTCCTAGAAAACAACAAGTAAAGAAGGGCAACTGTGAACACCTCATTTTGACCGGATAATCATAAAAAAGTCTTTTTTTTTATAGAAATCCAAAAAAATAAAAAATAAAAAATAAAAAAAAATAAATAAATAAAAAATAAATAAAAAATAAAAAAAATAAAAAAAAATAAAAAAAAAATAAAAATAAAAATAAAAAGAAGAAAAAATGTCTTTGGGCCAATAAACCAAGTTTCAGCCCATAACCCGTCTATCTCCTCCATAACCTGTCTATCTCCATAACCTGTCTATCTCCTCCATAACCTGTCTACCTCCATAACCTGTCTATCTCCATAACCTGTCTATCTCCTCCATAACCTGTCTATCTCCATAACCTGTCTATCTCCTCCATAACCTGTCTACCTCCATAACCTGTCTATCTCCATAACCTGTCTATCTCCCTAACCTGTCTACCTCCATAACCTGTCTACCTCCATAACCTGTCTATCTCCTCCATAACCCGTCTATCTCCTCCATAACCCGTCTATCTCCATAAACCCGTCTCCTCCATAACCCGTCTATCTCCATAACCTGTCTATCTCCTCCATAACCCGTCTATCTCCTCTCCTCCATAACCCGTCTATCTCCTCCATAACCCGTTTATTTCCTCCATAACCCGTCTATCTCCTCACCCAAAAGTAACCCTAGCAGCCGCAAACCTCCATCAACAACGTGAATCTCGCTTCTTTCCCTTCTCACTCGCATCACTGGATCTCAATCACGCAAGGTATGTGTTATTCCCTTCCATTTTCGTTTCAAATTAGGGATTTTAATTGCTATTTTCGCTGATTTGCAGGAGAGGGAATCAAAGCAATGAGGGAGAAATATCTCTATAAAGAAGGAAACAGAAACCAGAAAAAAGGGGAGAGCCAGAGGGGACCGAGTGAAAGGGAGAGACACTGACAGAATTCGAAAAACAGAGGGGGGGTGGGTGCAAACACCCACTGATAGGCGCAGAGAAATTAGAGGGAGAGAGTTGAGAGTTTTCTGGAGGCTTGAGAGAAATTTTGTAATTCTTGGTGAGACATTGTTCTTTTCTGTCAACACAGGGACTTCTTTTTTCTTTCCCTGTCCTTTGTATTGAAGAGCTTTCAAGAATCTATGCATCTAGTTTACGGTTATCACTTTGATGTTGCTTAATATATTTTTATTTCAATTGTATCCATTGTTGCTTTGTTAATTCTGCCTTCCTTTTTGCTCATTTCCTCCTATTATTTGAACCTGTTGTTCTTCTTAAATTCATGTGAGATGATAACTTTGTGTACAGATATTTGGTTTAAGTTGGATGCTGAAATGAGGAATTATTCATACACCTGAAGCTGATTTAGTGTTCTGCTGCAGCCTTGATAAAAATCGATTTTCATTCACTTCATGCATGATCTCCTTTATTTTCAGTTTCTATGTGCACCAGTTGTTTGATAAAATGCTTGACAAAATTTCTCCGCAGCAGTTGCTTGTTTAATTTTTTTTAAAGCATTCTTCAACCCATTGGATCCAATGCTTGGACTCAGGATATCACGTTGCTGATGTTCTCTGCATTATTGGGAATATTTTGTCACATCTCTTGTTTTGTGGATAATGAGTTTACATGAGATTTGGTCCATATTCTATTATTTTGGATGGTTGATGATAATTTCAATAATAGTGATCTGGGTAGTAGCCTTATGTTGTCAAGGGAATATTTTTCAACCACGTTAAACTCTTGTATAACTTCTTGCTATATATATATATATATTTTTTTATTTGCTCTTCAATTCTTTTTGCACTTATTTGTTTCAAAAATGGAGTGTTTCAATGGCCCATGCTGTCCATAGGTTTGGTAGCATCAAGAGTAAAATCAGGTTGTTTTGAAAGTTACTCTATGGATTGAGTGTCATGCTTAACCTCAAATTATGCTTACAATAAATCATATAATCAGTATTACATTAATCTTGGGATTACTCTGTGAAAGGTATCATGCTCAATCTCATAGAACTAAGGTTGCTCTATGGACTGGGGTGCCATGTTCAACTTCAAAAATAATTTTTCCATTAAATTCTTTCTTTTTTTCTTTTTTTTCGGTGTAAATATTAATTATTAATCTTTTCATTCTTGTGAATAATCTTTGGGGTAATATAAATACGTTAAAAATTATTAATTATTTGCAAAATTAATTTGGGTAACCGTTTTTACGGGTGCATTAGGGGTGCCGTGGGGTTAAGTCTCCATCCTTCCCTATGCGCAAGTGACTCCCGAACTCGATTTGGTTTCCAAGACCATTTTTCTTAAAGGTTTTCCAATTTTTTCCAAATTAAATAAAATTGGTGGCGACTCTACATGTTTTTAATCTAAAATCTTCTTTTCGTCGTCTTCCTTCGCGATTCCGGTCGCGACAGGTGTAAGTTAAACTTTTTTTAGAAAATATATTCATATATCATATTATTTTTTTTATTCTCTTTATAAAGTTTATTCTATTTATTTTTCCTCGTTTCCCTGTGCGAGTTAAGCATTTTTAGAAAATATATTTATTCATCATATTTGTTTCTCTCCGAAAACTATTTGATTTATTTCTCCTATTCAGTCTGTGAAAGTTAATCATTTTTTGAAAATATATTTGTTTATATATTACCTTTTCATTCTCTCTTGAAAATATACGTTAACCATTTTTAAAAAATATACTTGTCTAACGATCATATTATTTTTAATGTTTTTAATCTACTTTGACTAATCAATGGTTAAGGCACACTTATTTGTCTCATAAATACGATTTGTTTCTATCTCAATAAGGAAAGGGAACAAAAAATTGCTCATGCGAAAGGAAATTATTTCAAAGACAAAAAATTATAAATTTAATTGTTGCTGTTAAAGAAAGTAAATAGATTTAATTTATTGATACTAAATAATAAAAATAATAATTTATAAAAATAAACTGAAATAATCTTGTTTAAAATTGACAAATCAAACATTTAAATTTAATTTATCTAATTATAAATATTATTAAATAATTGATGTTTGGCAAAAGAACATGGTCTCATAATTAATTTAAAAAGGATAACACGGAACTCCATTTAAAGAAAAGGTATATCAAGACTCTCATTTTTCAATTTAGCAATTACATTTGATACTTGTGTGATATTTAATGGAAGAATGTTCTAAATCCCATCACAAATTGATATCAATATTGGATGTATCATTTTATTTCATATAAATGTCAATCAATTCGTAACCTTTCATTCCAATTTCCATTTTAAATTGTTTAAATTTAATTATGGAGCGATAATTATTTCCATTTCCAATGAATTGGTGCATTTGATACTATGGAATCAAAAAGAGAAAATTTTTATTTGGAAATTGATGCATTTGATATTTTGAGGAGTGATAAATTTAGTTTTTCAATGAGAATATGTTGTTTCTTTGTATTCTCCCATCAATACCCTATGGCACAAGTTAGCATGACCTAAAAAATATTAAAATTTTTCTAACGATATTAAAATTGGGGGATGACCGGAATCACGATTGCGCAAATTCTAACGATATTAAAAAATATTAAAATTGGGGGATGATTGGAATCACGATTGCATAAATTCTATCCAATTTTGTTGAGGTTATTTTATTGGATTTCGCTAGGAGTATTGACAGGTTTAATTTTCACAAACGAAAACAAATAAAACTTTTTCAATAAAACAAAAAAAAAAAAAAAAACTTTGCCGACAAACAATTATTAGGGGATGATAAGAGTGACAATTAAGTAAATTCTATCCAATTTTTTTGAGGTTATTTTTTTTGGATTTCGTTAGTAGTACTGACAAGGTTTACTTTTCACATTTAAAATAATAATAATTTTTAAATAAAAACAATAAAAATATATGTGAGCAAATTTGCTTATCCTTAACTTTATGATAGTGATTTGTTCTTTTTTTTCTTCTTAAAGTGATTGGTTCTTTTCTTCAAACCTTATTTTGAAAAAAGAATCATTTCAAAACTAGATTCTAAAAATATTTTCTTGGAATCAAATATCTTTTATTCTCACAAATTATTTTCTAAAATTTAAAAAAGTTCTTATACCACAATCATGTATAATAAGTTGTGAGATTTAAATCTATTCCATAAAATAAATGGCTACTTAGTCAGTAAAAATTAAAATTTACTTTCTTTTAAAATTATAAAGGAGTAACTCAATTTAATAAGCAAATATTTTAGATTAAATAGATAAACGTTCTTGAAAGGACAATTTAGGGTGATAGTAGCTTCTTTATTCGTAAGCAATCCCAAACCATTATTTTTTAAGGTGCCCAATTGCATCCACCGACCACCATTCCATCATTTTATGAATATATAGTTATTGGTGGTAACTTCAATTCTCTCTCTAATCCCTTTGATTAATTTATTTAATTTTGGCGGCGACCTTCAGGGCGGTTGCAGCAACTCTGATCAATATATCCCATGACCTATAGAACTAGTGTGAGATGGAGGAGAATCCCGAAACCACACAAAGTTATCTTGTTTTTATAAAATGGTTCATCACGTAAGAGTAGCAATACATTTTCATGGAGTCGCATTTTAATATATCATAATATTCATTTTTCATCTAGAGCTTGCAGCAAAAAATACAAGATTTGAACACAAAAAACAAAGTCAAATAGCAAAGATGAGCGTTCCCTTGATATTCTTCAAAAAATCATATATAAAAATATATTAAAAAAATCAAATGTAAATAAAAGAACATAAAAATTTTATAACTGGAGATGTGTACATGACACTCTTCTTAAAGATTTTCATCACAAGAGTGATAATAACGTGGATATTCTCATAATTTAATAATAATATTATTTTGGATATTCAGCACAACAAAAATAATATCAACTCATATATACATAAAAAAAATGAAAAGAATAAAGAGTAAATCATTATTTTGGTCTTTGAAAATATGAGGCTAGGGGTGGGCATGGGTACGGGTCGACCCGCGAACCCGGTGTACCCAATCCAACCCAACCCACAAATACTGGGTTGGTTCGGGTCATTGGGTTGGGTTGGTTTCTAAATAAGTAGATCCATAGTTTATGGGTTGGGTGCTGGGTCCAAAGATTGTAAACCCACTCAACCCAACCCAACCCACATATTGAGAGGAATATTATAGGTCCAGGTGCTGGAGCGTGGAGGGACTCTTCTATCTTGAATTTGATGACTCTTCTTTAATACTCAGCCGTCTAAATTGAAGTGACCATTTTTTGGTTACATGAGCAGAAATAGTTTGAAGACATGCAAAAATAGCTTGAAGGCATAGTCAAGGAAATTGTTTAGGAATTGTTTGAAGACATTATTATTATTTTTTATTTCACTTGTTTGTTTAATTTTGATGGATATTGTGCTCTAAATTGAAGTGGTATGCTTCATTTTGTATTTGAAAGTTCAAATTAATGCATTAGTAGTATTTTTCTTCCCTATTTTCCCCCCATTATTTTGCTTTTGATAAAAACAAAATAATTTACTACCAAACCCGGTCACCCGACCCAAACCAACCCGTATGAGGTTGGGTTGGGTTGGTTTGGGTTACATGAAAATTTTCGAAGAAACCGATCCAACCCAACCCATATTTATTTGATTGGGTTGGGTCTTTAAATGCACCAAAACCCACCCAACCCGACCCATGCCCACCCCTATATGAGGCGCTGTCAATTCAGTCATTAAAAGCAGTTAAGTTATGAAAAAATTCTTTAATGTAAATTTTGTCAGTCAAATTATTCTCTCAATATCAATTTTTCTAGTCAATTTAGTCATTGTCAAAGACTAACATTACTAAAAAAATTAACATTCAGAGATTTTTTCATAATTTAATTGCTTTTAAAAACTGAATTGACAGGATTACACACTTTCAAGAATGAAAATGATAGTTTACTCAAGGACGAAAATGATAGTTTACGTATGAGCAGTTTGATTCCAAAAAAATTCCAAAACCAGAACCTTACACAAAAATATTTTATAAAGAGAGAATAGCCGTGAGGAAGCAAATCAATAAACCATTAAAAGGTCGTTACTTTTTCCAACCTTATGAAAAATCGTGTGCACTTTTGAATTAAAAAGATCCCGTTTGTTTTTGATTTTATGAAGATTTAAGTGTATGTTTTAACTTCTTGGTAGTGGAAAATCACGTTTTCGGTAAAAGTGATTTTAGAATTTTGAAGACATTTATTTTAAATTTTATGTTTAATAAAATCAATTTTGGGATAGATAAAATTGATTTTGAGAGAAGCAAGAATTTCTAGCTTTTTCGTTGAATAGAATTGATTATAGGTGTGGGGTCTACAAAGTTATTTATATTTACATCCCGAAAGTGATTTCACTTTATCATCCAAACAAACCCATTTTTTTAAACTCACTTTTAAAATTTCGTTAACAAACACAAATTAGTTTTTTCAACCTCAATTTTTTAAAATCAATTCTTTCAATATCAATTTCATTAAAATCTACAATAAACGGACCCAAAACCACGTTTAAAAATTACGCTCGGGGAAAACTTCTCTTACATAGTTTCCAAAATAATTATCTCGAGAAGTATTATTTGATGAAATTATATGAAAATTCTATTAATCTTAGATCATTCATAGATACAAGATTATAACATATTGTGCATATTACATTCAAGAGATAGATCAAGAATGTGTATCTGACACCAAATAAGGATTCATCTTTCTTAGTGGTTAAGCACTGGAATGAGAGTAGACTCCCCTCAATCATGATTGGTTCATCAGGTTGTGTATTAACCGTCTAATGAGATGACGATTAAGTAACCTGTCGTATGAGAGCAGGGACTCTCATTGAGCAGGGACCTCTTATTGAGCATCAATTGAATAGCCAAACCCATCACGGGCTGTTCAGAACATAAGCCCAATACTATTCATTATATTGATAAAATGCTATTAACCATAATTAACATATTAATTATAATTCCAGATAATTAATTAATATTAATCCATAATTTTGATTAACTGAAATAATTAATCTAAAATTATTTTCATGTTTGAGTTGAGAATAATCTCAACCAAATAGATACAAACAACAAGTTAAAAAACTATTGCATATGTTTTCCTTTTTAAAGTACATTCATGCATATAAGATAAAACAATAAAAAATAGTTAAAAATAATAAAAGACAATAGAGGAGAATTAAATATTAATACAAATATTGAAAGAAATTGATTGTAATAAATAATAATAAAAGAGAAAATTAAAATCTTCCAAAAACAAATTATTTTGAAATAAACTTTCAAAGTACCTTTATACTAAATACTAAATTAGAAATTCCAATGTTTTTCCCCTTCTTGTCAACCAATATAATGAAAAGTGTCCCACTTTAGTCCACTAATATAATGAAAGTGTCCAGCTTTAGGCCAAATGGGACACTATTATGCAACCTCAACCCCTTCTAAAATTTTCACTTCCAGTTCAATTTTTACTTCCTACAAAAATAAAGTGTTATAGAGCTCTAAAATTGCTTAACTTTTCAAATTTCAATCCTTCACCTTTATACATTTTGTCCCCTTGCACACTTTGACTAATATTTTTGAGTAAAGACCCATTTACGTCCCTGATAATTTTCACGATGCCCATTTTAGTCCCTGACAAAAAAAAAACTCCCCTGTTTGTCCTTGACAATTACAAATCAGGGACACGTTAGTCCCTCCGTTGGTGTCCGTTTGGAAGGCTTCGTTAGTTGGCTGACGTGGACCGTTAACTCGTCCAAGTGTCCGTTATTAGCCCGCGTGAAATTTAATTTTTTTTTTTCCATTTTCACCCAAAACACTATCTTTTTCGCAGCCCCTTAGGTTCTTCTTCTTCCCTGCTTCTGCACAAGAACCCTAATTTTACTGCTCTGATATATATCCCAATTCCATGCGCAGTAACCCTATTATTTCCCCCAGCACTCTGCGCAATAACCATCAATAATATCCTCATTCTTGATTTCGCCCCTTTTACTCCTTTCCCCTCAACGGTATGAGCTGCGCTTCGAATCCCATGTCCAGGCGTGAACATAGTTGGAGTGCTTCTTCAAGCTTTGCAACTCCGAAGTTTGATCCTCCAATTTGTACTTGTAAGAGGCCATGTGCCATCAGCACATCAAAAACATTTAAGAACCCAAATAGACCATTCTATGGGTGTCCTTATTTTAAGGTAAAGAAACTCTTCATCCTATGGCTTCCCTTAATTCTATAGGTGCCTTTACTTACTGTTTTGTGGTTGCAGGAGAAGAAACCCTATTGTGAATTTTTTGTTTGGGTGGATGAATATGAAGAGAAGCTACTGACAATGGCGAAGTTGGAAAAAGGTAGAATTAACCGGCTGGAGATGGATATCAGTGACAACAAAGCAAAGATGATTCAAATGCAAATCAAGATTAGTGAAATGCAACTAAAGATGAATCAAATGCAGCTGAAGATCAATGAAGTTACACATCTCCAAGGATCTCTTGGAATAGTAAAAGGGGTTGTGATTGTTGTTGTTATTGTGATACTTTGTGTTTGGAAGTCAATCTAAGTGTTATTAACAAATGTACTTCAATATGTTAGTCTAAGTGTTATTAATATGTGTAAGTGTAAGTGTAATCCAAGTTTGTATTCCTTAGTGTTATTAATGGAATGGAAAGTTAGACTTTATTTGTGTTCACTTGTGGCTTTTGGAATTTGTTTTTTTTTCATTATTCAGTTTGTAATTTAGTTTTGAAGTAAAAAGCATTAAACAATCACAAACAATATTGGAAGAGGTAAAATGATAATGAACCAAATTGCATTCCAAATTTCTAAAATACATTGTATTGATTTACATCATCATTATCAACACTGTATCCAAAAGTGTTTCCCTTCCCAATAACTGTAATGACATTCACAAATGTATCCAAAAAAACAACCTAGTCCCAAAATACAAAAATACCACCCCCCAAAATCACTATCAATCCCTTCACTTCTTGTTTGATTTCTTCTTTGCAGGTGGTGCATTGAGTCCAGGTGATGGCCTACGTCCAAGTGTTGGCATGAACCTCATTGCAGCTGCTGGCCCTGGTTTTGTTGGTGGCCTATATCCAGGTGTTGGCATGAAAGTCATTTCACTTGGAGCCCCTTGTAGTCTTGGTGGCCTGTAGGGTCTCATTGGTGCTCCTGGTGGCTGAGTTGGGGGGGTTTCCACTGCTTTAGATGGTATCAATGACGGTGGCATTGCAGTAAGTGTCCTTTGAGCAGATGGCCTAATAGGAAGTGGCCTGATAGCAGCACATAGAGGTGAAGGGGGACTTCCAAATGGTTGTCCCTGAAATGCAGTAAAAACCATGCTTCAGACAACAATTATCCACCAAAATAACAAAATATGCAGCAAAATAGTACCAAATGTAGCTCGCGAGTACTCCTATGTTGGGACATAAGCGTCCCTGTCTATATCTATTGTGGGACTTATTAATCCCTGTATATTTATATCGTGGGACGTATTAGTCCCTGACAATTACAAGAATGGGCCAAATTAGTCCTTATGTGACTCACTCAACCTGTGTTACAACTGGTGTGCCAATGGCTTCTGTGGGTTGTACTCCTTCTTGAGATTGAGACAATGGCACTTCTTGAGTGGTGGCCTTCTTTACTCTGATCCTCCTTTTTTTAGCAAATCCAGGCCTAGCAGGTCCTTTGCAAGTTTTTTCGTAGTGTCCAGTTTCACCACACTTACAACATACTACCTCATAGGCCTTTCTGACTTTGTGCTGTTGGCTGCCTGGCACATCTTCTGAGTGAGGATCTTTTCTCCTGTGCTTTTTGGGTCTTCCTATAGGCCTTTTAATTTTAGGAGGCTCGGGCTTAGGGTGATCAGTTATGTCCCAATACTCCTTGCTAGCAACAGGTTTAATGAAGTGCTCATAAGTTGCATTCAGAGCATCCATAGTCAGCCATTGATGCACATGATCTTCTGGCCTCTCATTCTTCCATGCTATGGCTGCAATAGCATGTTCACATGGCATACCAGTCAACTGCCAAACTTGGCATGTGCAAGTCCGTAGGGTTAGGTTGACCCCAACCTTTCTCCTATGCCTCTCAACCTCAAATTTCTCATTACCTGGATCACCTGTCCAGGTTGGTGTCCACCCATTGCTTTCTATCTTCAGTTTTTCAAGCTTCTTCTCTTGATTGGGTGCCAGTTTCCCTTTCACTGAGCTCAACACCTTTCTATGATTAGATATCCTCCTCATCAAATAACACCTCAGCTCTTCTAACATAGTCAATATGGGCTTCTCCTTGTACCTGACAATTTTGTTGTTCCACACTTCACACATGTTGTTGGTAATGTTATCTAACTTAGGCCAATGACTGAAATAGGCCTTTACCCATGCACTTGGCTCAATGTTGTTAAGGTAATTCCAAGCTCTTTCATTCTTAGTCTTCAACCTCAGCATTGTTGCTTTAAACTCAGCCTCAGTTGTGCATTTTGCACATTCCCATGTAAACCCCCTAAGCTCTTTATCCTTAAAATGCTTGATGAAATTCTTCCAAATATGCAATACACAATTTCTGTGGTGTGCACTTGGCATGACATCTTTCAACGCAGGTAGCAGTCCCTGCATGCATCATATGACAAAGTTCAAACCATTATAAATGACCCAATGTAGTCCCTATACATTATTTAAGTGGCCCAACCAAGTCCCAGACTATTACTATCGTGAGACAAATTAGTCCCTGTATGATGTAGATATTGAACAAAAAATGCAACGACATTAAGACCATATGCATTTCCAAAAGTAAACAACAGTAAACAAACGAATTTGTTGTACCTTCTGCTGGTCAGATACAAAACTCCATCCATTGCTAACATGATCTCCAATATCCTCTTCAAGTAGACTCAGGAACCACTTCCAATTATCCTTGGTTTCAGCGTCAACCACAGCATATGCGATCACGTAAAACTGGTTGTTAGCATCCTGAGCAACTGCTGATAGCAGTTGCCCCCCATAGTATCCTTACAAAAAATAGCCATCAAGGCCTATCAATGGCCTACAACCAGCCTTAAAACCAGCCTTAGTAGCCTCCAAACAGATATACAAACGTTGGAATAGTGGTGGTGCCCTTGGGATGACTTCCATCTTTGCAGTTGACCTTTGGTTAGTCTTCAGCAGTTCATGAAGATAGTCCCACAACCTTCCATACTGTTCCATTTCAGTACCTTCAATAGCCTTCCTAGCAGCTTTTAGGGCCCTTGACAGTTTTTTATCGTTTAAGTGGACACTGTAATCCTCCTTAAACATTTCAAATACTTGCTTCCTTTTAAGCTCCGGCTGAGTCAAAAGCTTTTTCTCCAGTTTCTTTGTAACCCAATCCTTAGTGGCAGCCTTATTTTTAAATACTCTGCAGCAAGTGTGTTCCTGCACAAATGTCTTCAACTGAAAACACTTAGTGAAGCTGTTCCATGCACAGTATGCAAGCCAATTACAGTCTTCAACTTTACAAACTGCCCGAGCTCGCACCTTATCATTCTTTTTCCACATAATTTCCCTCCCGAGGGCAATGTTGAAGTCCTTTACTGCATTCTTAAAGAGCTCCAAGTTATCAAACTCCATGCCAGTGTCTAGTGACACTTGGCCAAAAATAGCAGATGAGTTGAATACTGGGTTTGCAGGCCCCGAAGTAGCTTCATCATCTATGGACTCAGGAGTATGCATCTGCTCAGAATATGATGCATACCCGGCTACCTCAAATGAAGCATGCTCACTCCCATGCTCACTTTCACTCTCACTGCCACTGCCACTGCCACTGCCATTCTCACTATCACTATCACTTTCACTGATTTCACATTTTTTCTTTTTTGTATTTTTCGGGCCACCTTTCTTTGCACGCTGGTGTGCAATATGTTCATCACTGTCACTGTCAATAGCTGGGGGGCCTATACAAGGAATCTTCTGCACTATCATAGTCATCGGAGGACAATAATGACTCCACATGAACATCATTTGCAGCAGCTGCACTCGGTAGTACATTCTCCACTTCAATGTCAACAAATTCAGCATCCCCAACATCCAAGACTGGATGCTCAAAGTATAGGTGAACATCAGATGATGAAGAGTCCTTGGGATGCTTAATAGCTGTTTCACACATAGAATTGATGTGGGTATCCCCCTCAAGAGGTGTTAAACCAACATCAAGATTACTAAAACCGGGATGCATCCAGTACATAGCCTTGTAGTCGTGATAACCCAGGTTCTTGAACAATGCCACCAGATCAAAATAATTGACTAGATCAACGTCCATTGGAGGCACGTTGTCTACTCTTCCGTCCATGTATTTGAGCACACCATCATTGTCTCTCACAAGTTTACCTCCTGTGTGAAAGTAGAATGTGATATAAAAGGTCATCTGCATGAAAGAAAGAAAAAACACATCAGTATCAGGGACCAATATGACCCACAATGTGCTTTAACAGGGACAAATATGACCCACAAAACACCATATTTCATTAAACATACAAATACCACCCACAAACCTCCAAGACCCACACACACGCCCCCACACAACACTGTTCCCCCACCGCCCACAACACTGGTCCCCCCCACATGCAATATTTAACTAGCAGGGCAATAAAATAGGGAAAAACCGAGTCACAACCCACAACACTGGTCCCCCCATCCACATTCGTCCCATAGATACCCTATAAAAACCACCCCTACACCACTGAGTCATAATGTAAAATAGAACGTGTAAGATGAGTCACAAACGACCAAAAATCCAAAAATGGGAAGAACAGAACCCTAAATTACAAATGTAAACCAAAATTGCTAAGGGGGAGAAATTTAACTCACTTTTGTTGTCGATAATCGCAAATCGCAAGTGACCTCTGAAGATTTCTGAACGAAAACGCTTATGGAGATGGATTAGGTTAATGTTCGAGGGATTTGATGAATGAAATTGGGAATTTTGGTGCTTAGGCAGTAGTTTGTCACCCTTCGTAGACAAGGGAGAGGGAAAATCTGGGATCAAAATTTCAACCTGAAACGGCATCGTTTGGGCCTTTGGTCCATATTAAAAATGGGAAAAAAAAATTAAATTCCACGCGGGCTAATAACGGACACTTGGACGAGTTAACGGTCCACGTCAGCCAACTAACGGAGCCTCCCAAACGGACACCAACGGAGGGACTAACGTGTCCCTGGTTTGTAATTGTCAAGGACTAACGGACGAGTTTTTTTTTGTTAGGTACTAAAATGGACATCGTGAAAATTGTCAGGGACCAAAATGGGTCTTTACTCAATATTTTTTTTACTTTTATTTTTTCACCAATTTTTTTGGTGCCGGAAAAAACACACAGTGGAAGACTGATAAATAAGGATAAATCTAATTTATTAAAATTTAAAACACGGGGGAAGGCTACAAGCTCTCGCCAAACAAAAATAAATAAATAAATAAAAACACAGTACAAACCCCATTTACGGTTACGGATAGATCACCTGGTCTTCAAATATTCTTTTGTCCTGATCTGACCTGAGTCACATATGACTCAGATCATATTTATCTTAGAAGAAAAATCCAAAACTGGGGAAGAAATTCAAATTGTTAAAACCCACTTGGCGTCTGTATCTATCTGTGTGGACATGAGTGGTACACAATATATAGAAGTCGAATTTTGAGGGAGTAATTCCAAATTAAATTCTTAAAATTGTAGAATTGTATCAATTTAATCCCTTATTTTATTAATATTTTAAAATGATTTTTGAAATTACAGAAAGTTAATCAGATTCGTCCTTTCGATGGTATTTGCATGAATTATAATGACATTAAGTTGGTAATGTCATGGATGCATTTAAAACTAAGTGAATAATGCCAGGAGTGCATTTGCTAACAGATCCAAATAGAGGGACGAATCTGATTAACATTTTGCAATTCCAAGGCTCAATTTGGAATATTGATAATGTGGGAACTAAGTTGATACGACCCTATAATTTTAGGAACCAGATTGAGTATTTACTCAATTTTCAACCTTTTTGAAACTTACGTGACAAAAGTATCTAAGAAAGGATATTACTAACGAGTGTCTTTAAGTGCATTATTTAAGGAATTAATAAAAGAAAAGTTTTTGTTAGAAAACTAAGTATAATACTTTTCAATATATTAAATGGTGCCTTTTATGTTGCACCTTCATAGAAATGGTGCATCATGCACCTTATACTTTTGGACAATCTACATCACTAAATGTGCCATTTGTCATTAGTTGAAAAATAACACTTTTCACTTTTTCAAACTAGTTAAAGAGCTGCTCATAGTTTATGTATTTGCAATTCAAGTATTTGTAATTTTTTATTTACAAAATCAATTTATTAATTATTATTTTTTTGTAACAAAATCAATTTATTAATTTTAACAAATATAAAATTATATTTTTTTATCAATTGTTTATGCTCTTTTTATCAAAGTTAACGGAACCCACCCATCAACCCCACCACCCAATGAATGACTCACGTTAATCACCAAAAAAATATAAGAGGAACCAAAAATATTTTTGGTGAAAATACGAAAATAAGAGGGATTAAAGTGCAAATACAAATTGTCATATACATTTGACCCAAAAATATACGTTTGACCAGTCAATTTTTCAAAGGGAAAAAGTGCTGTCTATGTGACACTTTCATTGGTCTAAGTTGAAGTAACTTTAAGGAGCACCTTGCTCCTCATTTTTTAGGGTGCAACTTAGCTCACACCTATATTAAATATATCATTTAGAGTGAATGCCAAAATTTGTCTATGAAAATTTTTGGAGACCCATCTTTAGTCCCTGAAAAAAATAAATTAACCATTTAGTCCTTCAGATTTATAAACGCAAGACACATTAGTCTCTAGGTTTAGTTCCGACGTCCATTTACTTGCTTCCGTATTCTATTAACTATCCTACTTCACCCATTAATGGTCTTGCGCGACATATGACGAATTTTCACCGTGGAAAATAAAAAAAATGAAAAAAAAGACATAATTTTCAGGTATTTTGGGGTATAAAATTGTGTATGTTTTCTCACTTTTTATTTATTTTTCACACAGGAAATTCATCATAGGCCACAAAGGACCACTAACAAGTCATGTGGGATAATTAACGAGATACGTAGGCAAGTAAATGGACTTTGAAACTAAACCTAGGGACTAATGTGTCCCGTGTTTTTAAATTTGAGGGACTAACTGATTAGTTTATTTTTTTCAAGGACTAAAAATGGATCCCAAAAAATTTCAGGGACCAATTTGGGACATCACTCTATCATTTATTTATGCAAATTTTTTTGATTTCTTAAGCAATAGTTATTAGCATTCTCTGTTTTAGAAAAAGCCTTCTATATGATTATCAAACCGTTAATAATAATATCATGTAGCCCGAAGTAGTTGGTGCAGTTATAAATGTACTATATTCTAAAAAAAAGTATAGGTTTATGTTGTAAAACTTTTGATCTGAATGTAATCGTAAAAAGCTTTTTAAACTAATTTTTTTTTAAAATAAAAATGGTTAAGATGTATTTATTTATAATTTAATTTTAGATATATCATAATTATAATTCATTAAAATTTTATAATAGATTTATTATTCAAAGATAATTTCGCTTTGGACTAACGTATAATTAGAGGTGGAAATAATTTAGACATGTTTTATAAAATGTCAACTTGAATCTGATTTAGTTGAAAAAATCATTTTAAAAACCTTATGACATGAAGTTTATGCATATACAAAAAAATATTTTTTTTAAATTTTAAAATAAGTACAACCTTTTAATAAAATTATTATATTTTATATTGAATAAATTATCATACCAATATGCAAATATATTATTAATAAATTATATATGTATTATAATTTTTTTAATTATATATTAATATTTAATAAATAGACCCACACATAGTAGCTCAATTATGTTTTTCTTAATTCAAGCCTTAACTTACATTATTACATATAATTTTTTAACAAACTAAACTGTATTTTTTTTTTCGGTTACAAAACTAAACTGTATTTATTTACTAAATAATGTCTATAATGAGTTAAAATATAATTTTGATCTTTAGATTTTATTAATATTTTTAATTTAGTCTTCATACTCAATTTTTGTTACTGAGTCATCTCAATATTATACGTTTTCAAATTAATTTATGTTGTTTTTTTTTTTACTGAATTAATTTATGTTGTTAGATTTATGTTATACACCATTAAAATTTAATTTATATGATTAATGAAAGTTCACATGACTTTTTTTTTAATTTGTTGTGTACCAAATATCCTAAATCAATAGTCGAAGACTAATCTCTTTTAAAGCATAACGATTAGTCTAAGGGTATTCATCGAATCAAATTGACTCGATATACCCGATAATCCAACCCAAACCAATTAAATTGGTTCGGATTGGTAGGTTAATCGGTTCATTTTACTTTAAATCGGATTTGGTTTTCAAATTTTTTTTAGCCTAAACCATCCCGATCATCTGATCAACTATTTTCTTAACTTTTAATTTTACACATTTTATGTAAACCAAAAAAAAATTACACATTTTAGATTTTAATATTTAAAACTCTCTTCTAATTTTGCCTTTTCTTTCTTTTTTATTTATTCATTTTGACTTTCTTATAATCATATTTAGTGTTACCAAATATCTTTTATCATGTTAACTCTCTAACTTCACAATCATATTTTAGATAAAAAGATTAAGGGTATGTAAAGTTTTTTTTTAAAGGAGGTATGTAAAGTTATAACTATTAAATAAAATAAATATTAGTTAAAAGTAATATCAACGTTTGAAAATAATTTAATTATTGTGTAAAGTCATTGAAAAATAATGAACCTTTTCACCTTGTAATAATATAATTAATTTCAAAATTTTATATAAAAAAGATAATATGTGAGGATAAAACTTGAAAAGGTATAACAATTTATTTTTGACCTTAATCCGATGTCCCGAACCAAATCAAAATCAATCTAATCTTAATCAGTATGGTTTAATTTGAATTGATCGAAAAAGTTTTTAAAATTCAAACCAAACCAAATCAATTGAAAATGATTGGTTGGAATTTTATCTTAAACCCGAACCAAACCAACTCATGAACGAGTAAAGATTCTCTCCATTTCTCAAAAGAAATGAAAGGTTCCATTACTATAGTTTTGGATGTATAAAAACATTTATTTCTAAAATGGATGATATTTATTAGGCTTTTATGTATTTTCTATACCAAAAACTATAGTAATGGAGCCCGAGGATCTTTACTCCTCGTGAACACCCCAAGCGATCACCGATTTGAGTTTTGCCTTTCCCGTAAAAGCTTTTTTCTTGCACACGACAATGATCGAATTTCTAACAACATATTTAAGGAATCTAATTTTCTATCAACTATACCGTACATTGTTGATCATGTCTTTTTTTTTTTTCTTTTTTGGTAAATTTCTTTGTGCATCAAAGGTTTTCTAAAATCGATAGTTAGATACTAATCCTTTAGGAGAGCAAGGTGCATCAAAGGGGATTTTATCTCTTCTAATCAAATATTTTACATACTCAACACAGGAATCCAAACCTAACATATCCTTAATAAACCCAACTCAAATAGCAAAGGATATTATTTAAATTTATTGTGAACATGAAGAAAACTAGGAATTTATTGAACATACAAAGAAACAAAATAAGAAAACAATCGTCATTATACAAACTTGTATGGCTGAAAATGAACGAATCCTTGTTTCCCTCCCTGAAAAAGTGAGGTGAGCGAGGAAGTACTCTTTGTTCATGACAGACAAGGCCCCATTTACAAGAGAGATGATGAAGTCCCACACTCCTTCTTCCTTCGCCGCCACTACCTCACATGTTTTTCCCGCCAACCACCAATTCCACCACGTTTTCACCACAAAACGCCGCCGTATCAACGGCAAATCAAATCGCATTATCGCGGCCGGGAATTCCGAACACTCGGACCACAGTGATGTCATAACGTTAAATCTGGACGCACCTCGAGCTCGAAGCACACGGCGAGGCGTTTTGGCGGCACCGTTTTTAGCCTTCGGCGCGTCGTTTCTTCTATCGGCGGCAGCGAAGGCCGAGGAGAAGGCTTCGCCGCCGTCAACAGTGGCGGATTCGACGGTTTCGAAACCGGAGGAGCAGAAGAAGAAGGAGGAGCCTCCGGAGGTGGTAACGTCGAGGATTTACGACGCGACGGTTATAGGAGAACCATCGGCGATAGGGAAGGATAAAGGGAAAGTGTGGGAGAAGTTGATGAATTCTCGAGTGGTGTATTTGGGTGAAGCGGAGCAGGTTCCGGTTCGAGACGATAAGGAATTGGAGTTTGAGATTGTGAAGAACTTGCATAAGAGGTGTTTGGAGAACGATAAGCGATTGTCTTTGGCTCTTGAAGCGTTTCCCTCTAATCTTCAGGAACAACTCGATCAATATATGGATAACAAGTATGCGTTTGAATCTTTGAATTTTATTTACCTAAGTTTTATATAATTTTTAGTTAGTAAGAGTTGCAATTTGCAAATAGATAGTCAAAATTTGCTAATAGCATGCAGTTGATTGTGAGCATGTAAATTGGAATTGCTTTTTGTTTTTATTGCAATTGAGGGATTGAAGAAGAATGTTCAAGTTATATGATTCTGAATATTGGCCTCCCTGTTTGTTTCCTTGTAACATGAATAAAAGTCTTAGATAATAGCTGTACCACATTGACAATGAAAATATATAAACTACTGATGTTTGCTACACTCATTTTTATTTGCAGAAAGCCAGCCATGTTTCCAAAATTAACAATTCAATTATCAGTTATGAAAGGAGAACTTTTTGTTATTTTTAATATACAGCGACCAATTTCTGTCTGCCCCCCTATATGTCGCTTTTATCTTAGTTAGATTGCTTCCCACATTCTCCATTACTTATACTAGAACTTTACTTTCATGGCAGGATAGATGGAGAAACTTTAAAGTCGTATACATTGCATTGGCCGCCTCAACGATGGCAGGAGTATGAACCTATTCTTAGTTACTGTCGTGAAAATGGAATTCGTCTTGTTGCTTGTGGTACCCCACTAGCGGTATGCTTACTTTTTTGGCTAAAGCTTTCAAATGTTCATTTTGTCTCTTAAACTTCTGGTGGGGGCTAAACTAGGAGCGAGTGAAAAGCATTAGTCTCAATGCTACATGCCAAATTAAGTTACAATAGGTGCAAATGGGCACAATAAAGCGTAGCCCCCAAGGATTTTAATTCCATTATGACAAGAAAAACCTAATCTAAATAGTTCAAATCCTAAGTAAAATAGGAAAATACAACCCTAAAATTGAATTATAAATGAAATCATAATCCTCGAAGTTCCCAAATCAAACAAAAGGTTTAGAACATTTATTTTAAAGGTTAAAGTAATATTTTGGTCCCTATACATGACACCAATTCTTCATTTAGTCCCTATACGTAAAAAGTTATTAAAAAAGTCCTCATACGTGCAAATATTATCCATTTGGTCCCTCCTGTTATGTTGTCGTCTTTAATGATCCGTGAACTACTACGTATAGGGACTAAATGAAGAATTTGTGTCATGTATAGGGACCAAATTATTACTTTAACCTAAATTATTGGGTCCCTATATGTGGCACAAATTCTTCATTTAGTCCCTATACGTGATACAAATTCTTCATTTAGTCCCAATACGTAGTAGTTCACGGATCATTAAAGACGACAACATAACAGGAGGGACCAAATGGATAATATTTACACGTATGAGGACCTTTTTAATAACTTTTTACGTATAGGGACTAAATGAAGAATCGATGTCACGTATAGGGACCAAAATATTACTTTAACCTATTTTAAATTAGGTAGAAGATTATGGAATTGATTAATTGATATATCCAATTCCACCTAGTAGGATCAGACTCAGTTTTTGTACCCCTAGGTCAAGACTCAAGATACATAATGATGATTGTTAAGAATTGACAGTTTTCTCATCAACAGATCTTAAGGACTGTCCAAGCAGAAGGAATCAGTGGGCTTTCAAAGGCTGATCGTAAAGTATATGCACCTCCAGCTGGTTCAGGCTTCATATCAGGCTTTACTTCTATCTCACGTAGATCATCAGTTGACAGTACACTAAATCAGTCTATTCCTTTTGGTCCAAGCTCATATCTATCTGCACAGGCTAGAGTAGTTGAGGAGTATACTATGTCCCAGATCATCTTACAAAATGTGCTTGAAGGAGGAGGCACTGGTATGTTAATAGTTGTGACCGGTGCAAGCCATGTTACATATGGATCTAGAGGAACTGGAGTGCCAGCAAGAATTTCAAGAAAAATTCAAAAGAAAAACCAAGTAGTTATATTACTTGACCCTGAAAGACAATTCATTCGCAGAGAGGGAGAAGTTCCTGTTGCCGATTTTTTGTGGTATTCTGCTGCCAGACCCTGTAGTAGAAATTGCTTTGACCGTGCTGAGATTGCTCGGGTTATGAATGCTGCTGGGCGGAGGCGAGAAGCCCTCCCACAGGTTAGCTATCCTTATTTCTGATATTTCTTAACATAAAGTAATTGTATTCCATAATTTGGCATACTGGATCCCAAGGGGTATGAATGAGCAATCAGTAGTTATACCAAGCTTACATTAGTTTTGCATTTGATGATTAAATAGTTGGTGCGTTTTGTTAGGACACCCCCCCACCCCGTGACAGAGGTCTATGTGAAAAGAAATAAAAGAGGAAATAAACTGAATTGTAATTAGGTCAACTTCACTGTTTGTTAGGGGAAACTACCTTGAGGTACATCGAATAAATAGGAGAAACAGAGGGAGGGAGAGGATTCAGTAATTTAGAAAGGAAGTTTGGAGGGGAGAGGGCCAGGTCTCTCAAATAGTTTGGCAGTTCTGTAGTTCTTGACATTCATAGTTCTGGATTCGATCAGCCCATTGCTGAACCAGAACTCTCATTCAATAAAATTCTATTCTTCATTTTCTGATCCAGTCTAACATGTTTCTGGTTCTTTTTATCTGTGCACCTGTTTCCACTTTTATGCTATCATCCTTTAGTTGGGATAGCGTATGATAGTATTCATAGTGACTTCATCATATATAGCTAATATTTCTTTTTGGTTTCAGGATCTTCAAAAAGGAATTGATCTTGGTTTAGTATCACCGGAGGTATTGCAGAACTTCTTTGATCTAGAGCAGTATCCTCTGATTTCAGAACTCACTCACCGTTTCCAGGTAAATTTATATTTGGAAATAAAACCGTTTACCTATAATTATGAGAATTTTTCATCATTTTGTTCCCTTTATATTCTTACCTCTCTATCTGGCTCTTGGTGCAGGGTTTCAGGGAAAGATTGTTGGCAGATCCGAAATTCCTGCACAGATTAGCCATAGAAGAAGCTATATCCATAACAACTACACTATTAGCACAATATCAAAAGCGGAAAGAAAATTTTTTCCAAGAGCTTGAGTATGTCATTACGGACTCTGTCAGAGGATCAGTTGTTGATTTCTTTACAGTGTGGCTTCCTGCACCAACTTTGTCATTCCTTTCATATGCTGATGGGATGAATGCATCTGACAACATTGATTCTTTAATAGGCCTTCTTGGCTCCATCCCAGACAATGCATTTCAAAAGAATCCAGTAGGGACAAACTGGAACCTCAATCATAGAGTTGCATCAGTTGTATTTGGTGGTATAAAACTTGCTACAGTTGGATTTATTTCAAGCATAGGAGCCGTGGCTTCATCAAATTCTCTGTATGCAATTCGTAAAATTTTTAATCCAGCAGTTGTCACTAATCAACAGATTGTAAGGTCACCAATACTCAAAACAGCAGTTGTTTATGCATGCTTTCTTGGAATTTCTGCAAATCTCCGTTATCAGGTATAGAGAGTTTGTCTGTTCAATATGCTCAGTTCAGTAATAACTATTTTGTCTTATTTTGTTATTTTCTCCTTTCTACTTCTTCCTCTGCACTCTGCTGGATAATTATTTTGTCACGAATTTACATCCAGTTAAGGTCTACTTACTACCTTCTCTGTTAATACTGAAATTACAATATTTTGTTATGCAGATAATTGCTGGGATAGTGGAGCATCGGATTTCTGAACAGTTTTCATCCCAAACATTTCTTGTAAATATGCTATCTTTTGTAGCACGGACAATCAATTCGTATTGGGGAACCCAGGTCAGATTAATTTTTCTTATTTTACCTTCTACCTGCTTTCATTCATTTTCACAGTGCTCAATGTTCACAACCTCATCTTATTAAGCCAATTTCATTTTGAAAAATCAAGTATATCTTTCAATTTTCTTTTTGTTTTTAGTGAGCCATTTCTTTCACATACAACTATACAAGTGCTCATATGGGGAATATGTGTTTTGGGGACATGGGAGTTATGATTGTGTCAGGACTTGTTTTGGTGCATGACAGTGAATCATATAAGTGAAGTTTTGTGATGGAAAGAGAAGAGCTTCCTTTTGGTTGTCTTGTAATTCGTCATATTGATATTACAATATATAATTTAATTTGACGTGGGTCATTCATCTACGTATTAATTTGATAATTTGACTGGTATTTCTCAAATTTTGTTTCCCCCTGAATTGCTGCAGCAATGGATTGACATTGCCCGCTATACTGGACTGCAAGTTCGAAAGACAGAGTCAACTACATCGGATTCTCCGATTGATGCTGCAATTCTTTGCAACAAAACAGAAGAAGCTAGCATTGATGAGATAAAAAATGAATGAGGTGAAAAGCAGGTAAAATAGGCACAAAGGAATAGGTTTTTGTTTTCATCTTAATAATCTCTCTCCCTCTGCGTGTGGAGCCTGGTTTACAATCCCTTCCATGCTAAATTGTATACTTTTTTACATGACCCAATTTGGGAATGTAATAGTTTTTTTGTGTAAGAAGAATACGTATAGATATGTTCGAAATGAAACCAATATTATAACTAGCAAATATCCCTAAAGGGATGAAAACCATAAAATAATATTTGAGAAATGCTACCAATACTGTTTTCTATAGTTGGATGGATTTTACGTGGGATTAACAAAGTCACATGGATTTATTCTCTATTTAGTGAGTCTAACTTTATCCAATGTTCAAGAGTGTGTTAAAAATAGGATTGAAAAGTATGTTGCTTACATTGCTCGGAATATTTATAACTTATCATAACTTCAATTCAACCAATATATGCTTCTATTTTTTCGAACAGCCAATATATATATATTTTAAAGAATTGAAATATACTAAAAATAAATCCAATTTTATTTTTCTCTATACAAATCAATTATTTTATTTTAATGTAAATAAAAAATACTAAATAACCTGAATAACCATTTTTTTTTTAAAACATCTAGTAGTAATCAAACAAATCACTTTTTATTAAAGAGATAAGATCAATATAATTATATAAAAAAGAAAGGTATGTTACTATAATTTTTTTTTTAAAAAAACCGAAGTGTTCACTTCTGATGGCTAATTCACTAAACTAATCAATTTTTAGAAACTATTTACCCATATAACCTTGTTTTGAAACTATTTACCAAACTAACTCAGTTTTCGTCAACGTGACATTTTTTATTATTTTTTTCTGACACCAAAGACGCTACTTTGACTAGCGTTTTTAGAAAACGCTATTGTCATTAGCGTTTTTAGCAGATTTTACCACGTGGCAAAATCTGGTAAAAATGTAAAAAAATTAAAAAAATTTACGTTTAGCATCCGCTAAAGCCGACACTAAAGGCCGACGCTAGAGGTGTCATCCGTCTGATGTCTATCAGACGGGTAAAGAACAGTCTGAAGCTGAAGATCTTCATTAGATCAGACGGGTGAATAAATGTTCACCCGTCTGACACATTTCTTCACCCGTCTGATAAACATTTCTTCACCCGTCTGATAGTTATCAGACAGTTGAATCACCCGTCTTGAAGATCTTCACCCTTAGACGAGTGAACATTTCTTCACCCGTCTGAGAGTCATCAGACGAGTGAATCCGTCTGATAGTCCTCAGACGGGTGAAGATCTTCACCCTCAGACGGGTGAAGAATTTATCAGACGGGTGAACATTTCTTCACCCGTCTGATACTCGTCTGATCTGATGAAGATCTTCAGCTTCAGACGGATGACACGTCTAGCGTCGGCCTTTAGCGTCGGCCATTAATTTTTTTTACATTTTTACCAGGTTTTGCCACGTGGCACAATCTGGTAAAAACACTACTGACAGTAGCGTTTTCCAAAAACGCTAGTCAAAGTAGAGTCTTTGGTGTCAGAAAAAAAATAATAAAAAATGCCAGATTGGCAAAAAGTGAGTTAGTTTGGTAAATAGTTTCAAAACAAGATAATATTAGCAAATAATTTTTAAAAATAAGTTAATTTGGTCAATTAGCCCATTTCCGATGGTCCTTGAAGTACGCCAGCATTCACTGGGAAGGGAAAAAAAGCTAGCAATAAAAGAGATGAAATGACAAATTACATCTAAACTTTGTAATTTAAGTTGTTGAATTTATGCTGAAATTCTTAATGTTTATATCATTTTATATATTATTAGTCAGATTTTTTTTTTTTTGTATTTTTTTATGTAACTTGTAATTTTAAAAAACAATATATTGAGAGTATACTAATTTAATCTAGTAAGGCATACTGCAAACTCAAATAACCTAACAATTAAGTATACACCTTAAGTATCACATATTTGATCAAGTGAGATACCCTTACCCGAATCAGGAAGTATTGCGAAGCAAGTAACTAACTTAAGTGAGGTCGACATGGTTAAATAATAAAGAGGATGATACACTCAAAAAAAAAATGGTGTGAAAGGATTAGTCCAACAATCCTACTTGAGGTGCCTATCACTATCAGTGATATAGGGCGAACATGGCCTTCTCGGACTCCTCTCTTATTCTTGCAAAAAGTTTTGTCTCTTTAACAAAAAAGTTTTATCTATTTTAATCTTGTCCCTTTATAGTGTAAATTATGCAAGGGGACTATGCAAAGGTGACAAGGGAGAAGATGAATGTGCACAGCGTGCTGAATCAAACATGGTTCACTCATTAACTGATATAAGCTTTTTTTTTTTTTTTACAGCAATTAACTAATATAAGCTAAAATCTCTTTCTCTTGAAAGTGAAAACCCCATTTATAAAGAAAGGAAAAAAGTTCCTTTGAAATGAGTTTGTATCCAAAGTAGTTAGTAAGAGTATAACTAATCAAATCATTTAACGGATTGAGATCTCTTTATACATTTTATCAAATTAAGGATAGATACAACTTACCTACTCATTTTAGAAGTAGGTAAGGTGTATCCATATTTAGACTATTTAATTAAAAGTAATAATATATTTAGATGAAATTGATAGTGAATATCCTTTTCCATGTTTATTTTACATAAAAATTCACTTTTTTTTTTGTAATTTATAATTATAAGTGACCACAATAGATTATCCATATGATGAGTAGTTTTTTTTTTTTTTTTTTTATAGATTCCAATGCATTGTTGTTAAGTACCTTTCTAACAATGAAAATCTATGATTTGCATTAATTACATGTTAAAAGGAGAAATTCAGTGGAGGGAAACCGGAGAAAGATGAGAATCGAAATTTTGGACTAATGTATCTGTATACAGGGAATTACATTTTCTCACATTGAAATAGTAAATGACGATCTTGGTGGTACATCATTTGGAACGTCATGTACCAACTGATCTCTTTGATTTGGCATTGGAGTTACAGAGTGCTTAACAAGCCTCCCTCTTATTCTCTGTTGTTGCACCACCAGTACTGATGCTTTGGTCACGAAATCCTGTGATGCTAGCATATCCCCAATGGTCCCTAGCTCTTTACACTCACTCCATTGGTCATGCCCCTGAAGCAGAATAGACTCTGGATGTTCCTTCCCCACTATTACTAGATCAAAATAATCTATCAATCTTCTGATACTCGTAGACATCTCTATGCCATCTCTCACCACTTGGTCCATCATATCAAATCTACGATTTGCAGCATTAAAATATCTATACTCATCTATAAGATCACTGTCACGTTTTCTGTCTTTGGAGTTTTCTTCACCAAATAGAAGGAACCTAATAACTGTCACATTCACACTTGCATGTCTGGCCATCCGGGTACCATAGGCTATTGCCTCTGCATCATCTGCGCCCCCAATGAAGAGCACAGCTACATTGTATGCTACTCTAGCAACTAAGAGTGATGGAAAACCACTCAAGATTCCCCTATCAATGAGAATTCCTACTGAGCAAGGTGCTCTCTCAAGTACTCTAATATTCATGGTTTGGATGCTTCTACTGATTATCTCAACACCACCATCTATTTCCCACCTTTTGTGAAAGGGCATTATCAAAATGTTGGCTCCCACATCAAGTGATATTCGGCATATATCATCATGCATTGTTTCATAGCTTGAGATTGAAGTGAAAGAGTGGACAGATACATTTCCTTCATTCTGTTGTGCATATTGCTTTAAAGCATTGTCAATTTGAGTTGAACTGCATGAGGCTGACAGCAAGGTATCATGGTGTTGGTGAGCAACAAGAAGTGGCCTTGATCTCCCAAGAAGCTCAATTAGGATTAATGCTATAACTGCAACTGTGCTCTCGCTGCTAGCATGGGATGCTTCTAAGAGATTGATGATTGTAGGCATATTTTCATTGTTGAGAATGCAAACCATTACTCGTAGCTCAGATTCTTGCCTAGTATGTTGAATTGAACTTCTTCTCACGGAATGATATTGTTGTGATGGGTCATATAAGAATTTTAAAAGTGGTGCTAAGATAGCATTTATCACTAGAATGGAGACCACCATTAAACTGAACTCTCTTTCCGTTAGTAGCTGCCACAGAGAAGAGAAGAAGCCAATATATAATTGCATTTCTAGCTTTAAATCTTCTTGAGAAATTCTATGATGCTCATCAATCAAGATCTCCTCTCTCACTTTGGTGTCACACATGACACCTTCTGTGCCCCTAATACTATCTTGTCACATCAGATTAGAATCTTCTGTCCCATTTTGATGTATCACACCATGTCCCAACCAATAATATATTGTCATGTATTCTACTTTTTCAATATTAAATAAAATTTTAACTTACATGGCAAAATATTATTGGTTGGGACATGGTGTGGTACACCAAAATAGGACAGAAGATCCTTATCCTTGCTTTCTAGTATTACATGGAATTTTTTAACCAGTGTGACAAGAAAGTGTTGGAGGGACAAAGTGTCTAATACCAAAGTGAGACAACAAATCTTCATTCGAGACATTAATTAAAGTTTAACTTATTACTTTAAAATAGCTAGCCATTAATTAAGGAATCAAACATTGTATTCAATATATTAAAAGTTGTGATTTCCAATAAAATATTTCCATTTTTTGATTCCTTAATCGGTGTTCTTATTAAGACATTGGTTAGCGCGACCGTAACTTAAAACATGCATGAATTGTGTTACACAAGTATACTATTCTCAATGTCACACACATACATACCTTGCCGCCCTTCCATACATTGTACATACAAAGCTCTGCTACGCCTCTTGCATTAAGAATGAGCCCCATCACACAACAATCTTTCATGGCTATATTGGCATAATACCCTGGCAACATAACAGCACCAATCTTTACCACACAAGAGATGAGCATTACGATACCCACAATGAGCAAGGACCGGATATTGATTGCGAAGAAATCAGTTTGCAGTCCACAAACAGCAAGGTAGAGTGGATAAAGAAATCCAAGAGTGAGTGTCTCCATTTTAGTCATCAAAGCTGATCCTAAAGGTGGCCCTTCCGGAACAGCCAAGCCTAAAACTATTGGTCCCATAAGGAAATGCTGCCCAATAAGTTCACTCAAAAATGCAGATATGAGAACAAAGAGAAAGATACAAATAATGAGAAATTCATCAATAGGCTTTCCAGCTGAGCGTTTTAAGAACCATAATATCGCTGGCCGCATGACATATATAATAAGCATCAGGAGTGCAATTACGCTTAGAATGATCCATAGAAGTGTTAAAATTTTACCATTCTTATTCTGCATTATTCCAAACATAACCAATGTCATAGAAAAACCAATAACATCAGCAGATAATGCTGAATTCATGGCAAGACGACCCATGTCTGTGTTAAGGATTTTAAGCTCATTCAAGAGGACCTGAATGCAAGTAAAGACGGTTAAGGCTTGTGATATAGCTATAAGGGTAAGAGAATCTGCTAGGCCCTTGTCCATGGAAATATATTTCTTCATGAGAAAGGACAATCCAGTTGGGATTGCCAATGTTAGTGAGAAAACAGAAAGACCAATAGATATGGCCTGCTTTTCTGTCCTTAACATTGTGGCAGGATCCATCTTCACACTCATTATGAAGAAGAAGAATGTGATGCCAAACGTTGCTACTGTTTCAAACACTAGAGCACCTCTGAGAGGGAACAAGATATTCCTCAGCACCTTTTCGCGCCCCAAACCTGATGGTCCAAATAGCAATCCACCCTGTTACCAAGCATGACTTGTTAATACTAATTGCTGCATCAATCAATCAACTTCCTATTCTCTCTCTCTCTCTCTCTCTCTCTCTCTACGATAAAATGAATGAACTTTCCACATTCTTTTAATTATTGGTAGTAGCATACATAAAGAAACGGAATTTAGTGTGTTCTATACAAGGAAGGCGTTACGGTTAATGTTAATGATGATAAGATGATCATAGAATGAACTTGTAAAATATATATATATATATATATATATAGCTTAATTAATTAGAGAAAACTTACAAGAATTTGAGATACAAGAGAGGATTGTCCTAGGGGCTTGAGACAAATGTCGATGCACTGTGACACTATGGCAATCATAGAAATCTGCATGAAGAGAAGAGAAGTTGGGGAATGGAAAGGGTTGCCTAAGTGCCAGATATCCCTGTCGTGATTATGGCTGTGGGGATCTTGGCATACCATTATTGTCCCATTTTGAAATGTAATATCCATATTTGTGAATGAAAAGGAGCAACTGAAGAAGAAGAAGAAGAAAAAGGAGAAAAAAGAAAAACTTCTTTGTTATGCTTGTAAGAAGAGGATGAGGAAAGAGGAAGGAGAACAGAGCTCTAAGCTCTTGAAACTTAGAAGAAAGAATAAGAGGCTAACCTCATATTTTGGATTTGACATATTTAATTTAACGGTTTGCCTTCAAGTAAGGTAGTAAGGTGGTTATAGATGGCAGCCGCTCACTCTCTTGCAAAGGCAGGGCGTCTATATTTGTACAATTACTTTGGAGGATACATATAATATTAAGAGAATGCCAAACTGATGATTTTCATGATAAAAAGATGTTTTTTCAATAAAAGCTTATATATTTAGATAAATTGATTAAATTGTAAAATAATTATTTTTATGAGAAAAAAGTTTATATAAAAATTATAAGTTTTAAGCTTATTTAAAAAATTATTAGATTATTTTTAAATTAATAACATTCTTCCCATTTCATTCCTGCAAAATTAACTATCAAATAAATATTATTAAATTATATAAATAATGTCATATCCTTTTTAATAATTTATTATATATAAATGATTATTTTACACAATCCAAATGAAATAGATTATTTTATAATCGCTTTTAACAGCAAACAAATCTAAACATAAAACTAATTATATTATAATCGATTATTATAATCAATTATTGAAATGATAAAATTTTTGCAACAGATCCGAGCATACAAGAGACCTTTCAGCTGATCCACAAAATTATGTAAACCGCAAAACTATTATCACGGAAACTCATCTTGGATAATATTGTCAATTTACGTTGCTTATAAAAGGACCTTCTTATTTGCATATCAATAACGAGGGAGTATGTTACTCTTATGCAGATACAAGGATGAAGCAAGTGATGTCCTTGATTTAAGTCTCTTAAAAAAGTAATTTTTTTCCTCAAAAAACAAGTCCCCTTTATATCTTTTTATATTGTTTTGGAAAAATTGCATATACTCACCCTAAATTTTAACACATTTATAAATAGGTACCATTAGCTACTGATACTTCCCGATTAATCATCAAACTTCAAAAATGAGTAAAATTTGTCCTTCGGTTAACACAAGTCTAAGTTAACAATGATAAAATCTGACCGTCCATTTTATTAAATCTGAATCCTTGATTATTTTTGTTTTTTTCTTTTTTTTTTAATTCCTAAAAACAAAAAAAAACTGGAGCATTCTTTCTTCCTGCATCTTCTTCTTTCTTTCTTTGGTTGCCTTCAATCTTCTTGTTCTGTGCAGTATCATCTTTAAAAAGGGGAAGTGATGGCAAAGTAACATAAATGGTAAAATCAAATGCTAAAGGGATATTGAGATTCATTTTGCAGAATAGTTTTAAATTGAAATGGGTGAAGCAAGAATTACGTGCTAATTCTTCCTGATGAAAACATATCATGACCATGCGTTAGAAATTTTGGTAAATTTTTTTGTAGAGGTGGGTTTGGAGTATCCAAGTATACGAAGTTAAAAACTTTGTAGCAAAGGCAAGTAGTCATTACTTGCACAGAAGCTTTAGAGCGCAACCAAATTGTGGTTATTATATGGTATTAAAGTGGCCTTGATTTGTAGGTCATTACTTTCACAGAAGCTCACATATGGTAGCATCAAGAAGAAGAAGAAGCAAAGTACAACCAACCAAGAAGAAGAAGAAGAAGAAGAAGAAGAAGACGCATCAGAGAAGGAGAAAAGGCACCAGAGAAAGAAAGTTCGACTCTTTTTCTATTTTTTTTCCTTTTAAAAAAATCAAAATAATAAGAATTTAAAAATAAAAAGTAAAAATAACCCAGGGTTCAAATTTAATGAAAAAAATGGACTGTCAGATTCTACTATTACCATTAGTCCCTTGAACTTCGGTTGAGAAAAGAACCAATTTCACTAATTTTTTAAGTTTGAGAATTAATTAAGAAGAATTAGTAATTGATAATATTTATTTACAAATGGGTTAAAATTTGGGGAGGGTATATGCACTTTTCTCTATTATTTTTTTGATATGTTTGATATATTAACCAAAGTAAATTAGTTTATTTGATATAAAAATTTAAGATAAGGCTCCTCTAAAGTGAGATCTTCTCTAAAATGAATAAGTAAAAGAATTTTCATCATTAGATGATTTAGTGGGTTCAAATCTCTATACATTTTATTAAATCAAGGGTGGAAACCCTTTTACTTATTCACTTTAGAGAAAATTTCACTTTAGAGGAGCTTTATCCAAAAATTCACTATTAGTTGTAAGGTACAGGAATCAACTTCTCATTTTGCACAAAATAATTAATTTTGTATAAGAAAATTATTGGGTTAATTTTTTAACAAGGACTCACCACAAAGTTTGCTTTAGGCCTCAATAGGTGTTAAGCCGGCCTTATTACTCTTATTTGTCTACTGTGACTCTTCTTTAAGGGTGTTATTTTTTACATCAAATTCTTTTAATACACTACAAAATTTTTAAAAACATTTTAATATTCCCACAATACCCCTAATGAATGAAAGTGAAAAACTCTATTTCCAAGTGTGAATGTGAGAAAGAAACATTCATGTGAGTGAGATTTCGAAGAATGTAGTTTTCCTAATAATAAAACATTTCACGATCAAACACGGCCAAAATAAAATGAGTGTTCCTCTATGCACCAAAAAAAAAATAGTGTTCCTCTAAATCTGGAATGGCAACAATCAGATGAAACAAATTTCATTTGGTTCAACAATCACCTTATTCATATAGTCAGCAAGTTTAGAAAAGACTTCCTCTTACTTTAGAAGAGCCATTGTGCAACACAAAAAATAGAGGAAGCGCCATTGTTTTTTGTGCTGCACAATGACTCTTTTAAATTATGAAGGAGTCTCTTCTAAACTTGTTGACGATAAGAATAAGGTGATTGTTGAACCAAATGAAATTTGTTTCATCTGATTGATGCCATTACAGATTCAGAGGAACACTATTTTTTTTTGATAACTCAATCCTTAAAAAGATTCGACTAAAACAAAATAAAATGCTTATATTTTAAGAAACAGAACATATTTAATCCCATTGTTATTTAGAAAAACCCATTTATAAAAAGAGAAAACATGCAGATTTATGCTATATTTGGAGTATCCTCTCAGCAGGGCAAACGTGTGTCAGTAGCTCCAAAATTAATTTTGTTATTTTGTTATGATGTTTGGTTTTCAGTTGGTAGAATTAATTTTAGGATCAAATTTGAGTTTAAGTTGAAACAAAAATTTGTTGCTTTTGTATTTGTCAAAACTCAGTTTGGGTTTATTCAATCATTACTTTTATCATACGATCCTTAAAAATTAATCACTTTTTCAACTCATCTAAAAGTTGAAGGACACTTTTATAATTACATATTCAAAAATTAGTTTAAATGACACAATCCAAATAACATTCAATCTATCAAAACTATTTTTAATAATAAAATATCCAAACATAAATCAATTACTAAAAACTCATTTTTAATCAAAATCCAATTTGTAAACTCAATTCGTAAAAACTCAGTTTTGAAAATGTTAAATCAAAAACATCCCTAACTAGATTATCTGAATCAGGTAGATTATCTAAGTCGGTCCCTGACGAGTGCCAACACTGTGAGCGAGACATAAATGACGTGTAAGTTAATTTTGTTATTTTGTTATGATATTTAATTTTCAATCGACAGAATTAATTTTAAGATTAAATTTGGATTTGGATAGAAATAAAAATTTGTTATTTTTGTATTTGTCAAAACTCAGTTTGGATTTTTCAATCACTATTTTTATCATACGACCCTTAAAAATTAATCACTTTTTCTACTTATCTAAAAGTTAAAAGACACTTTTATAATTATATATTCAAAATTCAATTTAAATGATACAATCCAAATAACATTTATTTTATCAAAAATATTTTTAATAATAAAATATACAAACATAAATCAATTACTAAAAATTTATTTTTAATCAAAATTCAATTTATAAACTCAGTTCGTCAAAAGTTAGTTTTGTAAACGTTAAATTAAACACAACCTTCGCTGCATTATCTGAATCAGTTAGATTATCTAAGTGGGCCCATGACGAGTGCCAACACTGTGAGCGAGACAGAAATGACGTGTAAGTGTAACCTTGTTTGCACCATGGTCATGGATGAGGATCCACAGTCCCAAGTCCAAATCCATTGCACGAGGCAGTTTCAAGATAAGAGTCAGAGACTGCGACTTTAGCCTTATTAAGATTCATTTTCCATTTTCATGGTGCTGCTCTTGTTCCCTTGTTGCTTTTTTTTTTTTTTTTATCCCCACTTGTGTTACATAAACTGAATTCACCACTAAATATAATGAAATTTCGGCACCCCCTGTTGGAATATTCTGTATTTAATTATATTCCAATGTCATAATGTGGGCAGATATCGTTTATTAATTATATTAGCTATTTATCAATTAGGAGCCTTAATTGATATGTGATCAAATTAAGTGATAAGGCTAATTAAATTTCTGATTTGATAATAAATTAGTTAATTGATATGGACTAAATATGAGTGGATGTCATTGATGGCCCATTTCGGAATAATGGGAACCCTAATTGGCCATCACCCTATATATAGGCTATGGTCCCCAATACACCGGACACAATATCGCATACCGCCTCTTCTCCCCATCTGAAGAGCGACTAAGGCATAAGGAGTCCCGGTTGAGGAAGAACCACAAGCCAACGGGTGTTCATTACCCGTCTCTCTTTTCTCTTCCCCCTCTCTGCGTTTCAGGATTACTACCCTCCGTTCGTAAAGGTCGGTGATCAAGTTCATCCTCTGAAGAACGCTTGAGGTTAGGAACATATAATGGATTCAGGTATTCCTATATCTTTGATAAATCAGCATGTTGTAGATCCTAAAGGTATCAAGTTTTAAGTTGTTCTTGATAATAAAGATGCATGCTATATATGGTTATTATGTTTCCGCAATAAAGACTTATGATAGCATACCTTGTATATGATTATTGAGTTTAAATCTAACAAGTGGTATCAGAGCGGGTCTTCATGTTTGATTTATTGGGATTATTTTTTTGCTTGGGATTATCCATGTTTGGCATGAATCCTATATTTTTTATAAAAAAAAAAAAAAAGAATAAGGAATTATGAACGAATAAATGTTGAGGATTAATTTATTTGTTTTCCGATGGACCTGTGCGTTTCTTTTGTTCTGGAATAATTCTTTCGGTGATTTTTCTTTTTTCTTTGCCTTTCTCTCTTGGCTTTATTCGGTTTTGGCCATGGATCCAGTGGTACATCATGAGAATTGATTTGTTATATTGTTATGTATATAAACATATATCATATATGGATTTGAGGAGAAAGGCCACACACTGTTGGCCGAATGAATTGTGCCTTTCGAAACCATGATTTGATGGTCCTCTGCACATGAATCTTTTTTTTTAATTACATATATACTTGATGGATTTGGTTTGACCATCAACGTGAATCTTCAATATTTTATATATTATTATTATATGTAATTGTTGTTTTGGATCAAGAATGGATCCAAATTTAGGCTTTTGGCTTCTTACGTTTTTTTTTTTTAATCTTGTGCGTAAATTGTTACGTGAATTATATATATTTGATATATATTTGGTTCATTGGTTTATCAATATATATTCTGTTTTCTCACACACTTATGAGTGAGACCCTATACCCGGGCCTGAGTGCAACTTAAGATAAGGAAGAGGTTGAGTAGTGGTAGCCTTCTGGATGTACATCCTGTTTGGTTATCACGAAGGCCTAACTTAGAGTGATTCCTTTAGAGGGTATTGCCACTTCTAATAGTTTACCTATGGTTGTGGGCAATATTTCGAAATGGGTCCAGACTCTAAGGATCAAAGTTAGAACTATAGAGCCACCTATTGGGAAAGTTCATATATTAAAATAATTTTTTTAAATGTTTTTTTCACACTAAGCATTCAGGTTTCCATGTTTTTAGTGTGAAAATGGCAAATTCGGGACCCCCCATTTTATTAAAATTGTCTGGTAATTTTGGTTGAGTTGGTTGAAACAACACGTTGCCGAAGTAACCTCTGTTGCGAAAATTTGATTCAATTGGATTTACAAAAGATGTAGTATGGAATTATTCATGCGAGTTGTTGTCAGCCCGAAGGAAGGCACAACTTGGCCGGATAATTACATACCTGTGATGGTAAATGTGTAGTGATTATAAAATATTTTCCATGTGGATAATGGGATGCCCGAATGTGACCATTATTTGACAGGACTTATCACCAATATTTGATCATTGCGTTGAGAGTATCACTTGCAGTTAATTCTTACAATCCGAAGATTGGGGATTAATGGTGCGCTTGATATCTTGTTTGAGTCTTCAATTTGCCAATTTGGATTTCGAGTGAGTGTGAGTCACTTAAAGCATGAAGTCACCAAGTTGACCTCTCTTATGGAAATCACTCAAAAGAAATACTAAAGATTATGTGGGTGTACATCCATGCGGATATTAATCAGCCCAAAGGAAGGTTAATATTTGGCAGGGTTGCATTCACACATGTGATAGTAAACACATAGTGATTATAAATATCCTTTTCATGTGAATAACAGAGTATCCAAAGATAACTGTTGTTTGACAGAAATTATCACAAGTGTTTGATTATTACAACAAAATGCCACTAACTGGGTATTTTGGTGAGTACTTTAAGGTACTTATGTTCTCTTTAAGCTAATATTGCTTATGTATCTACAGATTTAATTCAATTTTGATTCTCAAAAGTTCTGACTAATTTTTGGAATTGAAAGGAGAACATTAATATTGTTCTTGGATCTTGACCGTGCATAAGGATGGAGAAAACCACCTTCTCTCACAATCCAGTTTCTCTGAAGAGATGATCAAGTATAGGAAGTGGGACCGCTCCCATTGCATGGGTCTTTTGATCATAAAGGTCGATATTCCATAAACCTTTGGGGGTATTATTTTGGATGGCATAATTAATGCTAGAGATTTCCTTGCTGAAATTAAAAATGTTTTCTGAAAGCAATAAAGACGAAAACAAGCACTCATTGGAGAGCTAGATTTTCATTAAGTATAAAGAAAAGGAAATATAAGGAGTACGTTACGGGAATGTCCAATCTTGCTCATAAACTTAAGGCGCTAAAACGTGGGCTGTCTAACGACTTGCCCATGCATTTAGCATTTAGTATTCCTTCATGCACAATTCAGTCCGTATAAGTCAGCTTATAGCTGTTATAAAGAGAAATGATATCTGAATGGATTCGTTTCATAAGGTGTGCAAGAAAGGAAACAATGAAATAAGAGACGACAAATAGTGCTCATTTGATAAATATCTCTAAAGATAAGGGCTAACAAAAGAAAACTAAGGATAAAGCTGCTAAGGGCCCGTCTCAAAAGAAATAACTAGGGTCACAATTATTTCTTTTATAAGGACATCGGGTATCTAAAGAAGAAATGTCCCAAATATCATGTTTGGCATGCCTATAAAGGAATGTCTGAACTGATGAAGGCCAAGTGATGCTGAAAGATGCATCTATATTGGATTTGACCAAGTCAGTAAAGGATAAGGTTATTGACATTTTAGATTATTGTTACTGGCTAATATTTGAAATTAAAAGACATTTTGGTTTAGTCATCATTTAGATGAAATTTGGTTTTGGTTTCTTATTGAACAAATCAGGATAATTTTGTTCATTTAGAAACGATGGATTCAATTTGTCTTTTAAATTCAAATATTGTAGGAACCAGTTAAGCTATGGGCTGGACAAACTATAATTGCTTGGTATTGAGACCTCTTGTGGCAAAACATTGAGTGAGGAATCGTATGACACTAAGCGTAATGTTGATAGTAAAATTAAGGAGCACTATGACACAAACATTTAGAGCACATCTCTACGAATAGAGTTGAGCAACTTGTATGCGGGAATCCTAGATTCCATTGGCCTTATACATTTTATTGTTTGTATTAAATGCATTAAAAGTTAAATATATCAGAATATGGCTATCAAGAATGCAGTTAAGTCCAAATAATGACGCTTAAAGGTATGGTAAGGAGTATGATTAGTCATTCTACCTTACCAGAGTCACTATGAGAGTAACAATAAAGATTGCAGCTTAAATGCTTGACAGAGTACCAACTAAAGTTACCGATCAATCACTTTCAAGTATGGGAACATCCAACTAAGGCAAGACCTTATGAGTCTTGCGAAGGAGATTGGAGCTCCCCAAATAGTGAGCGGCAACCTTATTGATACTCTGAAAGGTCAAAGGGGTAAATGAATTTGATAATCCCGAATTAAAGAAACCTTGAGACAGGAACTGACTAGTTCTTTGAGGATATTGAGTTTGGGGGGAGATAAGATTAGAGACAATATCTTTGAGGAAGAATTGGTTCTAATCCCTGAACCAATTCATACAGTTGCTATTAGTGTAGCAAAATTAGATCCTTGTGAGGATATTGTTGTTATTCTTCCCATTCAAGATAAGGAAATTATTCCTAAAGGTCAAACTCAACACCCTCAAGAACTAGAGCATCAAGAGCCGATGCCTTTTGCCATGATCCACTAAAGAAATAGTGAATACTATTTTGGATAATTATATAGTATTTCTCTAGGAACATAAGGTAAGTTGTATTATGGAAGATGATTCAATCAACTCCCATCAAACCATATGACGTTTCTATTCGGAAAAGTGGATTGAAGGTATGAGTACAAGCTTTAGCTAGACATTAAGGTTTGAAACTTATCCTGATACCTGAAGGTTTCAAAGGGTAATATGGAGAGGTATAAGGTTTGTCTAGTGGCGAAAGGCTAAACTCAAAAGAAAGGATTAATTGTAAAGAGACATTCTCTTCAGTACCATTGAATAACTCTTTCAAGGACAATCATGGCTCACGTTGGTTATTATAATTTGGAGCTTCACAAGATGGATGTTAAGACGGTGTTTCTAAATGGCAACATTGATGAAACAAATGCATATAATGCAAACCAGGAAACTTTGTGTCAAAAGACATAGAGAAGATGTTTTGAAAATTGACGGAATCTATCTATGGGCTAAAAAAAAAAAAAAAAAAGACGTCTCGTTAGTGATACCACAAGTCTCATCAAGTGGTTGTCTCATTTGGTTTCGAGATGAATATCGAGGACAACTGTGGGTATTACAAGTTCAGTGGGAGTAAGTTCATTTTTCTGGTATTATATGTTGATATTATGCTAACCAAGAACGATATAGGCTTATAGCGCGAAACCAAGAAATTTCTGACAAAGAATTTTGTGGCGAAAGATCTTGGGGATGCTTCTTTTGTCTTAGGAATTTCGATACCTAGAGATCATTCTCGAGGTATCTTTTGGGTTATCACAAAAGAGCTATATCGATATAGTTTTGGATAAGTTCGACATGAAAGATAGTAAACCAGGAGATACCCCGGTCACTAGGGGAGACATTTTAGTCTCACTTAAATGCCCCTATGAAAATCTGAAAATTCAGGAAATGCAAAAGATTCCCTATGCTTCGGCTATGGGAAGTCTGATGTATGCTCAAGTTTGTGAGCATCCGGAAATAGCGTACATAGTAGGATTATTAGGCAGATACTTGAACAATTCAAGGATTATTGGAAAAGCAACCATAAGGAATGTGAGATACTTAAAGAGAACAAAAAGGCATATGCTCACATATCGGAGATCTGACAGTTTAGAGATCATGAGAAATTATGACTCCGATTTTACAGGATGCCAAGATAGTAAGCATCCGACTATGGGATATGACTGGAGTAATTTTTTGTCACTTGGTTGCATTTAGTAAAAGATATTGAAATACCACTCAAGTCATGTTGTGACAAATAAGTCAGTCATATTGTACTTCAACAACAACATAAGTTCTACAAAAGTCGAAGTTCATCGACATCAAGTATCTTGTAGTTAAGAAAGAGTTCAGGAAAAACAGTTTTGCATGGAGCACATAGAGACAAATTCTATGCTAGCAGATCCACTAACTAAAGGCTTAACACCTAAGGTTTTTTCATGACCATGTTGCTCATATGAGTGTTGTCACTGAGGATGCCTTAGTTTAGTGGGAGTCTCTATTTGTGTTTTATATTTGAGATACAAACCTTTTGTTATTTCGGATTTTCTGCAGAAATAAAGTTATGTTTATGAGTTCATTATGAACTTGTTTGTATCTTGTTGTGTGTAAAATTTATTTACACATTAAGGACTTTGGTTTGCAAAATTAAATTTTTGCAAAGTTGATCTCACTAAAGACTTAAGTTGGACCAGTTGGAAATAGGCATGATTCAGAGATCACATTGCATGAAATTTCCATGCCACTCATCCATATCGATCTATGTCATCTAGTGCATTGATGTGGTGGTCGTCGGGGTTTAGTCACAATAGACATTAGTGACGACAGCCGCGGTGGTCCCATTGTTGATGTATGAGGTGGACCAGATTGTAAAGGGGAAATTTAAAGATAAATAGCATTCGGATGCGCGTCTAAAGAATTCTGATATAATTATTACGATATATTGCCCAAGTGGGAGATTGTTGGAATATTTTGTATTTAATTATATTCCAATGTCATAATGTGGGCAGATATCGTTTATTAATTATATTAGCTATTTATCAATTAGGAGCCTTAATTGATATGTGATCAAATTAAGTGATAAGGCTAATTAAATTTCTGATTTGATAATAAATTAGTTAATTGATATGGACTAAATATGAGTGGATGTCATTGATGGCCCATTTCGGAATAATGGGAACCCTAATTGGCCATCACCCTATATATAGGCTATGGTCCCCAATACACCGGACACAATATCGCATACCGCCTCTTCTCCCCATCTGAAGAGCGACTAAGGCATAAGGAGTCCCGGTTGAGGAAGAACCACAAGCCAACGGGTGTTCATTACCCGTCTCTCTTTTCTCTTCCCCCTCTCTGCGTTTCAGGATTACTACCCTCCGTTCGTAAAGGTCGGTGATCAAGTTCATCCTCTGAAGAACGCTTGAGGTTAGGAACATATAATGGATTCAGGTATTCCTATATCTTTGATAAATCAGCATGTTGTAGATCCTAAAGGTATCAAGTTTTAAGTTGTTCTTGATAATAAAGATGCATGCTATATATGGTTATTATGTTTCCGCAATAAAGACTTATGATAGCATACCTTGTATATGATTATTGAGTTTAAATCTAACACCCCCATCTCATACAATGATTCTTCCAACCCTCTTCTGAAAATAGAAAAAAAAAATTAGTAACTGTGGTAACTTATTCAGACGAAGTTCGATCTAGAATTACGTACATAACTGAGGCTTGACTACGGCAGCATGCTTCTGGATTGAAGTTAATGTATGCTTCAGAACAAATTTTTTATATCATTAATTTTAAACAAACTCACATGAATTTTAAGTTACCAAATTAAAATCAATAATAAAAATTTACTATGGAGCACATATTCATTATATTTCATGAGAATACAATAATTTCTCGGAGGGTAAATATAATTATTTATCCATAGATCATAGAATCTCACAGCGTGTTATGCTAGACTAAACTTCTTCTATTAATTGTTTTGAGTATCTTCCCAAGCAACTGCATTTTTTCCAATCTTTTGAAGGACTCTAATCACTTCTTCTGTTGTGACGTTCCCTGTAACGATGACCTTGTTCAGCTGTGTATCCACGTTATAAGTTTCAATATCTGCAAGGCCAAACACAGGTTCTTAATTAATCAAGGAAACCAAAGAAGTTATAACTGTAAAGCAATATTCGATCGTTGTAGAAACTAGAAAAAGCAAAGAAATAACATAAAACTAATGATTTTATGATCTTGGGAAATTAAAAACCTTCAATTTTCTTGATGGCCTTGAGGATTTTCTTGATACACTCGTCACAGTGCAAACCAACTTTCACTTCCACTACCTGATGAAACACAAGAAGAAACTTTGATCAGTCACGTAGCTGAAAACAAACATGATCAAATTGCAGGTGGGTTTGTAGTTGGCTCTTACATTAGCCATTCTGATTGATGATTATATGTGGGAAAGCAGAAGAGGTAAGTGTGCCAAATGTGTCTATATAAGCCTTCAAAAGAGAGGAAAAAATTAAAGGAAGAAAAGAGCATTTGTAATGATGGATTTTTGGAAGCGCGTGAAATGGAACAAATATATTTATATTTATTATAGAATAAATAAGGTGAAGAGAAGATGGAATTGGATTCTTTACGTGAATTATGGAAGCTTTTACTTTCTGTAAGAAAAGGTGAAACTTTATTCTTAATTTAAGAAGACTTAGGAGTGACTGGCCTCCACTCACTCACTGAGGTTGGCAAGCATGACATGATGTCCCTGCACAAGGTTTGGACTCGAAACAAGTGAACAAAGATATGAAAAATTAACTTACAAAATCATTGTACTTTGCAGTTTCCTAATTCCCAAATCCAAATGTTTATGTTTCTAACACTAAATAAAATTGTTGGAATATACTAGACATTCATAATTTTTTGCTAGAAAAATTGATATTGTTATTAACTCTTACATAGGTAAGTAGTCTCTATCACTTTAATATAAGTAACAACCAATTTTGAGTCTTGACAAATTTTGGCCGAATTCAAAATGTGTAGCATTATTCAAAATTACATGAAGTTTTTTATTTCTGATTGAGGGTGCTTAAATTTCAAAATGAGAGCTGTATGTTTGTATTGTGGTGAAATAGTGCAAAACGGTTTCAACTCACAAGCAACATATTGTCACTTCACAATGAACACATGTTTGGATCCTTTGGACGTGTATCCAAACACGCTAATCTTGCTAGAACTCAAATGTTTAAATTGTTTTAAGTACTATAATGTATCAAAACGAGGAAATCCTTGTCATATATCTTATCAAATACAGTACTATAATGTTTAAATTGTTTTTGAAACCATTAATATTCTCTAGAAAGAAAACAGGGGAATTGATGCGCCAGAAAGTTCGATGCAATATGGAAAGGAAGCTAAAAATGAACTAATCTGTTTCAAGGTAAGTCTTTGAGGGTCCTTGTTTAAGATTTTGCAAAGACAAAATCAGGTTTGAAAACCACTTTGGAGAAAAACTCCTCTAACATAGCTTTCAAAATAATCGTCTCGAGAAGTGTTATTTTCACGTTTGCGTTGAAAATAATCTCAACCAAACAGACATTACATCATTGTGTGGGTGATATTTATTGTAATGGCATTTTTGTACAGGTATTAAATTTATACATATTTTTAGTAAATTTTAGCTCTATAGTCTATACAACTTGCTATTGTACGTATATATCCGTTTGTATTTGAATTTATAATAAGGAATTGATAGTAAAGAGGGGTTTAGCATGGCACTGTACAGCCTATGACAAACGATCCGAATTTGAATAGTTACTACTAACTATTGTTCATGTTACATTTATCCAAAAACTAGATAAATAAACTATTGCTCATGTTTTGCTTCATCATTCTTTGACCCTATATCCTAACTTTTTCTCATGTTCTTATTCTAGTGGGAAAGGGAGGCTAGAGCAAGGCGAGTTGGATTATGGGCTTCATCAAACCCTGAGAAGCCTTGTGAATAATGGAGAATGGACCGACGGCAAGCTAAATAATGCAGGCCCAAATCATAAGTAATACTGAAGAGTTATCAGAGTGCCAACAGCGTTTTTTCCAATATTAATGTATCATTGAATTAATATTATATATTATGCAGCTATAAGTGTAACAAACTTGATTTGGAACATTACAATTATTTACGGCAGCAAATACTCGGGTGAAAATTTCAGTCTTTTCCAAAAAAGAAAAAAGAAAAAGCAAAAAACAGTTATGAAATTATAATTGCATCAAAATGTTATAAGGATTTGAAGAATAAAAGTACATATATTTCAATATTTATGCCATGTGCCATAAACTTAAGAGATAATTATGTTTAGGTTCATATGTTAAAGGTGATATAAATTAAGACCGAAAAGAGATAAAAAAATATTTATAAAACACTTGTTGAAGGTCAGATTATTTTTTTATTTTTATTTTTAAAAAAAACTTAAAAAGCCATAAGTTTGATTTAAGAGTCATCTTTTTGACAAAAAAAAATCATGCTGGGGTAGCTTTACCCCCAAAAGTACGTTTAAAATGGAAACAACTAATTATTGTTCTGGGTACGTTTGCCCACATACTTTAATCCAAACATAGCCTAAGAAATATAAAAGAAGGTTTTCAGGGAAAACTTTTAGCATCTACTTGCACGGATTCACAAAGGCAAACCCAAAGACATGCACTGCTAACAAAATATGCTGCACAATGCAGCAAATATAACTCGAACAAGAATTTCGAACACTTCATCTTCACCAGCATGGCAATAATGCCTATTGAATGCAGTAACACCAGATATAAAGGGAAGAGTTAAGGATACAACTGTGTAAATTAAATTTATTTTATAAAAATAAAAAAAATAAAAAGACATCAAAGGCTACGGTTGCACTTACATTTGTGGAGCAATGCACATAGGAGTACAGATACTTACAATTTGAAACAAATGGAAGAGAGAACAATGTAAGAAATGCAGTAAATATAAAATCAGGCTGTATATCATAAAACCAGAAAGAGTACCAAGTCATTGACCCCAACAAGTCACTGCAAAAAAAAAAAATGAATAATCTTATGTCAGGAGAAATTTAACAACAATGCTTCGAAAATGCTCTTTGCTGTGTAAGAGACAAGCATATTAGGGAAATGCTGTTCAGACCTGAGAAGTAATATCAAGAGAAAAGAAAATAGCAGAAGCAGAAGTAAAGCCCATCACAAATCTAGATGTCCCTAGATTCTCATAAGCAGGTCCCAGTCTGTTAGAACTACCTTGATATTATGCAAAGTTGCAATTTTTTGCAGTCTGACCCTAACAGTGATTATGCATTTGTTATCACAAGCAATTATATGTCATGGCAGTACATTCCTCGATCAACACCGTTCACATTCTTTGAGACAGATACACTCCGGATGTCATTCCAGTTTGCGCTCACCAATGCTGCTACTAGATCAATATGAAAAGCATTACCTACAGCTACGCATTAATAAATAATCTTCTACATTATGCTAATCTTTTTGTTTTTCCTTTTTTTGATGATTTCATTGTGTTAATCTTTTAACAAGATTGGCGTGGTATAAGAACGACACAGCATATGATTTTTTGCAATGTATGAAGCAGAAGAAAACTAGCTTTAGTTCGCTCAAATAAAGCCAGAGAAGATAGTGTTGATGTTGATGAAATCATGAAATGCAAAGGGGGGAAAAGAACAACAACCTAATCCCATCAATAGCCAGAAAGAAATATAGGTGCTTTCTTATACTCATCTTTCCAACATATTTAACTGCATAAAGCAATCTGGTGGTGTCACGTGGGGCAAGGATGAGGAAAATTCAAAGGAGGTCAGGCAGCTGAGTTGGGGTGTCTTGTGTCTAAGTCAATTAATACTTGCCATATGAAAAACACACAAAAGGATCACAAAAGCTGACATTTAAAAGTGTACAACATTTAAAGTCAGATGCAACTACGTCAGTATCTTAGTGCAAGCAATGCCCAAAACACTATGTGCTAGTCAGTATCCAGAGTCACTAAATAACATTTGTAGCTATGATAGCCCAGAAAATTGATAACACCTTCCTGGAAATGAACAACACAACAACTACATTCAAAAGAGGAGACAACACTAAAGTAGAACAACAATAGTCAGTTAACAACGTTTGACATGTTTTGGATGTTATAACAACGCAATAGGTCAGCTTGAGACTGAAAAATAACGGAATTGCTTAAGTGAACAGCACTCGGAACTCTAATATTTATATACACAAAAGATACAGGAATGATATAAAATTAGTTATTTCCTATGACACTAATGCTATTGCCAAAGAACATTATCTCTCATAATTTCCAATGATACATTAAACAGTGTCACTCTTTCCAACAGTGACAATAAGCTATCACATTCCACATTATAGAAATGAAATTCAATCTCATAAGCTCATGATAAAAAACTGGAGAATTGGTGAAGTATTATCATTACCCCAATACTTGCAAATTAAGGAGAAGATTTTGCTTTGTCCTCCAGTTCACATGAATCTGAATCGCTTGCTCTGTAACCTAAATGTCAACAAAATAGAGATCAATTAGGACATATAAAGCCACAATTCATTAATCCGACAAAAGATGGGGATTACCTGGATGTTTCTCGCTTACTTTCCAAACTGAATTTCGACTTCTTGATGCTTTACTAATCCAAGCATGTCCCTATAAACCAAGATTGCAACAGTAGTATAATCAGTAACCACAAGCTCATGAGCAGGAAACAGCATACAAATTATACAGATTCAAACTAACTGCAGCTGTGGTTCTTGATTGTCAACTAAGCAGGACTCAGAAGCCCTACACTGTCACTACCCCGTCCCCTGAAGCAATTGAACAAAAATAAGAATAGGAGGGTAAATTGAGGTTTCAACTTCAAATTCAAGATAGGCAATTGAACTCATGCATATTTTTTTTTTTTTTTTTTCTGGCTTTGATAAGGGTATCTCGACAGGCTTTGTTCTAATATAAGACTAACCCGCACTGTTGTGATTAGGAAGCCCTCCTAACAATTGCTATGAACTTTGGTTCTCCCTGGGACCATAACTTGCTTATCATTGCACCCAGCTCTTATTGGTGAATTCATGCATATTTAAAAAGTAGTAATAATAATAATAACAACCTTATAAAAATTATAAGAAAAGGGAGTTCAAATTAAAAGGCCAGAAGAAAATTTCCCAACTTCCCCACACTTTATCACTGTTTCATTTCCAAGGAATCAACATTCACAATTACATAATTTTGGCATTGAATGGTTGATAACAAAAATGAGTGCTAATATCTATTATACTCTTTAGAAAGCAAGTGCCTTTGAAAAAACTTATAGATAATTTATTTAGGCTTATCTTTTAGGCTTATCTTAACATATATGCATTTAAGGATATGTTCGGAATAAAGTTGATTACCTTCCAATAAGCTCTTTTTAACTTATTTCAATAAAATTGTCAGAGAAACTTATGATATAAGCTAAAAAGAACTTAAACCAATGTCATAAGCTCCCATGTGATAAGTGTTTATTCAATAAGCGTTTAATTAAAATGTTTACCCACGTACATAATGACAAAAAAAAAGTAGAATTTAATTGCACAAAGAATGAAGAAGTAAAAAAGACCTTTCGAGGATCTCTTGGAACACCATAGCCACTGTAATACATTTGACCAACCAAAACCTGCATATAACTGTCCCCAGCCTTTGCCTCTTTGAGCGTGTCCTGGAACCACCGCTTTGCGCAATCAGCGACCACCCTCGCGAGTGGTACCCGACACTGCTCCCCAACCAAGCTTTCCATCTTCGGAGGAGATTCGACCTTAACAGCAACAGGTTTCGCGGTTGGTGATCTGGGTTGCGTTTGGTTTGGCCTATGTGAATGGGGTTTGGCAGATGAGACAATCCGTGATAACTCTTTCAGCCTTGCCGCAGATTGAAGTGATTTTCCCATCAAAGCAGAGAGAGAGGGGAAACCAATGCTACTATATGAAATTCAGATTTTTTGTGCTTGTTTTGTTTTGTTTTAATGGATGTTGCTGCCCGAGACAAAGATTGTAGGATTGCAACACGATACGAGGAGGTTGTGAATCCTTAAATCCTCTGTGTATGAAGCAGAACAGAACAGAACAGAACAGAACAATCGGTTGGGTGGGTGTCGACTGTAGTAGTAAGATAATCCTGTTGTTCAAGGATTAGGGGAACGGCAGATGGATGCTTTTAATTTTATTTAAATTAATCTTTTATAATACTAAATTAACTTAATTGAGGAGGTGAATTATGGATTTATTCGTGGATTAATTTTTTTAACAATAATATAATGTTAAGGGTTGTCTCCTTCAGTCACCGAAGATCTTCGGTGGCGCCACTCTCATCATATCATATTATCATGTTTTTTACTTTTTATTATTTTAAACAATTTTTTATTTTAATGATACAACCCTATAAAATTTATCAAATCAATCTCACAAATTATCTTAGATCTTTATCTATATTTATTTTCTCTAATTTCATGACTTTATATTGGGTGCTTCTATAAAAGCCAATTCTTATAGAAAAGCAACTATTGTTATAGTTAGACGTCACTTTATTATGCCCCAATGATGTTACTTAATAAGAATTGATTTTTATTTCTTAAAAGTAGTTGAGCAACTTCCATTGGAGTTGCTCGAAATTGCTTGGTACTTTGATTAACCGTGAAAAATTGATTATTTAAATAATCGATTATATGTATAATTGATTATTGCTATAATCAATTATAATGGAATCAATTTTTCGTTTGGACGTGTTTGCTGCAAAGCAATTTTAAGATAATCTATATTGTTTGGGTTATGTAAAAAATCATTTTTATACAGTAAATTACAAAAAATTGATATGAAATGAGAAAAGTGTTAATGAGTTCAAAATATTCTAACAACCTTTTAAATAAGCTACAAACTTCTTATTTTATAAAAACAATTTTTTTCTTATAAAAAATAAATTTTTTTTTTAATTTAACCAGGTTAACCAAGCATATCAAATTGAACCCAAAATATCTTTTTCTTTTTCAAAATAAAAATTGTTTCCAAGAAAAAAAAATTTTCTCAAATACTCACTTAATGCATGTTTGGATTTACGTTGAAATGCATTCAAACTTCCATTTGAGTGATAACAACAAATTATTGCTTCCACGTCTTGATGTATCCAAACACACGCTAAGTTGGGGAATATCAAGCTTGAGTGTTCGGGCTCAAATTCCTACTATGGTTGTTTCCTATAACGACATAATTGAGTTGAATGTTTTATTATTTATTTGACTAAAGACCCAAGTTAGTCCCTCACAAAAAATACGGTCTCACTTTTGTTCCTTAGGAAAATAAATTAACTATTTGATCAATGAAAATGACAAACTCGGGACAAATTAGTCCCTTCGTTAAACTCCGTTCATCCAGTTCTGTTAATATGCTTGGGTGTCCCATTAACCCGCTGATGTGTCACGTTAGTGATATTTTAGCATGGAAAATAGTTAAAAAATACAAAATAAAAAAATGGAAACCATTTTAATGCTTAAATCCCTAAATACCCAAAACGGTTTCGTTTAAGTTTCTCCTTCTTTTTTCTTCATCACCATTTAAAACCCTAACTTTATTGAAGAACCTTGGTGCTTGATGCTAGTGATTTGTTTTTGCACAAACGAAATTTTTTGAGGATCACTTTGGGTCGCTAATGTTTTTTTTGGGAATAATGTAGCATCAAATCAGTCATCAATAATGCACCAAACCAAATCCGGTGCAGCAACAATATGCATCAGGCACTGAAACTTCAGGTAATATGCATCATAATATGCACCATAGTATGCACAAGGTAATATGAGGTAGGTAATATGCATCAAGTGCAACAACATCTAATATGCTTAAGTAGCAAGTCATGTTGTGTCCTTCACAAAATTTAATGAAAAAACATTAGTGATCCAAAATAATCCCTAAAAAAAATTCTATTTATGCACAAACAAATCACCAGCATCAAACCCCAAAGTCCTTTAATGGAGTTAGGGCTTTAAAATGGTGATAGATAAAAAAAAAGGAAAAGCACTTAAACAAAACCGTTTTTAGCATTTAGGGATTTAACGGAGGGACTAACGTGTCTTTGGGATCACGTTTTTTGTGATGGACAAATTTGGGCATTTATACTATTTATTTTCTTGCTCCCATTGTTTTTCATTTCTTAAATGTTAATGCAAACTATGTTTCAATGAGTTGGGTTTCTTTTTGTTTGGTTGTATGGACCACACTGTTACTTGTATATTACTAGATCTTGTACCCGTGCGATGCACGGGATATTATGTTTGTTTACACTATTTTGTTTGGACTGTTTGTTTTAATTTTAGAAAATAAAAATTTAAATTTGTGTACCATTTGAAGTGGAAAATCATGACATGTGTGTTTTGTGTTTGGATCTTTTAATAGTTTAAATTGGGAAATTGTGCACACAGAAAGGTTGTTAATATAAAGAGGGGTACAAAATAGAGATCCTTATATTATTATAGTGGGAATTGAATCCAAACAAACCCTTGAGGCTTTCCCAGGTGATGTTTTCTATTTCCATTCCCTTCTTAGAAAGAGTCGCTAAACGATCAGACCAGATAGGTGCACCATAATACACCCGTGGAGCGAGGCCACTAACAAACCACATTGATAAGGTGTAAATTATTAACAATATAGAGGCTCGAGTTTTGATCATTGACTTCCAAATTGTTGTGTCCTCTTACTACATAATTCTTCTAATATACACCCAACAAAACGCGAAAACATATTGTACATAGTAGTGTAATTGAGAAGACAAACATGAATAACCGATAACTACGTTGCATAACAATTGTGCAAGCATTCAGATGCATAAGCTATATTAAAAAATGACACGTAACAACTCACAACTCGAAAATGATAAAGAAAAAAATACATATTTTTGAAGGAAAATGAAGAACTCATCAAGAATTGAAGACAAATATGAGAGCAATCCTCAAATGCAAACAGAAAAGAAAACCAAATTTAAACCCCTTATATTATGGAATCAAACAAACAGGAGATATTGTGTGAATTCAATTCCACATAATACTTGTCTGAAAATTTTTCCGTTAATGGAAGAAGAGTTCTTTACAAAGGAGGTATCTTCTTTTTTTTTTTTTAGTGGAAACTACTTTAGGCAAGCCAGTTATCCTTCCTACTATTAATAAAACCTCACTGACTCCGTTCCCAATAGGTTCTGAACCATAGATTTCTAAGATAAGATACTCATAAAATTTCCCTAAATTCATTATAAAGAATTTGTCAACCCATAAAACAAACTAAAAAGGATGTAACTGAAAGGAAAATTCTATCACAGAATTCACTGTCAGGATAGTAGCATACACCCATGAAGCCACCATTCAATTTCGTTTATGCCCCCTCTGTCCCGACAAGTACCTATTAGCAGAGTCACCCACAATAAAACAGTTCAATATTAATAAGTGGTAATGAGAAGAAATAGACGAAAGGAAAGTTGGAAACAAATAGAAATTCAAATATACATCTCGAAAGATAAGGAGCTCTTTCCTCTTTTTAGCCATATAAAAGGACCATAGAATTCCTTCAAAAACATTTCTAATTCTAATATTTTGGATTCTAAAGATTTCAAAGAGATCCAAAATTGACAATAAAATCCAAATAAGCCATGAAAGTTGTCAGCTATATGCTCTATGGTACCTCTTGGATCAAGCTCCTTGCCATGGTCTAATGAAACAAAATCTTCATGAAATAAAAGATTAGGCGGCCCCACAACTTCAGGGTAAATGTATGTGTTTTTACCTCTCAAGTTATAATTTGGACTTAAATCACAATCCGAGTTCTATATCTTGGCATACATAGCGATTTATGATAGCTCCACTTGTTTGCTGGGGACTCTTAACTGATGAAACGTAAGGTAGAAAAGGATCCAAATTGATTTTCATCATAGCATATCCAACCTGAGTGTAGATGTTCACGCCAATAACCAAAGTTTAGTATTTTAACTCCTCTACTCATCACTAAAGCCTATTCTGCATATTTAAAAGTAATTCTGCTCCTTCATCCCATATTTCTGACTCAAAAAATGAAATTTCACAAATTAATGACAACATAAATGAGGAGTCATGTCTGTGAAAATCATAGATTACAATCAATACAACATCATGAAATTCCGGTTAAATTTCTTACTTGTAATTCTGTAATAAAAAAACTATATCACCCAACATACCTTCAGAGTTCAGACCTTCTGCCCAAGTTCAAACACATGTCAAATATAGCCCCTAGACATGTATCCGTTGATAAGTTAATATCATGCGTAATTTTTAATCCACTACATTGTGTTGTGTTTTTACATTTTGCGTTTACTTAGTCATTATGCATGTGTAAAGTCATGTCCAACATCCAAGTATATGTGCGTCACAGACACAATTTCCCGGAACTATAATAAGTTGAACTTACGTACTGGGCATGCTAATGCAATCGTAGATACCTCTAATGAAACAAAATATAATGAAACACATACATAAACTTAAAAAAAGAAAGGAAAAGAAATATAACATCAATTTAAAGTTTTGATATGGGGTGGTGTGCATGAAATAATGGGCTACATTGAATAAAAACAGATTTGATGAAAGGAAGATTACACACGCTGGATAATAAGGGCAAGGGATCATAAAAGCATCTCTAGGATCAGCCAAACAGAACATGATTTAGCTCATTTGCCACTGTGGCTCCTCCACTCATCAATATACGGCTTGGATCAAATCTGACCCTACCACCTATCCCTTTCGACAACAAATTTGCCACAGCCTGCATAAAATAAGAGAGCCATTTGTTTTGATCATTTTTTCTTTACAACATTCTCAATCATTATGATATAGTGAAAATAATTGAGTTCTTCCAATATTGCCTACATTTCTGAACTTTGGCAATCCATGATAGTCCTGTACGTTTGCAATCGACCTGCAAACCCTCCAACATTTTCCGCAACACTCTACCTAGTCAATGCAAAAAAACATAAGGATTGGGCCTTAAGTCAGTTGCAATGATATGATTAGCAATGAAAATAAAGGGAAAACCAAGGAAAAAACTCCAACAGTAATGATGTGCAATTTGTATATCAAGACAGACAAAAAAAAAGTAATCAAAACACGTTTTTCCAACCACATCACAAACATAGATAAAAAAAAATTTATTTATTTAAAAAACAGAGCTTCAGCGTCTTCAACTTTTATACACTGGTATTTTGATCTTTCATAGGACCAAAAAGTTGGGCTCTAAAATAGATGACCAAGCTGCGATTGATTAGCTATATGGTTAATTTGCTCGATCATTTACTTGCATCATTTCTTTCAGATGAAATCTAAGAAGTTCAAATTAAAATAAAGTGATAAAGAAATCAAAGTAATAACTTCATTGCCCATGCTTCTTCATCGTCTAAAGGCTTTCACTTCCATGATTCCTCCTTTTTCATTTATTCTTTTGGCTCAAGATACTCCTTAGGTAGTTTGGTTGATATGATAATCCTCTCCTTTGTTATCCTCTACTCTTTATCTTCTATCTCTTCTACTTCGGTTCCAGTGCTGCATAGGTTGGGAAGGGTTCTAATCGTTGAGAAACTGGGTGGTGTCATCTATGATGGATACCTCAATGGCCAACTACCAGTGCCTCTTGCTCTTGGAAATTGGCACATCAAAGGTTCTAAAGGTTGTCAAAGTCCCTTAAGCTCAGAGCCAGATCTGGAGGTGATTGTCCTGACAGAATAAGATGAGTTGTTTTATATTGAGTTGTGATGAATTATGTGATGTATGAGCAGTCAGTGTGCTGTTACAATGGTGAGCAGGGATTTCTGAAAAGGGTTGATAGGATAAAGATGATATTGAATTATATAAATAACATGGGTACATCATTGGAAATGGAACCTGAAAAGGGGCGGACTGATTTGCAGCAGGTTGAATGCTTGTGACCTGGCAATAAACTTAGGAGCATTTCCCTCTTTTTTCTTCCCCTGCAGAAAGAGAAACATAAAATGAATGGTTGTAAAACCCAGGTTATCTGCTTAAGCATACATCTAACAAAAAAACACAATATGGGTATGAGTTAAAAGAGTGAAGGAGAAATAAAGAAAGCTAAAAGGATAACTTGGGCAATGTACCAACTCTCACCATTAGAAATACATCTGGAATACATACTGGCAGTAAAGCGTAAATCTATGCTTAGATGCTTAGAAACAAAGCCCAGTTATGGTCAGAGTTGAAGCAATTAGTTAGACTTCTATTATATTTAAATTAATTACAATAATATTATAATAATAGAAATCTATAATTATCCTGTAAAGCATACTAAAAAATGTTCACATCGTTTATTTTGATAATTGACCGACATGCACCTAACAAGGCTAGAATCTATGAATCTAAGCCTAGCTCTTCTGCAGATATACCAAAGTTTTTGAATCTTTTAAGGTTTGACGATGGTTCTCTTAGTTCTTTGTGGATGGCACAATTTGGTTTTGACGTGTCATAGGAAAATGCAAGTTCATAGTTATCTTGATAAGGCAGATGTCAAGTTATCTTAAGGAATATATTTAGCTACTTAACTAAGGTTGGTAGAAACAAAGTTTTCCTACCCGTAACCTGGTTTGTTCTTCTCTATACACTCACTCACTCACAATTACAATTTAACTCCCATAAACACCAAACAACAATCAAACCAAAAAAATAAATAAAAAAGGAATTTTGAGATGAAATCAAAACATGGGTACCTAACCTGAACGTCCTCGATGGTTAATGGCTTGTTGGCTTAACGATAGCAATGAAGCACCCAGAAGCGGTGCTAAAATGAAGTGAGCGGGTAAGTGCCTCCTTCTTCCTTCTTCGACAATGAAAAGAATTCTTAATCTTAAAAAAAATCATTTTTATAAAGTTTAACTTGCCATTGAATACAATAATTTACATCATTGCAGCTTATTTCACCACATCAGGAAATATTCTAGAAGGTTTCAGAGGTGACATAAAACTTAGAAAGCAACACATAAATTCAGTTCAACCAACAAAACAACCATTATCATTACAGAACAGTGCTGATAATTATATATTGGTATTAAATGGGGTAAAAGCCCAAATGAAACAGAAATTTCCTTAGTCATTGAAAACTATACATACAGAGTATATCAGCAAGAAGCGAGAAATGCAGATTATGAGACTTATAAAACAAATTTAAGCCTTTCTATGTTATTGTAACACCATATCGCTTGAAGATAGTAACATCCTCTACTTTTGTCGTCTTTCGTTCTTTCTTTTTTTTTTCATTTTTAATGTGACAATGTGTGTGTGCCCATCTAAGCTAAACTCAACAGAACATCATATTAAGCATATTCTAAATCATTATGGGAAGAGAAGATAAATAAAAAGGCAAAGATGCCAAAAACTCAAAGCACATTCAATAACTTGAGATCCTGCTGCAACTCTGGGGTGGTAGTTTGAGCAGGCATGTTGAGCCTAACAAAGATTTAAGCATTTTTAGATAATTCCCTTTTAAAGTTTCCAATAAAAAAAAGAGAAACCATAGGACATAACAAAAGAAATTTCACATGAATAAATTGCTATTTAAATTTCTTTCTTCATCAACAAACTACCATTTCCATCAAGTCAAAGGAAGAGCAGGGAGCTACCTCTAAATATGCTGCAGCAGTCTCGGAATGTATAACATTTGTCCTTGCAATAAAAATATCCCAGAAAACAGACCACCACTCAAAAAGAAAACCGCCAGGAGCATCATTTGCTGCATTTTCAGAGTGTTAGCTATAATCAATTTCTCTTCAAGTACCCTCTAAAATTCCAGCAGGTGGAGATGTACACAAAAATTGTATGCAACGGTCAGCATAGCATCAGAGTATCTCCAAATAGGCCATTATTCCATTAAATTGAGATGGGCACTGACTTATCATTTAATAAAATAACAAAAATCATGCAAAATGTACTTAGAGCAATAAACTACTGCATTAACTATATCCCTCACCTACTGGATCAGGAGAAACCTTCCCTTCTTGCATGAATGCCTTGGCAGTGTTGTGGAATTTTTTCTTCACCAAATAATCGTAAATGTAAACATCAAGCCTAGCAGACAAAACAATGCAGGAATGAGAAGGCCAGCAACCAGTTCTGAAATGGGTTTAAAAAGTGTAGTGTTGGTTGATGCCTCTGTTTGAGGTTTGGTATGAGACCCATCTGTGGCTTTTCATGATGAAGGAATAGGCTATTGTGGTTTCCATGAATACCCCAATCACTGCCTTCCTCTCTGCTATTTCTGAAACGAAACTGAATTGCACAATCAGATTCCAAAAACTACATTTAATCAAAGTGTGACACAATCTCAATCCATTATGCAAAAGAAATCACTTCAAATTCATATGTTATAAGCTATATTGAATTTTCATGAGAAACATCTATGTAATGATAGAACCATGTTAACCTTATAGATTTTAAAACTCATTAACCATTAGCTAAATAAAATTGCAGATAGTGAGAACAAAAAGCAGGAAAATGATGGAAAGGAGAGAAGGAAATACCTGGCAAATTGAAGACAATGTGTATGTGCCCATCATAGCTAAATTCATAGCTCCCTTCGATGGGCACATGACGAATGCAAGACACGGGTGATTTCCTTCGATTTCATGAGCTATCGAAACGAAACTACGGAGAAATTATCTTGGGCAAAAGAATCAATTGTAATTGGCAAGCATTGTAGGCGGTGAGGGTAAAGAAATGAAAGCAAACTGAAAAACTCTAAAAACCCTAATCACAGTACTGGAAGCATCTTTTCTATCTCCATTGTTCTTCTCATCGCTACTGTAAAGATCGCAAAACAATACAAATCGAAGATCACAAAACATTCAAAATAAAAAATTTCATGCACAACATTAAACCAAAAATTAGGGATTTTATGAAGAGAAGAGGGGAGACAGGGCTGTGAAGTAATTTTATGAAGTGAAGCAATATATGGTGCGAGAAACTGTGAAAAAGTGAAGCAAATAGATGGTGCGAGAAACTATAGTCTATTAGAATAGTGAAGGAAATGGTGCAAAGAGAAGCTAAAAAGTGATGTCACTGTCAATTAAAACCAACCTTCGATCATTTCTTGATTTTATGAATCAATCGATCAAAGATAGAACCTTGTCTAGTACAAAGACTGATGAATGCAGCTTCGATAATGAGCGGTGAAAGAAAGCTAAAGGCGCTCCAATAGGTTGAAAATATTAAACGACAAATGAGGGGTGCAACTTTTTAACTAATTTAAGAAATTATTATTGTAATTAAAAATAGATTTGAAATTACTAATTTGCCTCTGAGAGATGGTGAAGCAAGTGATTTGACAAAATTGCTCCCAGCCACTACTCTCCTTTTATATATAAAGATTTATGGGTTGGGATACCTCTTGTAGCAAATTAAATACTATTCTTTTTGCTTATCAGAAAGAAAAAAAAACTCATTCTTCGGGCCGATTTGGAAAACAAATATTTAATATCATATATGGATATATGAATGATGAATGACTACGAGTCCATTTTGGGAAATCTCTTACTTACCATTCTCGCAAAAGGTTGGAGTTGGGCTTTTAGAAAATCTTTTACTTTCCTTACTTGCAAAAGGCCCAAAAGGTTGGAGTCTTGAGCTATTGGCCCTCCCTCCTTAAACTGCAAAACTTTTACAATACATTTGCACCAAATTGCACCTTTTTTAAGACTTGTTGCTAAGTGAGGGACTGAGGAGAGACATTCTTACTTACTGGGCTAAGTAATTTTGGGCTGAAAACATTTGGGCTTTTGCTTTGGGTCGATTTCTATCTTGAATTTCTTTTGAACCATGTGTCTTGTGAGGTGACAATAATAAAAGTTCAAGTAAATCCCATATTTGAACTATTAATATTTTTGTTAAAAATTATGAGTTTAATTGTGATGCACTGACGGTGTAAAACATTTTTACACAGACAATCAATCATCAATCATAGTATAGATGACTTTTAAGGTAGTTAGAATAAAAGTCAATTTTTTTTACTGATGTGACAACTTATGATTGGCTGTCTATTAAACTAACAAATTATTATGTCAATTTAGGACGATAATTTTTTCATTAAGATAAGTTTAAGAATGTTATTTATTGAATCTGAATTAATCCACCTTGAATTTTATTATCAATGTCTGTTTTTTTAGTATTTATATTACATTTTTATATATTTTTTATTTTATGATTAGCGACCCATTCACCAGCACTTCGACGGGGTCAATGACCAGCCCAAGTTTAAAAACACTCGGTTTTTGATGCCACTTGAGTTTTAACTCAATAATAGCCGTAGATTTCATGATAAGTGAGGGATACACATGCAATTTCATGTATATATAGTTTCCAAACAAATTTTAATGTGATACCCAATGCCTGAGTAAGGTCTAAAGAAAACTTTTATTGAGACCTTTTTATTTTAAGTGAGAGAGTGTACCTGAGTCAGATTATGCTTTAAGTTGGGTCTTTTTTGTCAGCATGTGTAACTTTTTTGTTTTATAAAAACTAAGAGTAAATAATTTTTTTTGTTGATGGGTCTAAAGTCAAGGCTTTAGTTGCCTCATCCTTGGATCGGTCGGGTGATATCTAAACTAAAATTCTGAAAAGGTTCACTTCAATATTGGCAGCAAATTTTCGTGGTAACCTACTGTTTAACAAAGTTTTGTAAAAGACAAATTCAATTTCTGTTAGCATCTAATTTGCTAACTTAGGATTTTGTCAAAGACAAATTCAATTCCCGTTACTGATTTGTTAGCAATCAAAAAAGATTATTTTTATATCAACCATACCAAACACCTTAGCTTGCATGCAATGCACCAAACAGCGAACGAGGATGGAAGGCATGTCATTATCTGTGTTGATGAAATGATGAATGAATTATAAAGGTAAACAATTGAAATGGATTAATTGAGGCTGGTTTCATTGTTAGTTCTCAATTAGTTGGAGTTGCTCACCCTACTATGGCGACTCTATTAGGACCTTTGACTAGGGCCAGGGCCGATCCAATGTCATATGAGGTCTTAAACAAACATATTCGTTGTGATTACAAAGGTGAAAAAAATAGGTCTTTCAACAATGGCCTAAAGCCTTTAGGATGTAATCAATGAAAAAAAGTAGTCCTAACATTTGTATAACAAATAAGTTGTTTGGATGGAAGCCTAAACCAAGGGCTTTAGTGGCCTTCCCCTTGAGCCGACCCTGATTAGGCCTTGCAGCAACGGTGAGTAAGGTTATGTGCCTTTTGATTTTCTGTTAGATTTCATAAAGAGGTGTATGGAATGGTGTAATCAAGAAAAGGATCTTCGATGAACCTGTTGTAATGGTTTTATCTAGTTTTAAATATATGATAGTGTGGTTTTCTTCATCCCTTCTTAAAAGGTGGGAAAATTAATCACTGTGATGCTTAATTTAGATTCTATTAATAAAATTATTACTTATAAAAATAAAAAAAAGAGCTATGATCCTTCATTTTGAAGGTTGGGGACTGATTCTACTGTATAATATTAGGATCTTCCAGTGATAAAGAGGAGCCCTCGTGTCCCTTCCTGAATCAGGCGTCAGTCTTTCTCATGTTCGAGGTCCCTGCTTATCTGACGAATTCCTATTCCTGCTTGAAGGAAAGTCACAAGTCAAGTCTCAGTACTCTTCTCCATTTTTCATGATATTATGCATGGATCAGATATATCATGGCGAATTCTTCAGAAAAAATTGTGTCTTCCACAATGGAATCTGATAAGTGAGATTTCGAGTCCATTTTTTTTTTTTTCTGGAGTTAACCAAAAGAACAGAGGTTAATTACATGAGTTTCAAACTTGAATTTGGATTCATATTACTTAAAGAAGACCACTAGTACAAATTAAAACAGGTTACTTCATGCATCCACTTGATGCCGTATGCGCAGCATTTTCCCCCAAAATTACTAGAAGATTGTAACGTGCATAAAGTAGAGGTTTGCGTGCGTTCTTTAATTTGTTCAAATTGGAAAGCAATTCTAGACTTCTTATTGTGCAGTAGCTTAATTAGAATAGCATGAGACTTTTCATACTGGCTGCTTTAGGATTATCTTTTGCGTAATCAAATTTCATAAATAGGATAACACAATATTTAACATAGATTCTATTTTTAGTGATTTCATATAGGACCATTAAATAAAAAGTGAACTCATGTGATTTAGATTTAATAAGTTTCATATGAAATCCAAGTAACAATAGAGTGTTACTAATATTTCTATAATTTAGAATCCATGAACCAAACCCAGCGCTGTGTTTACGGTAAGGCAGTTGAGACTACCGCTTTAGGTCTCACATGACCATTAATTTCTATAAGACTATTAAGTGTGTGTTTGGATCAGCTGTGAAAAATTAATTAGTTCAATAATTGATTATATGAAGAATCGATTATAATAGAATCAATTTTATGTTTGGATGTGTTTGCTGAAAAGCGATTATAAAATAATTTATTTTTTTTTAGGTTATGTAAAAAAAATCACTTATATATATATATATATATATATATATATAATAAATTACTAAAAGGGGTATGAAATTATTTGTATAATTTAATAATATTTGTTTGGTAGTTAATTTTGTAGTGGTAAAATAGGAATAATGTGATTGGCTCAAAATAATCTAACAGCTTTTCAAATAAGCTTCAAACATCTAACTTCTCTAAAAATAATTTTTTCTTATAAAAACAGTTGTTTTGAAAATTAATCAGTTTATCTAAACATACCAATTTTTACTGAAAAACAACATTTACCATGAAAAACAGTTGAATCTTATCAAAACACCCTATAATAGTATTGCTTTTTTCAAAGAGTGAAACTGTGAAAGTTATTGCAAGATCAAAAGGTAACTTTTAATGATATAATAAGACTATTAATGCTATATTGCATTTGCTATTGACTAATTGTCTAATAAGAATATTATTATTTTTGTTTCCCAACGTATCCTCAACGTTGTGAACACCCAATTTTGTCCGGGTTAATTAATCTTTTGATTAGGTGATCAGAAAAAGAAAGGAAAATTGAGTAGGCTTTGGCCCGTAATCCCATTTTTGTTTAACCCACTTAAAAGCCCTTTTCTTGTTCAAAAAAAAAAAATGAAAATTAAGAAGTTGAAAAGAGTTATCCCCGTTTCAGGCATGCAAACAAGAGGAAAAGCCAAATTTACTTAATGTATTTCAGAAACCAAAAGGGACAATGGCAACATTCTCATACACTGACAACATTTTCGTTTCAAAATTAAGCATCAGAAAGGGAAATGTGGGAATATGCAATGCTATGGTATCTCTCAACCAGAGTCAAACCTGAACCAACGCAAAGGAAAAATTACAGCAAGAAGAGAAAAAACAACAGATACAGAAGCAATGAAATTGGAAGTATGAAAAGGACTCTCCAATGTAGCCGAAGCAGAGAGGCTTTGGGTTCTGGTCTGTTAGTGTCTTGCAATCAGGAAGGAAGTAATTCCTCTATAAAAGGGGCGTTCTTTGTAAGAAAGGGGGACCGAAAATTTTGAAAAAAAAGCCATTCCAGTGCCTGATACCCTCACCCTTAGCCATCATCTTCTGACTTCCCCTTTCTAACCACCACCAGCCACACTACCCACCTACACACAACCATTGTTCTAATTCAAAATCGAAGCAACAGAACAGAGAGGGGGAAGGCTCAGCAGCAACTCGGAGCCCCTCCCCTATGCAGTGACGGCCACCGCAAGCGCGCGACAACCACCGCGAAGGCCCGCCACCGTTCAATCGGAATCAGCCCGAGTCGCCTTCTCCCTTCTTCGTCCGTTCGTCTCTCCACCGCGCAGGCCCAGCTCTGCTATCCGCGTCGCAGACGCCGTGCCTCCATCACCGTCCACCGCAAGCCCAGTCGCGTAGCCGCTGCCTCCGGACCAGCACCGCCGTTCAGCCACTCGAGACCCGCACCGCTCCGGACCCGAGACCCCTTCGTCTCCCCCCAAGCACCGCAAAGCCACCCAGCTCCATTCAGACTCCCAGGCCGCCGCTCCGCGCTCAGTCCACCGCCATCAGTCCCGTCGCCGCTCCCCGCTCCGGTCGCTCACCGCACGCTAGGCAGCGCCACGGCGAACGGCCCCTCTGCCGTTCCAGACGCGACACCACCGCCTCTCCACCGTGACCACTGTTGTCCGCCTTACCCACATCGTCGCTGCCTGCCGGGACACTGCTGCTGCAACTCCCTCCCCACTCCTCTTTGCCAGTAACGTAAAAAAGGGAGAAGGGGGCCCTTTGTTTTTTTTTCAAGCTTCTCTTTTCTCATTCTCTGGAAGCTTCCACCTTTATTATTGTTTTGTCTCAATTCATTTTCCTTTTTCTTGTTAAATATTGAATGGTAAAATGCTGATGATGGGTGTGTCACGGTGCTTAAGTGGGGAGCTATGTGAATCTCGTTGGAAATGGGGAGTTAGTGGGCTCACACGGGTAATTTGGTGTTGGGTTGTTAAATTTTAAAATAAAGCGTTTTCTAAAAATAATGAAAATAATAAGTCTTTCCGAATTCACGTAACAATCTACGACGTTGATGTATGAATTTTTCATCCTCAAGTGTCGCATGAATTGTAAGGGTTATCGTATAATTTTGCTATCTTTAACCCCGTGCAAGAGTGAATTCCTCTTTAAGTAAGATATTTTAAAATTCGCGCGACAATTTATGACGTTGGTGTATGGTCTCCCATCCTCAAGTGTCATAAGAATTGTAAAGGTTTATCGTATAGCACTGCTATCTTTAACCTCGTGCATAAGCAAATCAGTTTCGAAATAAAATCCCTTTTCAAAATTATTCTCAAAATCCAATCTTTTCTTAAAAACTAAAATAAAATAAATCAACCAACCAAACTTTTTCTATTAAGAACTACGTGGCTTTGAGTTTTCCATCGCACCGGGGAATACGTAGGAGCAGAATAATCATTCTGTCAAGCCAAAATTTTATTTTCTTCCTTTTGTGTTTATTTTCTTTTTTATTTTAAAAAAAAATGGGGTAAAATAATATTTTCAAAGGTTATTAAAAATTTTGCACGATTAACTTGGGGTACCGTTCTTAGAACGGGCGACGTAGGGTGCTAACACCTTCCCTACTCGTAACAGACTCCCAAACTAAAATCTCTGTCTTGTTTTTTTAGGACCAGTTTTCCTTAAATAATTGGGTTTTCCAAAGTTTTCCCAAATAAAAATTTTGGTGGCGACTCCTCTTTTTTTTTTAACCCCCTTTTTTTCGCGGCGCCCGGACGGGACGATCGCGACAGCTGGCGACTCCACTGGGGACTATGGAGAGTCAGGCCCATCATAGTTGACTGTCCAAATCTTTAATAACTTTTTATTTATTTATTTTACCCTTTTTTTTTGTTGTTACCTGGTACATTGTTTTGTTTTTTATTTTATCTATTTATTTATTTATTTATTTTTTCCCTCTAATATTTTTTTGTATATATTCTTGCAACCTTCGGATAGCAAATCATTGTGCTGTGGGTTGATTCTTCTTGCAGGTTTGGGGAGTTTTTATTTGTATAGGATTTTGTACAGGTTTGTATGCTCTCAGCACACACCGCACTATCACTTGCTTCACACACTGTTGGGCTCTATACCCGAGTCCTGGAATGCCATAGGATTAGAAGGGGTTTCAGTGGTGTTATTGTGATGCTTTTGCATCCCTGGCAGTCATTGATTCTCCCGCTCAGATTGCTACCGGTACATAGACTGCCATATTGTGACTTATTTGTCCCTGTGGTGAGGTTCATGGATCCGGGTTCTTATCTTTTTAGATGAGGGTAATCTGGGGGCCTTTTAGGAGTTTAGATCTACGCCAAGAGTTCTGCACATAAGTTGCCAATAGAAGCCGTCCGAATTAGGGTTTTAACTTCAGAAATCCCAACCATAGGATGCAACCTGTGTAGGACAAAGAAGAGCACATTCCGCCTTTCTTTCTGCTGCATACGTATTCACATCTATCATGATTACAAGCATATTACCCATTTCCTTTTTCATGCATTGTTGCGCCTAAGGTTAGGCTTGGATGACCAATGTCGTCCTTGACTTGAGCATTATGCTACGTTTCCATTGCACTTCGAAATGCAGTCAATTGCAAGGACAGTCATGCGCTAGTAATACATAGCACACCCTAAGGGGTTCACAACCCTTTCATGTGTACCTGCACCCTCATTCATTCATAAAGTGCATTCATTTTCCAATTTTGCTAATAAAAATTTCCCTTTCACAGATTAATTTGGTGAGAGTTAACCCTTTCTTTGATAAACAAGAGATGGAAAAAGCCAAGCACACTAGCAAGAGCTCCAAGGTGATAATGAACTCGCTGGAGAACCTAAGGGAGCTAAGTCGGTCATTACCTCAAGAGAATCGAAGAAGCTTTGTCAAGAAGTATGGGGGGATCCTGGACCTTATCTTTATACCAGTTGAAACTGCCGTTTTGAGCACTCTGAGTCAGTATTGGAACCCGCAGCTCAGATGTTTTGAGTTGCCTCACATGGACATTACCCCTACCATCGAAGAATATGCTTGTCTGTTAAGGTTACCGATGCAGACCGAGCCTGTCATTTACTTCCATATGGGGCAATACCTGACCGTCACCAACATAGCAGGGTTACTGGGGCTTCCTGAAAAGGACGTCCACTTGACCGGACACTCAAACTCGTGGGGATTGACTCGAACATTTCTTGAAAATCTCTTGAAAAGGTTGAAAGATCAACGAGATTGGGGGACTTTCGAAAGGGTATTGGCACTTGTCATCTATGGGTTGGTTTTGTTTCCATCAGCACTGGATATGATCGACCAAGCTGCACTGGACGTATTCTTCACAGTAGAAAGGAAAAGGAATCCAGTGCCCGCGATATTAGCTGAGACGTTTCTGACTTTAGATTTTTGCCAGCGCCATCAAAAGGGGAAGCTTCGATGTTGTGCACAACTATTGTATGTATGGGTCGTCACTCACATGCTTGCGAAAGGCCATGTCAGCCGACATTCAGATCCATTGAGAGGCTTCCACAATATCCCAGTAAAACAGCAAAGTGAACAAGAGTGGAAAAACGAGTTTGACAAAGTGGATGGCAGCTCTTTCAAGTGGGTATGCCCGTGGTACGAAGGTCAACAAGGGCAAGATATCATTTACAGTTGTGGCAAGTTCCCAAATGTGCCTTTAATGGGCCCGAGAGGATGCATATCTTACACACCAACCATAGCCCTGCGACAGCTTTGCTGGACACAAACTGTACCGCGAGAAGAACAACTCGGTGGATGTTGTTTCCGATATGAAGACGGTGAAGATACCAAGTTGTCAGCAAAAAGGGTCAGAGATGCATGGAAAAATGTGAAGATGGCAGGAAGAGCCGAATTAGGCAGGCCGATCCTAATCATTGTCTCAGCATGATGAATCAGGAAGAAAGGAGCATGCCATCTATTATCTGAGTAAGAAGTTCACGAGTTGTGAGGCCAACTATTCATTGCTGGAACGCACATGTTGTGCTTTGGCATGGGCGACTCGTCGTCTAAGGCATTATATGTTGAGTTATACTACTTGGTTGGTGTCCAAAATGGACCCGATCAAGTACATCTTTAATAAGCCTGCTCTGACTGGAAGGATTGCCCGCTGGCAAGTCCTGCTATCCGAGTACGACATCGTCTATGTCACCCAGAAAGCAGTAAAAGGAAGCGCTCTCGCAGATTATCTAGCCAACCAGCCCGTAGAGGATTATGGGTCGATGCAATGTGACTTCCCAGATGAAGACGTAATGGCTTTGCTTGAGCAGGGGCAGTCGCCAGAAGAAGAAAAGTGGACCCTGTTGCTTGATGGAGCTTCTAATGCACTGGGGCATGGGATCGGAGCCATCTTGATCTCACCGGAAGGTAATTTTTTCCCAATCGCCGCAAGACTTTGCTTCGGTTGTACGAACAACATCGCCGAGTACGAGGCTTGCGCGCTAGGGATCCATGCAGCAATAGAATCAAAAGCAAAGGTGCTAGAGGTATATGGGGACTCTGCTTTGGTCATTCACCAACTAAGAGGGGATTAGGAGACTCGGGATGCCAAGTTAATTCCGTATCATGATTACATCAAGGGTTTGATTGAGAAGTTTGATGAAGTTACATTTCACCATATTCCCCGGGAGGATAACCAATTGGCCGATGCGCTGTCTACCTTGTCCTCAATGTTCAAAGAAAGCGACGAGAGAGACTTGCCACTCATCAAGATGGAAAGTCGTGATCATCCTGCGTATTGCCAAGTGGTAGAAGAAGAACCCGATGGGAAACCTTGGTACCCCGATATCAAAAGTTTTATCCGAAAAAGAGAATACCCCTCAGGTGCTTCAGAGAATGACAAAAGGACTCTAAGAAGACTTGCAATGAGTTTCTATTTAGACGGGGATGTCCTCTACAAGAGAAATCATGATATGGTGCTTTTAAGATGTGTCGATGCAGAAGAAGCGAAATGGTTAATCAAAGATGTGCACGAAGGATCTTTTGGGACTCACGCGAGTGGACATGCCATGGCAAGAAAAATCTTGAGGGCTGGTTATTATTAGTTAACAATGGAGGGAGATTGTTTCTCTTATGCAAGGAAGTGCCACAAGTGTCAGACATACGCCGATCGGGCTCATGCGCCGCCAACATCCTTAAACGTCATAGCATCACCTTGGCCATTTTCGATGTGGGGAATGGATGTCATTGGTCCGATAGAACCAAAAGCCTCGAACGGGCATCGCTTCATTCTGGTCGCGATTGATTACTTCACAAAATGGGTTGAAGCTGCATCTTATGCTAGTGTGACTAGGAATGTTGTGATTAGTGTTGGAACCAAAGTGGTCATGGTCCAGATAATCCCTTAAGTTTTGATGTTAACAAAGAGCTAATTTAAGATGAACAAAGATTTGTTAAGGACTAACGTGTTATATTAAGTGTGCAGGACAAATCTAAATTGAGTCCAAAGACTATCCATAGTCCAAAGACGTTGTCTCGTCCAACATAGTCCAAAGACGTTAACTCGTCCAACATAGTCCAAAGACTTTGTCTCGTCCAACACCTATTCTTGGTTTACGACTGGACGGTAATTTATAGAACAATTGAGTCCAAAGACTCTTTTGGTTACCTTCTGTAATAGCTAGTCCAATAAATGTCTTTTAAATTTCAAGCGCGAATATCTTGTAAAAGCATTTGAATTTATTATTCCCTGTAAAAGGCTTATACCCGTGAGACAAAACATTCTTTGTAATATTCGTACAAAAGTAAAGCATAAAGCCAGAATGTCTCTGTCACTTAAAGAAGTTGACCTTCTTGTTTTGGATAAACAAAAGGCAACTTTCGTTCTACTCAGAGGATATGTCAGCACCACTTTTAGCTATCACCCTGATAGTCTATTCTGCTGATCAGAAACTTCAGAAGCTATCAGACTCAACGGATCAAATGCATTCAATGCTCATCAGAACGGATCCTTTTCCATCCGTTGAAGACTGAAGACTGCTCAAAGAAAAGAAGCTATATATACCTTCATCTTTTGAAAGTGAAGAAGCAGAAAACAGAGAACGAAATCGAACTTGAGCAAAAATACAAGTGAAGCTGCACATAGCATTTCAAAATCCTTCAAGAGATAAAAGAGAAAATCTCAAAGCTTGCAAAGCTAGAAAAGCTACTCTGATTCTCACTTTCATATTACTCTCTGTGTAGAGTTGTTTTCAAGAGTCTAAGCTTTAGTTTCGAATTCTCACATTTAGTGAGTTAGTAGAACAATCTTTTTCAAAACCTTAGTTTGGTTGAGCCTGAAGAGGCTTGTCTGTAAAAGAATACTTAGAGAACCTGAAGAGGTTGAGAATACTGCCTGAAGAGGTGTTGAATACTTTGTAACAAAAGGTTTTTGTTATAGTGGATAAAGCTCTCAAGTAGAGAGGACTGGACGTAGCTCTTTGGTGAAGAGTGAACCAGGATAATATCGTTGTGTTCCTTTCTCTCCCTTATCTTACTTTAGTTTTTGTCTAACAAACTAACTGGGATTGAATTGCCTTTCATTATGCTGTCTTCTTATCTTAGTCAAAACTAAGTGAGCGTCCAACTTGGAGTTTGGAAGAGATCTCTTTGCTTTTAATCGTCTTAAGCGTCCAATCTTGCGAAAATCATTATCTGCTTACGAAAAGAATTTAAAATCGCCTAAAACACAATTCAACCCCCCTTCTTGTGTTTCAAACAGGTTCCTTCAATTGGTATCAGACCTCAGCCTCTGGGTTGAGCACTTTGCCGTGTAGAGGAAAAGATCCTACTGCAGATATGTCTGGACCAGGTATGCCAAGCGGGAGTCAACCAATTATGGAAGGCACTTCCATGACCAGACCGCCGTTCTTCAACGGTACTCACTACCTGTACTGGAAGGAGAGATTCAAAGGTTTCATCCTCAGTACAAACTCAGTTCTCTGGGCTAGAATCACAAATGGTCCTAACGTTTATCTCAACTCTGACGGGACAGACAAAGCAGAGGACGACTGGACAGATGCTGAACGGGCTAGAATGGAACAGAATCATAAAGCAAGATATGCTTTAATGTGTGCTCTCAGTCCTGACGAATTTCAGAAGATTCACACATGTGAATCAGCTAAACAAATATGGGACACCTTGTCTAATCTCCATGAAGGGACAACCAAGGTGAAGGACTCTAAAATCATCATGCTGGTTGGCCAGTATGAAATGTTCACCATGGCTGAAGGAGAGTCCATCCTTGACATGATGGGTCGTTTTCAGACGATCATCAACAATCTGAAATCCCTGGGAAAGGTCTACACTACCAAGGAAAATGTCACCAAGATTCTTAGGAGCCTGCCTAAGAAATGGAGACCTCTTGTCACCGCAATCACCCGGGCCAAAGATCTCTCCACTTTGACTCTGGATGATCTTGTCGGGACGCTTCAAGTTCATGAGCAGGAGCTTGATCTTGACAATCCCGGAAAGAAGAACAAGGGGATTGCCCTGAAAGCTCATAGGTCCAATAACTCAAAAGCCTTAAAAGCTGATGAGTCCAGTGATGAAGCTGATCAGTCTGATGATGATGTATCAGATGATGACGAGCTATCCTTTATCTCCAGAAAGATTCAGAATATGTGGAGAAAGAAAAATGGAATGAAGAGAAGGCCATTCCAAAAGAAAAGCTTCAAGGACCATGCTGAACCCAAGGATAAAAGTCAACTGGTCTGTTTTGAATGTAACAAACCAGGACACTTCAAAGCTGATTGTCCTACGCTAAAGGACAAGAAGAAGTTCTTCAAAAAGAAGAAAAAGAACTCCATGGCAACTTGGGAGGACTTGAACTCTTCTGAAAGAAGAAGAAGAAACAAATGAAGAGGCTAATCTATGCCTATGGTCCAACAAGCAAGATGAAGACTCTTCGGACGATGAACAATTTGTTGTTCCTGGAGAAAGAAGTCAGGAGTCTACCTCTGGAAGAGGATGGAATGTGAATGTTCCACCCATCTTCAAGGGAACAGACTATACTTATTGGAAATCAATGTTCCAATTATACGTCCAAGCTTAAAATTATGAGCTGTGGGACATCTTCACAAACGGAGATTATCGTCCAACGATTACCCTTGAGGACGGTTCAACATCGTCCAAACATGAAACAGACTGGACGAGTGATGATATCAGACGATGTTCTCAGAATGTCTATGCTAACTGGTGTCTTGTCAACGCCCTTGATCGTCCAAGACTGGACATGGTCTCGCAACTCCAAACAGCTAAGGAGAAGCTGGACGCTCTGGAACATCTGTTCAGACCAAGGAGCTCGTCTACCTCAAATCTCTGCCTGATGGCCAAAAGCTCTTCGGGCGCTGAATCAGAAGATGACGAGGTATCTGTTTCTGACTCTCTTCAAGAAGCATATGATGAACTGCTAAATGATTCTTCTATATTGCATCATCAATACATCGTGCTTAAGAGAAAATTGTCAAAAGTAAATAAGGAGTTGGAAGAATCCAACAAACTAAATAAGCAGCTTTTTGAAGAGAACAATAAACTTAAAGCTGAGAATGTCAGTCTAACTGACAAACTCACCTCTGAGTCCAGTGAACCTCATGAGGTAACTAGACTAAAACAAGAGGTATCTGATCTCACCAAAAGCGTAACTAAGCTTGTTGGAGGATCAGAGAAGCTAGACCTGATATTGAGGTACACTAGATCACCTCATGATAAGTCTGGCCTAGGCTATGACTCTGAGAAACAAACTGCGTCTCAGAAAATATCAGGGTCCAACAAAAATCACAAGGCTTTTCATTCCTATGGAAAGCAAAAAGAAAATAAATTGCATGCATCCAGAACTTACTGCAAGATTTGTGGGAAGAGTGGTCACACCTCTTCAAAATGCATTTACAAAAACAAAAACAAAATGCATGGTCAAAGACCACCAACTAACCCAAAAGGACCCAAGTCTATCTGGGTACCTAAGAGTATGATAATACCTGTTGCAGATCTGCTTAGCAACACAAAAAAGACCCCAGTCCTGGTACTTGGACAGTGGTTGCTCACGTCACATGACGGGAGAAAGGTGTATGTTCCAAGAAATCCGTGAGAAGTCTAGTGGATGGGTCACCTTTGGAGGCAACCAGAAGGGTAAGATAGTAGGAATAGGTAAGATTGGTAAGCATCCTCTTCCCTCTATTGATAATGTTCTTCTGGTTGAAGGGTTAAAACACAACTTGCTTAGCATAAGTCAATTATGTGATAGTGGGTCTGTTGTTTCCTTCAATAAAGGTGAATGTATGGTCAAGAACCCTGATGGGTCCATCTTATTCACTGCCAAAAGGCAAAATAATCTGTACAAGATTAATTTGGGGGAACTTTCAACTCAAAGTGTATCATGCCTAGTGTCTGTCGAAGATGAGCGATGGATCTGGCACAAAAGACTTGGTCATGCTAGTATGAGATTAATCTCTAAACTAAACAAGCATAACCTTGTAAGAGGTTTACCAAAGATTGTGTTTAGATCAGACGCTCTCTGTGACGCATGTCAAAAAGGAAAACAAGTTAAGAACTCGTTTGAGTCCAAAAACATTGTTAGTACTTCTAGACCACTGGAATTGTTGCATATTGATTTGTTTGGTCCAACAAGGACGGCCTCTGTCAGTGGTAAGAAATATGGACTTGTCATAGTAGATGACTATACTAGATGGACATGGGTTAAGTTCCTTGCTCACAAGGATGAGTCTATAAAGGTCTTTTCTATATTCTGTAAGCGAGTTCAGAATGAAAAAGGCGTATTCATCAGCTCGATCAGAAGTGATCATGGAGGCGAATTTGAAAATGAGCTCTTTCAAAGGTTCTGTGATGAAAGTGGTATTCATCACAATTTCTCTGCCCCTAGAACTCCACAACAAAACGGTGTTGTTGAGAGGAAGAACCGATCTCTTCAAGAGATGGCTAGGGCAATGCTCAGTGATAATTCTGTCCCTAAGCACTTCTGGGCTGAAGCTGTAAACACTGCCTGCTATATTCAAAACAGAATATACATAAGACCAATCTTGAATAAGACTCCTTATGAATTGTGGAAAGGACGTAAACCCAACATTTCTTATTTCCACCCCTTTGGATGTCAATGTTTTATTTTAAATACTAAGGATCAACTAGGAAAGTTTGATGCCAAAGTAGATAATGGAATATTGTTAGGATACTCTGAAACGTCTAAAGCTTTTAGAGTCTATAACTCTAGAACTTTGATTGTTGAAGAATCCATTCATGTTAAATTTGATGACAAACAGCCTGATAAGAGATTATCAGAGCTAGATGATTCTTTTGCAGATATGAATCTGAATGATTCAGATGCTCGTCCAACAACCAACAAAGACGAGGCATCAGACGCTACGAAGGACGCATCATCGTCTCAGCAAGCTGTAAATACCCCTCGCTCGTGGCAATTCAGAACTTATCATCCCGAGGATCAAATCATTGGCAAACCTAATGATAGCGTCCGGACAAGGTCAACTTTCAGAGAGCAAGCTGACTCAGCCTTCATCTCTGAGATGGAACCAAAGTCTGTGGACGAAGCCTTATTGGACGATTACTGGATCCTCGCTATGCAAGAGGAGCTCAACCAGTTTCAACGTAGTGACGTTTGGACGCTAGTCTCCCTGCCTAAGGATAAGTCTGTAATTGGAACCAAGTGGGTCTATCGCAACAAGCTGGACGAGGATGGCAAGGTGGTAAGGAATAAAGCAAGGCTAGTTGCCCAAGGCTACTCACAAGAGGAAGGTATTGATTATACTGAAACCTTTGCTCCAGTAGCTAGATTAGAAGCTATACGCATCTTACTTTCATATGCTGCACATCATAACATCATGCTTTACCAAATGGATGTAAAAAGTGCATTCCTAAATGGTGTAATTAATGAAGAAGTATATGTTCTCCAACCACCCGGTTTTGAAGATCAGAGCCGTCCTGAGCATGTGTATAAGCTTAAGAAAGCTTTATATGGACTCAAGCAAGCTCCTAGAGCTTGGTATGAGAGACTCAGCTCTTTCCTGATGGAGAATGGCTTCTCGAGAGGAAAAGTGGACACAACTCTTTTTAGAAAAATAAATAAAAAGGAATTTATTGTTGCTCAAATTTACGTTGATGATATAATATTTGGTGCAACTGATGAATCTCTTTGCCAAGAGTTTTCTGAATTAATGCAAATGGAGTTTGAAATGAGCATGATGGGAGAACTAAAATTCTTCCTCGGACTTCAAGTAAAGCAAACATCAGACGGAGTGTACATTCATCAGACGAAGTACACAAAGGAGCTTCTAAAACGCTTCAAGTTGGACGATTGTAAACCTATGAATACACCAATGCATCCAACGTCCGTGCTAAACAAAGATGATAAAGATAAAAAGGTAGACCAAAAGGTATATAGAGGTATGATTGGTTCCCTCTTATATCTAACTGCGTCCAGACCTGATATCATGTTTAGTGTTTGCTTATGTGCTCGTTTTCAATCTGATCCAAGAGAGTCTCATCTTTCAGCAGTAAAAAGAATCTTTAGATACCTAAAAGGTTCTACTAATCTGGGTCTTTTGTATAAGAAAATTGATGAATACAGATTAGTTGGATTCTGTGATGCTGACTATGCTGGAGACAAAATAGAAAGGAAAAGCACAAGTGGAGGGTGTCACTTCATTGGTGCCAATCTTGTCTCATGGTCAAGCAAAAGGCAAAGCACAATTGCTCTATCAACTGCTGAAGCTGAGTACATTGCTGCAGCCAGTTGCTGTTCACAACTGCTTTGGATCAAGCATCAGTTGGAAGACTGCAACGTGTTTGTAAGCAACATCCCTATCATGTGTGATAACACTGCTGCTATTAATTTGTCAAAGAACCCCATACTGCATTCTAGAGCAAAGCATATAGAAATAAAACATCATTTTATTAGGGACTATGTGCAAAAAGGAACAATAGATATTCAATTTGTTGATACTGACCATCAATGGGCAGATATCTTCACTAAACCATTAGCTGAGGATAGGTTTATATTTATAAGAAAATATCTGAACATGCATTTCATTGATTGACTGAAAGTCCAATGCATGCGTCCAATATTTGCATTACGTCCAATATATGCTCGTCCAGTGTACTTTCTGAATGCTCGTCTAATGTATTAATGAAACTCAATCTTTGTCGAATGAAATATTATCCTTTATTCCCTTAACTGAGTCAGTTTTTTGTTTTCTTTATTTGCCAAAAATGCTTTTTACGGTTTCAAAGTCTGAACGTGTGTCAGACATTTAATGCACGTCGTTTCGCTCTCTCTCTCTCTTTGAAAATACGAAAGGTTTTCGCTCTCTCTTCTTCTTCTTTTTAAAACCTAAGTTTTGATAAAAATCAAACCTTTACAAAAAGCTTTAACCTTTCTTCTTGCATCTTCGAAAAGGAAAACCCTTTCTGAAAAACCTTTTTCTTCAAACATCCTCTCTGAAACTATGGCAACCTCTTCTGCTGCTGGCTCCAAGGGTAAAGGAAAAACCTTTAATACTCAGACTGCTGATGTCATGGTCGAGTACAAGTTTAACCTACAATTCCTGGCTGATAATGGGATTGACATCTTCTCTAACATCCATGCTGCTGGATGGTCAAGCTACTTTGAAGGTTCTCCGGTAATCTACCCTGCTCTAGTTAGGGAGTTCTGGACTAACCCCATTGTCTCTGCAAGGGAGATTCGCAACAAAGTGCTTGACACTGAAGTAATAGTATCTGAAGCAACTATCTCTAATGCAACTGGGTGCGCTCAATCAGACATAACTGTTGAAGATGACTGGGAAGAAGAGATTGGTGATGCTTCCACCATCAGAGATTGTCTATTGAAGAACTAAGGTGACAAACTCATAGCCTCTAAAATGACTGACAAGGCTAGGGTTCTTCACCAAATCTTGAACAAGGCTATCCTTCATAAGGTTGGGTCAAAGGATAACGTTTCAAAGGCTCATCAATTTTGTCTGGTTCATTTGATTCTTGAAAGACAAATAAATCTTCCCCACCTACTCTTTTCTTTCTTCAAATATGCCATTGAAGGCTCTGGGAAGAAGAACACTGCACTCATCTATGGTGCTCTTCTTTCAAAAATATTTGAGAAGCATATGGTCTATGACGACCTAAAGAACTTGGCTCCAGAAAGAAAGTTCAAATACTACGGAGTTCATGGCATTGAACGTGTGCATCAGCCTGAGTTTAGCAGGCAAAGTTTGGTAATGATGCAGTTGGACTGCTTTAAAAAGTCCAAACTTGAAGGCCAACAAAAAGGAGCTCAGACGCAAGGCTCAGAAGAAGAAGCGTCTGAACAATGTGTCACTGCTGGACGCTCTGATGAACGAGCTCGTCCAATAGCTAAGACTTCTTCGTCTCGTCCAAAGCTCATCGTCCAACCTTCAAGAAAAAGGAAGCTGGTTCTAGCTCCCATTGATGAGGATGAAGAGGACAATCTACCCATCTCAAGGGTAGTTAAAGGGCCAAGATTGGAAACCTCATCTGCTGCACCTCTGCCTAAACCTTCTTCAACAAGGGCAAGGTCATCTCGAGCAAAGACGAAAGGTAATACTGAACCTATCTCCAGTTCAGTTATTATTTCTCCTATCGTCCAATCGTCTGAGATAGAAGACTTAACCTTTGAACCTTCCCTACCACTCTCACCCACTAACCTACCACAAACTCAAACTCTAGCCTCACAAAATGAACCCGAAGACTGGTTCACACCCTGGGGAGATCACCCCTTCCAACCCTATGGTGCTCCCTACCCCAGACCGATCTTTCCCATAAGCAAATATAGACGCCTCCCTGGAGTAGACTACAACAACAAATGCTCAATTTGGGCTGAGGTCAAACGCAAATTTCCTGTTCTATTCCTTAAACACACACCCCCCACTACTGAACCTCACCCCAAAAGCCCTCTTCCATTACCCGAGTATGAATTTGAACAACCCTCCACATCATCCACCTCTCCACCTAAACTTGGCTATCACCCCATCCCATACACTTCAACTAAACCTCTGCCCTCTGAAACATACACTGCCCTTGGACCCTTGGTTACTTGCCTTGAGAAGAAGACGTTTCCTCCAAGGAAAGTCTATCCCAACCTTATCAAGGACAAGGCATTCCAATGGTGTCACTACAATATAAAGAGGCACGTTGTTCTTCGTCATGAAGACAAGAGAGGTTACAAGACGGAGTATAAAAGAAGGGCAACGACATTTGGCTTAAGTAACTTCATCCTTGATCCCGACCTTTCTTTCATTCCAAGCTATCCATCAACTTGGAAGGAGTATTCTGATGTCCGGGACTTTCTTCCTTACTATGCTGTGCGGAGGGAGTGTGACATGACTCGAGAAGCTAAGATCCATCACAACCTTCCAAAGAGATTTTGGTCAAAGTCTTCTCGCACTAGCGTAGGAGTTGTTCCTCCTCGAGCTTGTCCAAGGCTCCCTATCCTAGATCCCAACAAGGATAAGGACCCTCGCAAAAGGCTTGAGTCATGGACGCTGCCTTACAAAAATGCTTTTGATCCCCTGTTTTGGACAAAACATCGAGATGACTCTGGGGCTCTCGAAAGTATTTGGAAGAAAGATCCTCGATTCAGATTTGACCCAGATGCTAGGATCTATTGGGAAAATCACATCTGGAGATGCTCCCAAGAAGCATCATCATCTGGATTATCAGTTGAGGAGAAAGCAGAGATTCGAGTCTACCCGAGATAATATCGAATCCGTGAAGCAAACTTCATGATAATAGACGATATCTTTGGGATACCTCTTTATCCTAGAGATGTCCTGCCTATGCCTCCTATCAGATGGAGTGAAAACAAGTATGATGATGCTGATATCATACTTGAAGTGCTGCGTCCACCCGAACCTATCGTTGCTCCTCTTGTTCCTCCTACTCTTCCTCCTAAGCCGGTCATTCCTAAAGAGACTGGGGACACCGAAATCATCTGTGTGGAACCCTCCTCTGAAACTCATGATAACGAAGTGGAACAAGTTGCAGACTCTGCTCAGTCCAAGTCTCAACCGGTCCCTCTCTCAATGGTCCATCCTAATGCTCCATCTCCTTTTCAGGCTCTGAGTGTAGTTCCTGATCAAAGAGGTGTGGACGCAACCCGGGCTACTGCTGAGAGCTCCGCCTCCGTTATTCCTCCTGAGTTTCAAGAGTTCGTCCAACGGACCATCGAAGCCAACAATGCGGTGCTCCTCCAGCAGATTGCGACCATGTTCAAAGATTTCATTCCCAAACCTCCTCCCTCTTCTTAAATTTTTTTTTCTTTGTTTTTCAAAACAACTGATTATGATGTGTTTCTCACTCTTTTGTCTGATGACAAAAAGGAGGAGAAGATGGATTTTGATTGATTATTGATTGATTGATTATTATTGATTGATTATTTGAAGTTAAATTTGTTGATTGAATCTTTAAATGATACATGTGCTCATATTTGTTGATTGAATCTTTAAATGCTACATGTGCTCATATCTATGCTTTAAATGATTAAATGCTTTAAATGATTAGAATGTTTGTCTTAGGGGGAGCCCTTCAGCTCTCTAGGACTCTTTGTTCAATCAAAATTAGCATGTTTTGTCATCATCAAAAAGGGGGAGATTGTTGGAACCAAAGTGGTCATGGTCCAGATAATCCCTTAAGTTTTGATGTTAACAAAGAGCTAATTTAAGATGAACAAAGATTTGTTAAGGACTAACGTGTTATATTAAGTGTGCAGGACAAATCTAAATTGAGTCCAAAGACTATCCATAGTCCAAAGACGTTGTCTCGTCCGACATAGTCCAAAGACGTTAACTCTTCCAACATAGTCCAAAGACTTTGTCTCGTCCAACACCTATTCTTGGTTTACGACTGGACGGTAATTTATAGAACAATTGAGTCCAAAGACTCTTTTGGTTACCTTCTGTAATAGCTAGTCCAATAAATGTCTTTTAAATTTCAAGCGCGAATATCTTGTAAAAGCATTTGAATTTATTATTCCCTGTAAAAGGCTTATACCCGTGAGACAAAACATTCTTTGTAATATTCGTACAAAAGTAAAGCATAAAGCCATAATGTCTCTGTCACTTAAAGAAGTTGACCTTCTTGTTTTGGATAAACAAAAGGCAACTTTCGTTCTGCTCAGAGGATATGTCAGCACCACTTTTAGCTATCACCCTGATAGTCTATTCTGCTGATCAGAAACTTCAGAAGCTATCAGACTCAACGGATCAAATGCATTCAATGCTTATCAGAACGGATCCTTTTCCATCCGTTGAAGACTGAATACTGCTCAAAGAAAAGAAGCTATATATACCTTCATCTTTTGAAAGTGAAGAAGCAGAAAACAGAGAACGAAATCGAACTGGAGCAAAAATACAAGTGAAGCTGCACATAGCATTTCAAAGTCCTTCAAGAGATAAAAGAGAAAATCTCAAAGCTTGCAAAGCTAGAAAAGCTACTCTGATTCTCACTTTCATATTACTCTCTGTGTAGAGTTGTTTTCAAGAGTCTAAGTTTTAGTTTCGAATTCTCACATTTAGTGAGTTAGTAGAACAATCTTTTTCAAAACCTTAGTTTGGTTGAGCCTGAAGAGGCTTGTCTGTAAAAGAATACTTAGAGAACCTGAAGAGGTTGAGAATACTGCCTGAAGAGGTGTTGAATACTTTGTAACAAAAGGTTTTTGTTATAGTGGATAAAGCTCTCAAGTAGAGAGGACTGGACGTAGCTCTTTGGTGAAGAGTGAACCAGGATAATATCGTTGTGTTCCTTTCTCTCCCTTATCTTACTTTAGTTTTTGTCTAACAAACTAACTGGGATTGAATTGCCTTTCATTATGCTGTCTTCTTATCTTAGTCAAAACTAAGTGAGCGTCCAACTTGGAGTTTGGAAGAGATCTCTTTGCTTTTAATCGTCTTAAGCGTCCAATCTTGCGAAAATCATTATCTGCTTACGAAAAGAATTTAAAATCGCCTAAAACACAATTCAACCCCCCTTCTTGTGTTTCAAACAGGTTCCTTCAATTGGTATCAGACCTCAGCCTCTGGGTTGAGCACTTTGCCGTGTAGAGGAAAAGATCCTACTGCAGATATGTCTGGACCAGGTATGCCAAGCGGGAGTCAACCAGTTATGGAAGGCACTTCCATGACCAGACCGTCGTTCTTCAACGGTACTCACTACCTGTACTGGAAGGAGAGATTCAAAGGTTTCATCCTCAGTACAAACTCAGTTCTCTGGTTTATGGGATGGAAGCAGTACTCCCAATCGAGGTAGAGATCTCTTCACTAAGGGTGCTGATGGAAGCCGAGTTAGAGGAAGCTGAATGGGTACAAGCTCGACTCGACCAATTGAACCTCATTGAAGGAAAGAGACTAACCGCGTTGTGTCACGGCCAACTTTACCAAAAGAGGTTGATGAAAGCTTATGAGAAAAAGGTGCGTCCAAGACAGTTTCGGGAAGGGGACTTAGTGCTTAAAAAGATTCTCCCCATCCAAAAGGATCACTGAGGGAAGTGGACTCCAAACTATGAGGGGCCTTACGTTGTGAAAAAGGCCTTCTCCGGAGGAGCTTTAATCCTGACAAGGATAGATGGTGAGGATCTGCCACTTCCTATAAACTCAGATGCGGTCAAAAGGTACTATGCTTGAGCGCACTTCCAAAATGGCAAAAGAAAAGAAGAAAGAGAAAAAGAAAAGAGATGGCTCGCTAGGCTGAAAACTTGAAAAGGCGGTCTAGGCAAAAGTTAGAGCGACCCGCTAGACTGAAAACCTGAGGAGGCAGTCTAGGCAAAAGTTAGGGTTAAAATACGGAAAAATGCAAACGAAGGAAGTGTCATCAAGCTAGTAACTGGGGCAATGTTCAGTCTTGATTGGGGCAAATCATGTTCTTCGAAGTTGATTAATGGGTATTCGAGGTTAAATGCGGGATATTAGCTCTGGTCATTTTAGAAAGTGTCATTAAAGAGATGTGATTCCACTACAATCTTGCTTGTTAAACTTGAGTTTCTTTGCGATATTTACCTTGTACACCTTTTCGTTTTCAATAAATGACATTTCCTTCCATTCTTGTTGTATACCTCTCACCTTTCGTTATCAGTTGTGTGCGTTCGTTATGATAAGCGTATACTGGACTAGAAACATGTAATCATAAAAGCATTTAGATTTCTTTGAAGGTTTTAAAGTTCAGGAAGAGCGTGGTGGTCTCTCGACCAGGGATGCTGCAGAAAGGAAACAACAATTTCTCCATCCATCGGGACAATCATCACGGATGAAGCATGCTTTTAACAAACATACCAAGAGTAATGGGCTTTGTCCTAGTTCATCCTCAAGCCCGCTGTGATCGAATCTTAAGGGTCGAGGATCAAGCAATGATTTGAAGAAGCAAAATACCAAAATAAGAAATAATAATAAAAATTAAAGAAAAAAAATCATCATGGTTTCATCAAAAGCATCTCTTGCATATCATACCATCTTTTTCATCAATCACAAAAGCAGCTTTTACATCATGCATCATAACATCATTTCTTAGGCCAATCATTGCATTGCATTTGCTAGCTTCAGCGGATACCCGACTCCGCAAGTTTTGGTGCATTTCTTGTCGAGCTTTGTAACACCCCCCTCGCGGATGCTACATACTCGGACTCTAATGCGGAAATAAATCAAGAAAATAAAACGCTGGTTGCTTTCGGAAAATACTTTAATTAAATAGCTACGTTCGAAAACGCGGTTCTAAAAAAATTTTCTGCATGTATAGACAATACAAACTCAAGATGAAGAACTAAACTCCTTACAGCACATCGGTATTCACCTATTGTATAACATATTACAAACTTGAAAACATAAGTTCAAAAGCGTGCAGTAATATAAGACTACTCAAAATAAAAGACTCCTAAGCTGGTCGGCTTAAAGTAGCCATTGGGGTACAACCCAACGTCAACTTCATCAGAACGCTCCGTCATCCGAGTCCTCACGTCTCCGCGGGGACCTATGAACAACATCTGTACATGTGTTCCAAAAACACAACAAGGTGTCCAACATGTACAGGCAAAGGTGAGATACTCATATAATAAGTTTATCATGATAGCCGCACAGGCGACAAACAGCATAAATACAGTTATATGAACAGTTATTTATACAACACAATATAACATCTCAAACACAATCATGAGTTATAATAATGCATGAGACTTCAATATCATCTTTCTAATTCATGTACTCCGGAGATTCCTACTACCCAACATCGAGCGATAGGCCGTAGTAACACCCGTAACACAATTGGTCTCATGAGTCGGCCTCTCTATTTAGGTCCAAACTCCAATTGTTCCAGGGTACCACGTCATAACCATATCCTGAATACGCCAGTCTCAGATTGAGTTCATTCGTGTTTGGCAGCCGATTTACCACGGCACGGGGTTGCTACGCCACCGGCCACTTGTGGGATCTCGAACACAGAATGCCCCTATAGACCTAGTGGTCTTGACTGATTTTATTCTCAACTACTAGAGTTGTAGCTCGGTTTCAAATGGCACGTCTGCCGGTTCATGCATGTACACAGAAAGTTTTCTGTTTTCTTCGCTTCATTCTTTCAAATGTCGAGACATAAAGTCCATGACTCGTTTCAAAAAGGCATTAAGCCCACTCAAATCATTCAAATATCGAGACATAAAGTCCACGACTCGTTTCAAAAAGGCATTAAGCCCACTCAAATAAAAAACACAGGACACGAAGTCCAAGTGCTCAATCCACAAAACACTAGCCCCGACGTCTCGGCCACTAGGTTTGGGTTCATCTCAAAGGTTCATCATTTTTCTTTTCGGTCAAACTTTCTCAAAACAACTTTGGAAAACAAAATACACTCTTGTTTTCTTGAAATAAAACATTTCCACATTTTCCGGGAAAAAACACCTTTCTTGAAAACAAAATCATTTTCTAAGGTTTCACGCCCTTTTTAAACGCTTTACAGAATAAAACACATTTTGCACGACTTTTCACAAAACCACTTTTTAAAAGGACATACCTTTCAAAATAACATACTTTTCAAAAGAACATACATTTCAAAAGAACATACTTTTCAAAAGAACATATATTTCAAAAGAACATACTTTTCAAAGGAACATACATTTGAAAAGAACACACTTTTCAAAAGAGAACTTAACTTTTCTTGAAAAGCAACATGTTTTCCAAATGCCACTTTTAATTTCAAAACGCGTTTTTCAAAACTTTGTTTCGATTCCGAGTCTTTTAACAATTATCGAGACATAGCCAGTCCTATGCTCATCCAGGATATAAATATATGTATAGATATATATATCAACAGTTCAATATCACAATAAGATATCATCCAAGGCATCCATGCCACAGTTATATCAAATAACCAACTATGCACAACACTTAACATCCAATCAATCCAGGATATAAGTAAACATATAAATCAAGTCTTAATTCAATCATAACACACTAATCAATCATATGCCATGAGGCTACCAAACTCAAAATGAACTACCTCCCTTTACCTCACAAAGGAAGTTCAATGCAAACTCGATCGGTTCTCGGCTCCGGCTCCGGTTCCGTTTGCGTTGCCTAAAACAATCAAACACAATTCAATTCAAACAACAAAGCAACATCAATCTATAACATAAGTTTTCTTCCCCAAGAAGGTATAGGGTTCGGCCATGAAAAGATAAAAAGGCTAGGGATCTCATTTGGTTCCAAACTTTTGGATGGTTGGTCCTTAAGCATGATTAACACTAAATCAAGTCTCATGACCCAAAAATTTGAGACAAAACTCATGGTTCTACACCCTATATGTTTCGGCCATGAAGAGGAGAAATAGGTTAGGAGCCTTGGTTGATGTTTTGCTCTTGGGTTTAGGGTTCAAAGACATCAAGTAAGCTAGAACAAGTGTTGTATAGCCAAAAATTACAACAAAACGCATCCTTTCATCATGATTAGGATTCGGCCCTCCCATGGAAGAATAGGGAGAAAATTTCTTTTGGGTTCATGCTTCTAGACACTCAAAGTACACATCATGATGGTTTCATAGAAATTGGTTTCATGATCATAGGATTTTTCTACAATTTTCTATGGATTTTCAAAGTTCTAGATCTAAACTTGGATCTTAATGAATCAAGTGATTCAAGAGATGAAATAGAGAGATTGAGAGAGTTAAGATGAGGATCATACCTCCTAGGATCAAAGATTAGTGAAGAAGAAACAAGTTTTCACTCAAAAACTTCAACTTTTGAAGATCAAACTAGGGTTTTTGTGAAGAACTTATGAAGAACACATGAAGAACTTCAAGAACTCTATGAATTTGGATGAACAAGTGAGAGAAAGAAGAGAGAGAGAGTGTGGCCGAAATGGCCAAGAGAGAGAAAGAGAGAAATATATATAATTGATGTCATGGCAAACTTGTAAATAACCAAAAGGGTAATTTGGTAATTCCTTCAAAGACTAGGGGCATTTTGGTCATTTCCCTTATAAATATCTAGATATTTCTAGAAAAGTAATGATGACATGGTGAGTCACAGGGTCAGAATGGTTATTCCATAAATTCTCAAGGGCAAAACGGTCTTTTCATTCAAGGGCAAATGGTAATTATGAAAAGGGTCAAGGGCATTTTAGTCATTTCACGTCCAGATATTTTCCAAACGTAATCATTACACTGATGAGTCACTGATGAGTCATAGCACACCATGTGACTTCAATCTTATCCGTAGCGGTTCACTGAAATCTCGTATTCAGCTCCGTTCTTCACCTGTTATAGGTTTTCGCCCAAGAAAGTCGTATGACGACTTTTATTTTGAATATTTTCAAAATAACCAATATTGTTGGAAATAAAATATAAAACCTAATTGTTTCGTTCACGAGTCGAAATTAGGTCTTGATAGTAGAAAAAGACTACTATCCGTGAAAAACGCAGACCGGGCTCCGTTTGAGCTTTCGCCCGAAACTTAACCATGGCTTCCTATGGTTGTGTAGGACATTCCTATCTGGTCAGAATATTTTATTACCATTTCTAAGGCCTCGAATAAAATATAAGTTCATAATTACTGAATAATTAGGAAAACTCGAAAAGCGGGGTGTTACAAGCTTCTAACGGGCAATCCAACCCGTAGGCTCTTTGGTTTCTGTTCAAGCTTCTAATGGGCTATCCACCCCATAAGCTCTTTATCTTTTGTTCGAGCTTCTAACGGGCAATCCACCCCGTAGGCTCTTTTTGTTTCTGTTCAAGCTTCTAATGGGCAAACCATCCCATAAGCTCCTTATCTTTTGTTCAAGCTTCTAACGGGCAATCCACCCCGTAGGCTCTTTCGGTTGCTGTTCAAGCTTCTAACGGGCAATCCACCCCATATGTTCCTTATCTTTTGTTCGAGCTTCTAACGGGCAATCCACCCCGTAAGCTTCTTTTGTTTCCGTTCGAGCTTCTCATGGGCAATCCACCCCATAAGCTCCTTATCTTTTGTTCGAGCTTCTAACGGGCAATCCACCCCGTAGGCTCTTTTTTGTTTCTGTTCAAGCTTCTAACGAGCGGTCCATCCCACAAGTTTTTAGTTTGAGTCTCGGGAGGCGATCTGACCTTTGGGAATCTTATTTTCCCGGACAAAATCGAAGTTCAAGTCTTTGCTCGTTTCTTATAACGATAAAAGGTAAACTACGGTTACACCTATTATCTAATAAGAACCAAGTAAAGAGGGGCAGCTGTGAACACCCAATTTTGTCCGGGTTAATTAATCTTTTGATTAGGTGATCAGAAAAAGAAAGGAAAATTGAGTAGGCTTTGGCCCGTAATCCCATTTTTGTTTAACCCACTTAAAAGCCCTTTTCTTGTTCAAAAAAAAAATGAAAATTAAGAAGTTGAAAAGAGTTATCCCCGTTTCAGGCATGCAAACAAGAGGAAAAGCCAAATTTACTTAATGTATTTCAGAAACCAAAAGGGACAATGGCAGCATTCTCATACACTGACAACATTTTCGTTTCAAAATTAAGCATCAGAAAGGGAAATGTGGGAATATGCAATGCTATGGTATCTCTCAACCAAAGTCAAACCTGAACCAACGCAAAGGAAAAATTACAGCAAGAAGAGAAAAAACAACAGATACAGAAGCAATGAAATTGGAAGTATGAAAAGGACTCTCCAATGTAGCCGAAGCAGAGAGGCTTTGGGTTCTGGTCTGTTAGTGTCTTGCAATCAGGAAGGAAGTAATTCCTCTATAAAAGGGGCGTTCTTTGTAAGAAAGGGGGACCGAAAATTTTGAAAAAAAAGCCATTCCAGTGCTTGATACCCTCACCCTTAGCCATCATCTTCTGACCTCCCCTTTCTAACCACCACCAGCCACACTACCCACCTACACACAACCATTGTTCTAATTCAAAATCGAAGCAACAGAACAGAGAGGGGGAAGGCTCAGCAGCAACTCGGAGCCCCTCCCCTATGCAGTGACGGCCACCGCAAGCGCGCGACAACCACCGCGAAGGCCCGCCGCCGTTCAACCGGAATCAGCCCGAGTCGCCTTCTCCCTTCTTCGTCCGTTCGTCTCTCCACCGCGCAGGCCCAGCTCTGTTATCCGCGTCGCAGACGCCGTGCCTCCATCACCGTCCATCGCAAGCCCAGTCGCGTAGCCGCTGCCTCCGGACCAGCACCGCCGTTCAGCCACTCGAGACCCGCACCGCTCCGGACCCGAGACCCCTTCGTCTCCCCCCAAGCACCGCAAAGCCACCCAGCTCCATTCAGACTCCCAGGCCGCCGCTCCGCGCTCAGTCCACCACCATCAGTCCCGTCGCCGCTCACCGCACGCTAGGCAGCGCCACGGCGAACGGCCCCTCTGCCGTTCCAGACGCGACACCACCGCCTCTCCACCGTGACCACTGTTGTCCGCCTTACCCACATCGCCGCTGCCGCCGGGACACTGCTGCTGCAACTCCCTCCCCACTCCTCTTCGCTGGTAACGTAAAAAAGGGAGAAGGGGGCCCTTTGTTTTTTTTCAAGCTTCTCTTTTCTCATTCTCTGGAAGCTTCCACCTTTATTATTGTTTTGTCTCAATTCATTTTCCTTTTTCTTGTTAAATATTGAATGGTAAAATGCTGATGATGGGTGTGTCACGGTGCTTAAGCGGGGAGCTATGTGAATCTCGTTGGAAATGGGGAGTTAGTGGGCTCACACGGGTAATTTGGTGCTGGGTTGTTAAATTTTAAAATAAAGCGTTTTCTAAAAATAATGAAAATAATAAGTCTTTCCGAATTCACGTAACAATCTACGACGTTGATGTATGAATTTTTCATCCTCAAGTGTCGCATGAATTGTAAGGGTTATCGTATAGTTTTGCTATCTTTAACCCCGTGCAAGAGTGAATTCCTCTTTAAGTAAGATATTTTAAAATTCGCGCGACAATTTATGACGTTGGTGTATGGTCTCCCATCCTCAAGTGTCATAAGAATTGTAAAGGTTTATCGTATAGCACTGCTATCTTTAACCTCGTGCATAAGCAAACCAGTTTCGAAATAAAATCCCTTTTCAAAATTATTCTCAAAATCCAATCTTTTCTTAAAAAATAAAATAAAATAAATCAACCAACCAAACTTTTTCTATTAAGAACTACGTGGCTTTGGGTTTTCCATCGCACCGGGGAATACGTAGGAGCAGAATAATCATTCTGTCAAGCCAAAATTTTATTTTCTTCCTTTTGTGTTTATTTTCTTTTTTATTTTAAAAAAAATGGGGTAAAATAATATTTTCAAAGGTTATTAAAAATTTTGCACGATTAACTTGGGGTACCGTTCTTAGAACGGGCGACGTAGGGTGCTAACACCTTCCCTACTCGTAACAGACTCCCGAACTCAAATCTCTGTCTTATTTTTTTAGGACCAGTTTTCCTTAAATAATTGGGTTTTCCAAAGTTTTCCCAAATAAAAATTTTGGTGGCGACTCCTCTTTTTTTTTTAACCCCCTTTTTTTCGTGGCGCCCGGACGGGACGGTCGCGACAAACGTGTAACTGCAGAGACTAATCTCCCGAGGTACTGGACGACATTTAAGGGTTGATCTCTCCCAACCAGATTTTTTCTATACATAAAAGCCAAGGATTGAACCCCTAACCACTTGCTTAAGTAGGGATGGCAACGGGGCGGGACGGATGCGGGTAGTACTCCCCATCCCTACCTGTGCTCAAGCGGGTACCCGCTAAACGGGTTTCTAACGGATTTTATAGATATCCACGGGTATTATGGATATCCACGAATATATTAAAATTCCAATAGTGAATCATTTTACCAATGCTCATTTAATTATTAGTAATATCTCTATATACAAAGGATATATAATTACATGGTGTTGGACTCAAAAAAAAAAAAAATACCTGATATTGAAATTATGAGCATTGGTTCACAATAAAAATCCAATATCATGGATATCCTATCCATATATCAATATACAAAGAGTTCGACAAGCAATTAATTAAATAACCATTGCTACATTGGTTATTGGTTACCACTACATTTGATTGATGGAACTCTAGAACAATAGCATAGAAATAATGCTCTTCTACCAAACTTCTTGACTAAAAACATTGAGATGACTATAGTGTCATCGGGTATGGGTACCCGTGGGTGCGGGTATCTCAATATCCGTCCCCATCCATTAACAAGCGGGTACCCATTAAATTCTCCAAACGGATACCCATTACGGATTTTATCCGTGGATGTTCATGGGTGCGGATAAAATTGCCATCCCTATACTTAAGGGATCCAAGTTGGTTGACACTTGAAGTAACCAATAAGACTATCAATGCTATATTGCATTGCTATCGACTAATTGTCAACTTGGTGTTTTAAATTAACGTAAACCTTAAAAATGAATCCATTAATCAGTCAATGACCATTGGTATTTTAAGATATACATAACATAAACTTTATTTGTTCCAACCGTTTTGTAAAAAATAAACAAACTAACAAATACTTTATTCATTATTATCTATTTGATTTGTAGTCCTGAGAATGTAGCATCTTTAAAACTCTTGAAGGAGAGTTTTGTCGCCCTTGTGGTCATATCCGACTCGAAGGATTAGTCTCCACAATTATGCGCAGATGATATCCTGAAAAACAGAATAAAAATCTATTTGATTTGACTATTTATTTAGTAAAACTTATATATTTTCTCTTCCATTTTTTTACTCTCTTTTTGTCCTTATCTTCTCATATTCTTTTGAAGTATTGTCAAAGGGATGATTGATATCAACCAAATTGTTGCTGCACATAATATCGACGTGCAATTCTCTTCTTTCTCGGGTTCAATAAAAGTATTAAATTATGTCAAAAGATTAGATTTTTTCCTAATGCATGCATTTCTTATAGAATATTATTGACAATAACTATCACAGTTGCTAGTGCTGAGAGAAGTTTGTCAAAGTTAAAATTGCTTAACTCCTATTTGAGATCAACAATGTTACAAGATAAATTGAATGAATTAGTCATATTATCTATTGAGAATTAAATGTTAGAATCGTTTGATTATAAAGCTTTGATAAATGATTTCGTAGCTCAAAAAGAATAATATAAGAATAATTTATATTGCACTAAATCTCTCTAATATTTTTTGGCTAAGGCCCCAAAATTCCTAGAAACTGCCCCCACCAAACCCAAGCTAGATTCAACTTGTTAAGATGTGTACAAAATTTCAAGCAGTGGATTATTTTATTTTATTGATAAGGATATACAGAGATTTGAATATGATTCTTTTATTAAATTGATTTTTGTAAAATAAAATTAGTAAAAATATATTCATCCTTAAATTTGAGTAATTAATGATTATGATATTTTTTTTTTATGAACCATCGTAATTAGGGCATTTGACTCCTCAGTGGCATCTCGGGATATCTCACGAGTTTCGGTCCTTTGGACCGGCTATGAGACTAACCTCGATCGGTTGCATAGAGTAGAGAATTAATTCTTGATTTTCACAACCTCCTAACTAGAATGTCTGCCATCAAGATTCAAACTTGTATTTTCTTTCTGATGGGATCAAATGCTTACCACTCAACCAACCCTGAGTTGATTTTTTTATGATATATGTTTTTTTGTTACAAAATGGTAGGAAGTAGAACATTTGCTACCAAGATTCAAACTTGTATTTTTCTTTTTATGGGATCTAAATGTTTATCACTCGATCAACTCGATTGATCTTTTATGATATATGTTTTATTAAATTAAAAGTAAATACACTTATCCTTACTTATTTTAGACAAACTCATTTTACGTCACGTTTTCTTGACCAATTTATGTACATCAGGTGCTATGTCTGTAAATTCAAATTGACTCATTCTTCTCAGGTCCTACAGGCTCCAGGGTGATGAGCGTGAGAGACTGATGACAGAAAACGACTTGACACAAGATTAGGATGAAATTACCGGGAAAACAACAAAAATTGCCAACAAAATATATGTTATCGATCAGATTATGTGCGTGGCATTATAGATATCATAATACATGTTGATAAGGCAGATATAACAGATTAACAGGTCATTGTACATTTGTACCCAAGGCAGTAGTTTGTTCTATATATTGTCGCTTTTCATTTTTTCTTCAGAATATATGTTAAAAAAAAGGTGATAGGATTGTTGTGTAAAATTGTTGTTCAGGAGACTTCTTTCTTAAATAATTTGGGAACTTCGCTCATGCAGTCATTAACTTATCCGTAACAAGGAAATCAACGAGTTCTTGATATGCATATTTTAATTTAGGTAAAATAGGTTGATTGTTTCTATATATTTATTTAAATTTTTATATCAATCACATAAGGTTTATTTTTTTCAAATTGGTCCACATTAGTCATTTTCGTCAATTTCGACCTAACGCCGTCAGTTTTGACCTGACGTGGCTATGATATTAGTGCTACACATGACTTTTGATCTGACGCCGTAAGATCAAAATTGACGGAAATGACTAAAGTGAAAATAAAACATAACGTGTAGGATCAATTTGAAAAGAATAAAACTTATGAGACAGATCTGAAAATTTAAATAAACGTGTAGGAGCAATCAACCTATTATGCCTTTAATTTATCAAAGTATTCCGGCCTCCTTATTAACTTTTAAACGTTTGGATGAGATCACACAGACCTCTTACAGTTTAATCACTGGTCTCGAGTTTAAATATACATCCTCGAAATGCAACAACGTTAAAATTCTTGAGGAAGAGCTATGCCGTCCTTGTGATCCTACTCGGCTCGAAAGTAACTCTCCGCAGTTTACGCATGGAGGATACCCTGAAAAATAAAAAAAAATTAAAAAGAAAAATTAATGCTTTAATAAATTTCTGATCCTAGATTCAAATCGACTTTCACTGGAGAGGTAGTTTCTCTTGTATACATAATGTTTGTAAATTGTAATGCACATATTTTGAATTATAAATTTAGTCTCACATGAAATCTCATATACATCCCACAAAAGTACTTATCACAAATAGTGTTTATGGCTCTGTAAAAAAGTTCACCTTTGGCCATTATGCCAAAACTTTGAGTACCCACTAACTAATATAAGGAATATTCCCACATTTCACATGCGCTACCAATATTCTAAAAAACTAGCATGGTTGTGGATTCTCTCCTCCGACACTAACAAGCAAAACGCGATCTGACTTCACCACTCTCTTTCTCGTACTAATTTTATCATGAAAAGATAGCTAATAAAGAATTTGAAGTTGATATCTTCTCTCACTAACATACACCACTACGCTTTCGTCTTCCTTTCAGCCAAAAGGATATCCATGGAATATGATACTGATCTGATGCCATTTCAGAATCTTATCAGTTATCAGCTACTAACTCTGACAGAACTATAAATTATAACCCACTTGGAAACAATACAAAAATATGACATATATACAGCACCTATTGATGTCATTTAGAATAATACGTCGGTCTATACCTTCACCCCATGAAAAAATTAGTATCGAATTTCAGTTTAAGAATGAGAAGGAAAAAAACTTTAGCAGGTGAAGATTATAGTTTTTTTTAATCAAATATTTTTTTTTGACTGAATCGTATTTGTGACATTTCATTAGAAATTATTGGAGCAATACAAGTAGCTACGAACATGATGAAAGAATAATTTTTTTCGTTCCAATGATGAAAGAATCACTTTTGAATAAAACTATACATATAAATATAAATATGTACTAAAACTTACAAGAGCTTTAAGAAAAAAATTCCTAAAAAGTAATCAAAACGGAACGTGTACTAAAGTCTATTTTTTTTTGACAGTGTAATGAAGTCTACTTTAGTACGCCTGGAATGTCTTTTTTTTCTTTCAGTTTTGACATGGACAACGGTCTTCACACTACAACAGAAAATATTTTTAATAGCGTTTATTTTTTACATTTAATAACGCTTTTAAACGCTATTAAATCAAGCGTTATTAAAGGTCGAAGAAATAATAGCGCTTAAAAAGCGCTATCAAAAGCAAGAATAGATAGCGCTTATTCCTGCTTTAGATAGCGCTTCCCCGAGGATTCCTGCTTTAGATAGCGCTTCCCTACTTCCTCAGGAAAGCGCTATCTATTCCCTGTTTTTATTTTTTTAATTATTTATTTTAATTTTCTCCTACTCTTTCTTGCACTCAGCAAAATCCAGACAGTATAAGCAATATTTGGAACAATAATTGGCACTATATACATAAATTCATTTCATTCATTACAAACGTTACAACACATAATAATATTAATGTTACAATCAACACTATCGTAACCAAAAAACTATTCTAGTGCATATATACAAATTCAAACAACTAGCTATAACCTATACCAAAAAGTCATGCACCCAAACTATATCAGTTTTAGAAACAAACTATATGAATTAGAAACAAACTATATATACCACACTCATTAAACGTGTTGGTCTTAGAGTTTCGAATTTGATATGTAATTCCCATGCCTTTTGTACTTTGAGAAATCTCTCTCCAGTTGCTTTGATTGCTGCTGGATGTCTTCAATTGCTTATTAGGATGTAAACTGAGTACAACACTACGGTAGCTAGCACGAATTTCTTCATAGCTTGCATCTTCCTTGACATTGAGAACTTCATAATGGGTTTCCTAAAGCATTATTGGATGCTGCTTGTTCTTGGAGTGCAAAGTTGTTTGTATTTAGCAGAGAAACATCTAAAACAAGCAGAAGGTCATTATTATCACATAAAGAGCGCTACTCAAACCATAATTCATGAATTCTCTTAGGAGCAAATCTTAAAATGAATTGAATTCAATTAAGTTCCATATTTGGGACTGTGTTTTATATTAATGCTATTTTGAATTACGTTTCAGCCTATTTTATTAATAGTAATTTCTCAAAATATAGTAAGTTGTTGTGAGATTTAGTAACCACAAACCAAAAAACAACTTAGCAATAGAAAAAATTTACACGTGCGCTAATTATTAACCAAGATTTTACAATTTCATCATTTTGAAAGCCTACAAATAATCCAAGATATTGATTCAGGCAAAAGAGGCTGCAACCCATTTGACCTCAAAACTATAACCCAATCATACAAGACCAAGAGCACAAAACCAAACCACCCATGTTTAGATAAATGAAATGCAGGTGTTATAAATGAACAAGGTCTCTAAGAGCTATCATTTCATTAAGATTAATAGCTATGGCTCAATGCTGCTGTACCATAATCCAACAAATATGTTCCTAATTAACAAATTGAACAAATATTATGATCTTAACAGTCATTGCTTGGATATGAATGTTGCCCTTGAGAAATGAAGGGAAATAGAGAATGGAATTTTTGAAGACCAAAAAGAGGAAAAGGGAAGAAGAAGAAAGCTTGAAGTGCAGGACAGAAATCTTACTGTCGCTGGTAGCTGGTGGAGTGACGGTCAATGAGTTGGTGGCCGGTTTGTAAGAAACGAGAGGCAGAGACAATCACAATCGCAGATATGAGAGAAAGAAGAGAAATCAGATCAAAATAAAGAGAAGAGAATTGAGAAGAAAAGAAATCATTTAATGATTTAGGAAATACATTTGAAAGAACAAACAAAAAGTATCGAAGAAAACCCTAGAAATGGAAGAGAGAGAGAGAGAGAGAGATAGATAGAGAGAGAGATGACCTTGGTGATGGTGACGAGCAGGCAACGCAGCTTGTGGTGTCTTCGCATCACAGAGGGGAGGAAGGAGAAAAGCGAGCCGTTCGCGATGGCAACGAGACTGAGATGAGAGACTGAGGGTTGGCGGTGTCAGGGTTTCTTCTTTTCGAGAGTGAGGGTTGGAGCGAAAGTAAGGAGGGAAGTGTTTAGTGATCAGGAAGGAAATATATAACTGATAAATTAAAATTAAAATTATATAAAAGGGGGAATAGACCGCGCTTCCTTGAGGAAGCGCTATCTAAAGTCCACCTTATAAAGCGTTATTATATATGTACTTTAGATAGCACTTCTTAAAGGTGTGCCATTTAATCCCTTTTCTGGCGTAGTGTCAACTTTATTTTTCAATTTGACCTAAGAAAATAATACCTATCCTAAGTAATAATATAATGTATTACGTACAATTGTAAAACTCACTGTTCTTAAGTAACGAAAGTAAGACTTGTGAATTTATCATGATAAGGACACAACACAGGGCTTAAACCTTGACATATATATCATGGTGGTTATATATGAATTGGTTGGCTCTTATACTTCATCTCATAAGCTTGCTCAACGAAAAGGTAGTGTAGAAAAAAATATCGAAAATGATGTGAGGGAAAAAGACATACAGAAATTAACTTAAGAACAAAATTAATTTAGATATGAAATGACAAAATTTCCCTGAATTATGTAAAATACATATTTGGATACTTTTGTGTTCCTAAACGTGAATATCACTCAACTTAATTTCTCAATCATGGTTAAACCATGACGTCATTAGAATAGGGTTATCGGAAATGGATCCCGTGCAATCACTTTTTGACGGTAACGAAATTTTGACAATTGATTAAATTTTGTGTAGGATAAATATATTTATAAAAATTGTTGTTTGAGATCCTGACTATAAATTAAGGTAAATGCGTGAATGTATGGAATTTGTGAACATTGGAAATCCGGGTCCTTAGATTTTGACATGTATAAGATTTTCGATAAGATTTGGAGATATTGAAGATAAAGTTGTTAAAAGATTCTATCCAAATCCTAAATTTGAGCTAAATGCAAATTGATTTTATCAATAAAATCAAAGAGTTAGAAACCTAAAAGGTTTTTTGCGATAAAAAAAAAAGGAAGGGACACATAAAGGGCCGAAATAAGTGGTTATGGGTTCGAATCCTGAGTTTTATGTATGAAGAAAACAGGAGGAGAACTCACCTCGTATGTTCAACAGGTTTCCCGACGAAAATTGATCACTGTTAACTGTAATATATATTTCGTACCTATAGAATGATTATAAAAAAAGGGGCTAAAGAAGAGGAGACATGGTGCACACACAAAAATTGGAATTTTAAGAGGCTGCGTGTCTTCTTTAAATTTGTATTAGACGGTCTCTTAAAACGAAGTTTGATTTGGCCTCCTTTGCCGGCTAGATGAATAAGTTTAAAATAAATCTTCACCTATTTAGAAAACAACAACTGGTCAAAACCATATTCTATATATGCGTACTTCCTTTTTCATGTTCACAAAACAAGCAAAATTGGATTTGGATCTACTTTTACTTTTTCGTTTTCTCTCTGATGTTATGAGATAGAAAGACACAAAATCAAGTTTTGATTGACCTCACACATAAAAATAAATTTGTTTTTTTGTCTTTTTTTATCTAACATGAGAGAATAAAAGGAGAGAATTCAAATCCACCAAAATTTTGATTAAACTGTAATAATACTCAGATGGTTGATAGAAATGATGAAGAACAAGCATTATTTGTCATTAATTCCTTTTTTTTTTCTAGAGTATGCTTTCACTCGATAGATGAGAAACTAATCTCCCGAGATACGATCAAACGTCTAAGTGCGAACCCCTCCCAATAATGTTTTTTTTTCATACACACAAATTAAAGGATCGAATCAGGACTACATGCTTAAGGGATCAAAGCCTCTTCTACTTATACCAACACCCATTGCTTAATTCCTCTTTATATAATCACAAATTCAAAATGCATATACCACTTGTCATTAATTTCATTCGAGATTGATTATATTAATAATATATATATCGTTTTGGCTCTATGCCACTATACCAAAATCGTTATTGAAAAATAGAGATAGTTTGAGCTTGATAATATTGCCAAACTGCTAATCATCATGTGAACTATGGCAGCTTGGTTAGAAATTCCATCAACCACGATTATTGTTAATTGATTATTAATCAGTAAATTTTCATATAGTAGTGAAAGTTAAAAATACGTTTGCTGTATTGAATGAGATTTTATATATTCATGACTTGTTATATATACACTAATAAGATGAAGAATTGGGCTCACTGTAAGAGAGCTGTCGCCTTAAGAAGAAGACCAAAGAGAACTCTAAGTAAGAAATGGGATGTTAATATAAAAATAATAACTATCTGCTGGCTTCTTAAAAATGTAAAGTAATGTGAGTCATTCATTTGTGCCTAAGTTAAAGAAATTCATGTGAGCCAACCCCATTAACAACATTTTACTTGTACTTAACATTTTAAAAAGGGTAGTGATGTTCAGTACGAAAGAATTTTCATAGGAAGCCTGACGAATGTATAATATATTTCACATACGCAACCTCTTTCAAATTTTAACCACCGTGTAATGCATTTGATGATTATAAGTATTCGTTACTTTTTTGTATCATGAATTTTCGAACCAAATAGCAATGCTATTTTAAAAAAAATGTCTAAATCTATATGTGTGTTTGAAATGCAATAAAATTAGAAATGATTTGATTTATAAATCAAATTTTGTGTTTGAAATATTAAAGGTAGGAAATGAGTTGATTTCTAAAATTTCATGGATTTCATTCTTTTTTATTTTAAAATTCTATCAAATTTGATATGATTTTATCATAAATAAATAGATTATTTAATTTTTAATAACTACTTCTAATGATCACTCATAGGATTTTTTTTAAAAAAAATGTAAAATAATCAAATCAAATAAATTTTTATTTTAATGAGTTCCAAACATAAAAAATAATTTTAAAATCAATTCAAATTTTATTTTTTAAGATAAGTACCAACATAAAATTTGATTTCTAAATCAAATCAAATCAATTTATTTTTAACTTTAATTGACTCTAACCACTATCAATATCAATTTGAACTTATCATTTTATTTAAGAAATTGATGCCATAATCTATATGAAAATACAAAATTACTCAGCCAGATGTGTCATGTCTTGTGGACATATAGCAATAACGATGTTGATACCGTGATATTTTTCGTTGGAATAATAAAGGTGTTGATCTTCTTATCTTTTTAGAGTCGAGATCAGTCCATATTAAATGTTAAATATTTCATTTATATCAATTTTTAATTATTGATTTTGATTTGATATAACGATTTAAACATAATAGTTTAATTAAAGAGAAAATAATTAAAAGTAACATAAATGTAAAGAAAAAATAGAATGTATATTTAATAAAGAAAGATTTTAAGTATCTTCAACTTTAATAAAATTATAATATTAATTTAGTAAATATTTTATGTTTTAATTTATAAATATTTACTATTTTATTAACTAAAAATAGATAAAAGAATATTTTATTAAAAATGCATATCAATTTTTTAAAGTGTAACGTTATTTTACAAAAAAAATGCAGATTTTTTACTAAAAATTTTATAACAATTATTTATAAATTAATTTTTGTGCATTAAAAATTAATACGTAAAAAATCAAAAATGGAGATTCTTTTACTAAAATTTTTATAATAAATATTATTTTTATTAGTAAAATATTTTTATAATTTTTTATCTGTATTATATGTACATAGAAAACTATAGTTAATTTTATTATTCATCAAATTAAAAAATTATGAATAAAAAATAAAAAATTTAGCAAATATTATTAAATTTTAAATGCTGAAAAAATACTATAAAACTTTTAGTAAAAAATGTGCATTTTTTGGGAAACAAGTTGCAACGTTATTTACAACTTACAAAATAATACACTATTAATTAAAAATTATTTGCATTTTTTTGTAAAAGTACCAGGTGACTAACATGCCAATTGATTTTTTAATTATTTTTTTAAAATATAAATTTAATAATATTTGCTACGTTTTTTTTTTATTTTTTATGCATTATTTTTAAATTTTATAAATAATAAAATTAGCTGTAGATATAACACAAATAAAATTTAATAAAATTATTTTACTGAAAAAAATAATCTGAATTTTTTTTAAATATTTAATATATTAAAACATTTAATATTTCAAAATTATAAAAAATATTTAATTAATGATATCAAATATATAGAAATTAGAATATATATTATTTAATAAATAAATACTATAATTTACACCACCAAAAAGAAAAGCACAAAAAAATACTATACTTTTTCAAAAAAATTAAGCATATAAATTGTATATTTTAATTAAAAAAACAAAATATTATAATTTTAGACAAAACAATCTTTTTAATAAAAAAAATTAGATCGGTATCATTAATAAAATGTTCTTCTTATTGACAAAAAAAAATAAAATAAAATGTTCTTCCATCCATTTTTATTTAACAAACTAATTTATAATTTTAATAAATTCAATATACTCATAATATTTTTTCATTAAATATATTCTATTTTTCTCTTCACTTTTATATTCTTTTTAATTATTCTCTCTTCAATAAAGTTGGTAAGTTTAAGCCGTTAGATCAAATTAAAATCAATTATTAAAAATTAATATAAAAGAAAAGTTTGACACGTGATATCAAGAAATTGGATTAGGATTCCCTGCAGTAAGATATCTCTATCTCTCTTTATTTATACTCTTTTGCTATTTTTAAAAAAAAAATAAATCAAAAGTTAAAAATATAAAAAAAATAAATACAATAATAATAAATTATACAAATGCGTTGAAGGTGTAAACTCCCTACCACTGGGGAATTCGGATCCCAAGAAATCGTGTCTCATCTTTTGTTTTTTTGATAGGACACAGAACAATAACACTAAGCAAGCGAAAGGAAGAAAGAGAATCTGTGAGCAAAATCTGCTCAACTTCAGGGGGAGGGTGTCGTCCAGCTCTTGAACCCCTCCGAGCCCAATGCACTCACCTTTGGCAGTACATGTTGATCTTCTTATCTCTGTATTAGTCGGTGTGTGTTGTTGACTCCGCTAGATAGTGTTAAAAGAGAGAGAAACAAAAAAACACTATAAAACCTATATTATTCTGAGGAACAATTGGGGTAGAGATTCAATGTCTGTTTATGGTAGATTTTATAAAGCTAAAATCATGTCGACATCACGATCGGAGAAAAGTCATCTACATAACTTTAATAATAATTATTTTAAAAAATATTATTTTTATATTTATATTAAAAATAATCTTAATCAAACAGATGCTTTGTCACTCTGTCTAAATTCGGCCGATGAATAGCGTGATGGATTTGTGGACTCATGCATAAGACATTGTGAATTGCTGTACAGTAAAACATGTCCTGTTTTTCCCTAAACATAAAATTATCATATTTCTTAGGATAAAAAAATTAAATCTATTTTAAGAAAATATCCTCTCTTTTTCTCGTCTATCTCACATTTTTACAGACGGCGACAGGAGTGGTTTTGGATCATTTTGGCCTAAAACCACCTATTTACTTCGTTTTTTCTTTTCTATTCTTTTCATAAGTGAGTTTTTTATATAGATCTGATTCTTTTGTGTGGGTTTTCCACATAGATCTTGATCTTTTTGTGTTTTTTTCCTTGTTCTTTGTAGTCTTGGTGTGGTTTTGTTTGGTTTCCCGTCTTGATGCGGTACTGTTTGATTCTCGTCTTGGTGTGGTGTTCGTTTGTTCTAGATTGACAGATCTGTTTCGATCTATCACATATTTGATTAAGACTTGGGTCTCAATGCTACAGATCTGGAAGCATGAGTATTCCGGTGACTTTGATGGTGTCACTTTTATAGGCAATTTGACTTTATTGTATTATGCTTTTAACCCGGATGCTGTGAGTTTGTTCGCAGTTTCATCCTTTTCGGTTTTAGCAATTTGGATCTGTATTGTCATCGATATACTCTATCAATTTGAATGAATGAATGTCTTTCCTTATTAAAAAAAAAACTAAATCTATTTTCTTTTATTTCGTAAATACGTTTATAATTTTGAAACTCTTATTTTTTTCAATAATGATATTGAGTACGAAATGATTTTCGTACTTCCATACAAATACATTTTTTTATTAACCCTTTTATTTGACTTCCATTTATACCAGCGACTAGGATGGGCATGGATACGGATCGACCCGCGAACCTGGTGTACCCAATCCAACCCAACCCACAAATACTGGGTTGGTTCGGGTTATTGGATTGGGTTGATTTCTAAATAATTAGACCCATAGCTTATGGATTGGATGCTGGGTCCAAAGATTGTAAACCCACTCAACCCAACCCAACCCACATATTGAGAGGAATATTTAAGCCCAGCTACTGGAGCGTGGAGTGACTCTTCTATCTTGTATTTGATGACTCTTCTTTAATACTCAGCCGCCTAAATTGGAGTGACCATTTTTTGGTTACATGAGCAGAAATAGTTTGAAGACATGCAGAAATAGCTTGAAGACATAGTCAGTGAAATTGTTTAGGAATTGTTTGAAGATATTATTATTTTTTTGATTTCACTTGTTTGTTTAATTTTGATGGATATTGTGCTCCAAATTGAAGTTGTATGCTTCATTTTTGTATTTGGAAGTTCAAATTAATGCATTGGTAATATTTTTCTTCCCTATTTTTCCCCATTATTTGCTTTTGATAAAAACAAAATAATTTACTATCAAATCCGATCACCCGATGCAAACCAACTCGTATGAGGTTGAGTTGGGTTACATGAAATTTTTTGAAGAAACCGATCCAACCCAACCCATATTTATTTGATTGGGTTGGATCTTTAAATGTACCAAAATCAACCCAACTCAACCCATACCCACCCCTACCTGCGATTATTTCTGATGAACATCATGTTTGATTGATGTATTTTTATTTTGTGGGCTTTCATCTCGTACCATATAGCGGTACTGTATTTTTTTTTTGTCTACTCAAAGTCTCAAGCGAATATACAACTTTCAAGTAAAAATATACTGCATTATATTAAAGTATAAGTTTAATTGTTATATATTGATAATGTAAATTTTTTGTATAGATATCCAATAAAAAATATCACATCAATTAAAAGAAAAATTAACACTTATCCTAATTACTTTAAAAATTATTCATATTATGATTGGTTATTAATTGATAATAGAAAAAAAAATTACATTATTAATACATAATAACAATTATAATCTTAAAATATTAATCGCGAATTACGGACGGCAGCCATTGTTCATGAATTGGCTGGATGTGTTAGAACAGAGATCCCCCTGTTTTTCGGAATATGTTTGTAAAATATCTAACTACCTTAATTCCCTAGTTCGAGTTTTATTTTAAAAAAAAAAAAACAAAAAGCAAACGAGTGGATCTGGTCGGTGCCAAAATGAATGCACATTGCAGATTGCACATTGATTTTCTTCACACCAGAAGTCTTGACCTGATGACAGATGGGTCCTAGAATAAAAATGACATGGAGATGGTTGATTCTAGTGGAACCGTTGCCGGCCACGTTTAAAAGTGAGATGATACGTTACAATATGATATATTTCAGAGCAGGTGAAGCGAGGTTTGGCGTTTTTTTTTTTTCCATGTTTGATTGAAATTTTTCTTGCAAACCTCGATAATTATTTTTAAAGTTATAAGAAAGAAAATTATATAAAGAAAGAAAGAAAATTATATAAAAAGAGTTTTTCCCAACATGAGTATTGAAATTTTTAATTTTTTTTATCAAAAATCCTTTCAAAAATAGCCCAAAGATAGATCTTTTTTATTCTTAATAACAAAGATCTGAATTAAAGACTAGGCAGGTCTATAGGCAATATACACACGAACACTTCTTCATTAAAAACAAATTAGATGTAAAGGATACTATTTTTAAATAAATAATTAACAATTTTTTTGCTGAAATAAATAATTAACAATGAACAATATTCAAGAATTATCTTCATATATTTTGTTTTGAAGCATGTCCTAGGGCTTTTCAACGCAGTAAGCAAGAGCGTATGAAAAGTGTAACATCACATCTAAAATGACACTCGTTTTGGAATTTTCTCTGGAAAGCTCTTAAGCCTACCAGGCTAGTGGCTAACCACTCCCAAAAGTTAAAAACGCGTAACACACGGGAGAAACCTTTTCTGTAAATGATAAACTTTTAAATTTTCCTAAAAACACATGTTTTTCTGTTTTGGTAATAAACACTTGTTTTTTTATAACCTAAAAACACTTTTTACATGATATTCATCCGATTTTTATTATAAATAAAATTTAAATGAAATATATATATTAAAAAAAATTAATTAATCTCATTTAATATTATTAAAAAAATTAAATATATTACTTAAAATAAATTTCATAAAAAACATCAATTTTTATTAAATATGTTTCATCATTAAATAAGATAAAAGTATTTGAAATTTGATCAAAAATTTTAAAATTTTTTTTTAAAACAAACATGACATAATATTTTAACATAAATTGCCATTAGTACTACAGCAATGAAAAGTCTCGCACAATAAGTATTACTTTTTATTACATTCATAAACAAATACCTAAACTTTTATCATTACCAATATTTGAATGAGATCGAAGAATTCAGATATCATAACATGGGATGGGAGGATCCATTTGGCTGGATAATATGCAGCTTTTGATGAATTATTATTATAAATTAAAATCTGTAATTTTTTACAATTTAGATAATGATTTTAACCAGTGACACTGCAATTTGAAATATAGAGTGAAGCACAACCAACATGAGAAGGCAAATAGAGCATTAGCATAACACAGTACACAACTATTAAAACAAACAGTCATAGATATTCTTATTGCATCATCCTTAAAACACCACATTACAATCACACATTCAAAAGCATACGACAACCGAGATAAACCCATAATTATAGTTCCATACAAGACAACCCAAATAACAAACCGAACCAATAGCAACAGGGTCTCACATCTCTCTGGCCTCCGGGGAAACACTTTGACAAATGTCCCGTAAAACCGAACGAGTCACCAACAGCCACGTGTACAGCCCCTTTATTTATTAGTAGTACCGGCCACACGAGATCAAACCCTGATTATTAATTAATTTTATTTATTTATATTGCAAGGACTAGACCGGGAACGGATTTCCCGACCCGGTTCGAGACGCTACTCTCCCAGACACAAGGGAACCGACCCGATTCAGAACCCGCCTGAACAATCTCCGAATCAGAATCGGAATCAGAATCTCCGATACGAGTGACGGTGAGGGAAGTGTTGAAATACTCCCTGACCTGAGTAATTATCCCATCCGTGACGGTCCACGCGTGCACCCACGAGATGTTTCTGCTGACGTCACAGCCTTCAACGATAACGGTGTTACCGAAGGAGACGACGGATTGAGGAACGAAACGGAAATCGTTATCTGTGGCGATGTCGCCGGTGAGCATGCGCATCAAGAACTGGTAAGAGGGGGGACCATGGAACCACCACTCGAGATCTGAGGCTACGATTTTAACGACTGCGTCGGCGTCACGAGAGTTTAAGGCGTCATATAGAATGAGAACCAGCTTCTGATTGCTGGAATCACCGTCTTCCGAAGAGTTAGCCAGTTCTTGAAGGGTGAGAAAGGGAATTAGAGGTTTCTAGAGGAGAAAAAAGTGATTTTCGGTTTGGAATAAGCAAAAAAGTTTTGATTGGGAGACATGGAATGAGTGGGATTTTATAGGAGGAAGGGTGAGAGGATATATGGTTTTGATAAGCTGTGGTTGGTACTAATTGGAGTTTGTTGTGTTGGCGAATTGACGTTAGGAGAGATGTTGAATGCGTGTTGACGTGGTGGTTACTTATTGGGGAGTTTTAAATAGAGTATGGACTTGGGAATAGGATATGATACTTATTTTTAATAATGTTATTTCTATTTTTAGACTTTTTTCTTTAGAAAAAAATTTAAATTAATCTTTTGCTTTTAAAAATTTAATTCGAATTTTTGAAAAGTAAAATAGAATTCGAGTCTAGAAATAACATTATTGCTATTTGTTTTGATGGATTTTACGTATTAATCATTGGTAGAGATGACAAGGGTTATGATAGGATATGAGTAGGGTATTAGTATAATAGTATCGTTTTTATATTTGTGTTTTAAAAAAATATCTGTATCTCTATCCATATCCGCATGGGTAGCAACTTTAACATTTATACTCTCACTCGTTGGCTATGTAAGTATCCATACCTGTATTTTAATATAAGAAATATGCATATATTTGAAAACATGATAGAAAATTTGTATTGTGAACAGAGAAAGGCATAAATATGTAACACAAATTTGGTCATTCTAGTATCTCTCACATTATACATATACATCATGATATATCTAATATTAAAATGCAAAAATTTTTGATAAAAAAAGACTTTATGAATTAAAAAGAAAAGACTTTAGCACAATAAAAAAAGATAAGACTTTATGAAAAAGTGATGTGGTTAAAATATTTAACAGCGACCAATCTCGTATCGGGAGAGTTGAAAGCGTGACTCTCCCCAAGGAAAAGAATAGAAGTTTGATTCTTGGAGTGGTCCAGTTGAAATGCAGCCCGATCCTGTATGTAAAAAATCAAACGTCCGTTGATGTCGAACCGATGACCAGTCTCATAGCCAGTCCAAAGGATCAAAACTATAGGAAAACCTTGGTGGACCCACTAGAGAGTCAAAGACTATAATTACGGTAAGTTTTAAAAAAAAAACTAAAAAGTGAAATTTTTAATTTTTTCAATAATTTTTTTTTTAACCATTGTCCTAACAAGGTCTTTAATCATATTAAATCTACATTTAAATTTATACATGTCTCCTTAAGTACCATTTTTCTCAAAATAAATGTAAGGGTAGATGAACGAAGCTACTTTTTTAAAAAGAAATAGATTATGAGGAAACTGTATAAGAAGTTTTTATTGTTATTATTTTCTGCTTTTTTATTAAATAATTTTTAATTTTAATTTTATTTATAACCATTAATCAAAAAGTTTAATAATGAGTAGATAATCATTTATTATAAAGTAAATATAAGAAAAAATACGAGAAAAAGGGAGTGGAAGCCTTTCAGTGTAAGGATATAATAATAGGTGAATTCTTCGATATTCCAATGATAATTTTATCTATTCTAAATAATTCAATCAAATGATAAAAATCATATGAATTAATTGCTTAACATAATCTATTTAATTGAAATAGTATATTCTCATTAGATCGCATAATTTTTACTCAAAATTATTAGAGCTATGACAGAATGCACCATAATAATATTCAATGTTCTTTTGGGTGAGTCTTGAGGGAAGATATGGCAGGGTTGAACGAAGACACAGTCAAGACAACTTCTTTGACCAATCAATTAATGATTTGTTTGGTTTGATCATTTTTAAAAATATGTTTGGTTGAGTTTAGTGAAAATATTTTCACTAAAAATATTTTCTGAATTAGATCCAAATCTGAAAATAAAAAATAGTTGTTTTCAATATTTTTATTCCTAGATTTTTCAAAATAGGAAATGAAAACAGAAAACAGGAAGTCTAAGGGCCTGTTTGGTTTGTCTTTTCATTTCGTGTTTTCATTTCCTGTTTCTATTTTCTGAAAATTGTTTCCATTTTCAAATTTTGAAAAAATTGAAAACGTGTTTGTTTTGACTTCCAATTTTCTATTTTCATTTCCTATTTTCAAAAATTTGGGAATAAAAATACTGAAAATAACTTTTTTTTATTTTCAGATTTGGGTCCAATTCAGGAAATGTTTTTGGTGAAAACATTTTCACTAAACTTAACCAAATGCATTTTCAAGCTCATTTTCTATTTTCATTGAAAATGAAAACAGGAAATGGTCAAACCAAACAGGCTCAAAACAAACACATTTTCAAATTTTTCAAAATTTGAAAATGAAATAATTTTTAAAAAATAGAAATAAGAAATAAAAACAGAAAATAAAAATACAAACCAAACAAATCCTAATGGGCTTGGGTGGTCACGATTTGCATGTCACTTCCTTACGCTAACTAGTTTTGCATAACTTTGTCCGTTGGTGGAAAAATAAAATATCAAATTAAATTTTTTTCCTGCACGAGATCAAATTATTTTTACCTGAGTAAAAATGTAAAATGTCAAACTAAGAGTATATCAAGCTTTAATTAAAGTGAGTTATAATCTTGATGTATTTTAAGTAATTAAGGATAAATATAAATTTATTGTCTCATTTTGCAATTTTGAGTGATGGTCCTAAATATGAGTGGGATGGACAACCATTAGGATCCCATTTTTTGGGGGCATCAAAGTAATTTTTTTACTTAGTATCCCCTCTAGATTCAATTATAAACAAAAAATGATCAAATGTGGTGAACTTAAATATAAGCAAATGTCAACTAATCTATCGATATTTAATGTTATTTTTTCAAAAACACCCTTAAGTTATTAATTCATTAATGTTGTAAGCACCGTTATGATTAAGGGTACTTCAGTAAATGTATTTACTTTTTTATATAAAACCAAGAAAATTAAATGCACTTAACTATCATTCTAAATCAGTGTGCAAGTAGGTATTTTTGTTTATAATTGAGTCCGGAAGGAATAGTAAATACAAATAAATAAAAATTTTATATTTATTAAAATTATATACAAATATGATAATTCTTATGATATTGATGGTGAAATTCTATTTGAAAAATTAAAAGTCATTTGAGAGGTTTTAACAGTTGAATCAAAATCAAGCTATATGATATCGAAATCTTTGAAGACATTTAATTATTTTCCTAATGCATGCACGACTTGTAAAATAATATTAACTATCTCTGTTACTGTTTCATCTGCTGAAAGAAGTTTTTCTGAATTGAAATTGTTAAAATCTTATTTGTGATATACTATGTTATATGATAGGTTAAGTAGTCTTATTTTGATTCCTATTAAAAATGATTTTTTAAAGAATCGTAATTATGAACGGATTATTAATGATTTTGCAACAAAAAAATATAAAAATAATAATATTTAAATAATTACAAACACACCACTTTTTTGATTTATCTAAGACATCCAAAATCTAAGGACCGACCTGCCGCGTACTTTAGGATAGCTTTATCTAAAAATAAAATATCACCACACGAAAAATAGGATAGGGTCTCTTTATCGGATCTGTATTTCTTATATTAAAGGATTTCATGCACATTTACACATTTATCTTAACGTACAATTAGAATCTCATACGATTATTTTTGTATTAATAAATTTATTTACACAAAAATTAATTTATAATTGGAATATGGTGGGTGAGAATCATTTCCATTTACCTTAAGGACACATTAACGTGTACAAGTTACGTTTATATAAATTTTAGAATTTTTTTCAATCGCGTGTACTGTAGTTAAATTTTGATGATTCTCAATTGCGTTTTTTAAATACGAATGTTGACAATTTTATTTTAAAATAATTTGTTTGAGACTTATATTTGGAAAGTTTTAAATTCATCATCTATATGTGAGAGATTCATTTGCATTATTATAAATCATTTTACACTTATACTCATCATCAATTATTGATTTTATTTTCATCCAACGTCGACGTTTGTGATTTTAACTTCAAAAATGATTTTACATTGTTAGATGAAAATAAAATCAACAACTGAAGATGCAAGTGAAAATGACATATATTGATGTAAACGAATCTCTCATCTTGTATATATATATATATAAAATCACTCACTTAGTGATCCACCAGTGGCCTCTATAATGGGTGGATCACTAGCCATAATTAAACTACACCCTTGGCATTACCTTTGTGGATCATTATTAAGGTGAGTTTGTCTCTAAAGTAAGAAAGTGAGATTATATCCATCATTGATTTGATAAAATATATAAAATTCCGAACTTACTAAATGATCTCAATATAAATATTTTATCACTTTCTCACTTTAAAAATAAACTCGCTTTAAAGAAACTAAATCCCATATTGAGATCTCGGTTGAGGATGAAGTTATTGATATTTTAATTTTTATTCATATTTTTATTTATTAATTAAAATTTTATAAATAAAAAATTAGAATTATGATTAATTAACAGAGAATATGAGTAAACAAGTGAGAATCTTGATAATATTACTTTAATAGAATGTAATTGAAATGGTGTTTTGTCCTTCTTTTGAAGGAATGATGTTTTTTCTTCAGTTAATGTTTGCTCGAGAAAGAAGTTATTTTTAAGTTGCATGATAATTTTATTATATTTGTATTATTTTAAATTTAAATCTAAATAAATAAACGTTAAATCAAACATGTTCTAAATAGTTAAAAAAGACGTTACCTTTTATACATGTTTATAATAAGAGGAGACCATGATGAGAGCTTTTCTAAAATCACGAATTAAGTCAATTTAGACTGACGAGGACTAACACTATCTAGGCAATATAGCATAATGGTTGACAGGGATAAAGCACTATCTAGGATAGGAGACCTTAATTATCACATTATGTACTATTTATAGGCAAATTAACCTTTTTGAAGTTATGGTCAAGCTAGTACTAGTTAGTTCTACATATAGGAGAGATTAATTATCAATCAATCTATGTGCCATTTATAGGCAAACTAGCCTTTTTGACGTTATGGACTAGCTTTTGAAGTTATGGACTAGCTAGTACAAGTCCTATAGATTATATTTTCCACACTAAAGGTTGGTACGAAAACAATAAAAATTAACTATTTATTTACATTTAAGTTGAGTATAATTACATTAACAATCCTCCTCCCCCCCTTTTTCTTATCACTTTTTTCCAAACATAGAAGATTTGATTTTGACAGCAACACTAATGTACAGTACAACAATCTCGAGTATAAAAATGGCCAGTGTTTTCTTAATCAAATTAGTGTTATTTTTTAAATTATTTATGAAAGTAAGTCATTTTTGAAATATTTTATCAAAATGAGATAATTTTTGCAATGTTGGATTTTTTATTTTTTTCATGCCAATGTGAAAGGCATCCATGTGAGGCATTCGTGACGTCAGATGGACTAGCATCTTTCATTATTTAAAAAGATTGACATGTGGTACACTATGATTGAGAGAATTCAAATTAAAAAAAGAATTATAGCTTTGATGGGAGTGCGCCGCATGGCGCAATCCCCATAGGAGGCACCACGTGTCATGACCGGCCGAAAGTGAAGACTCTTTTTTCCCTTTCAAGTCTCTCAAACATACTTAATTCGTCTCATTCAAAGTGAAGGATTACATTCAATACTTACTCACAATAATGAATAGAATATAATATCTCCGAGCAAACAAAGAAAACGTAAATTACAAAGTTCTGTTAAAAACTATAAACAACATAAAACACCACAATATAAACCCATTTTGAAATTTACCACATGACATACAAGGTTTCCAACGGCTCCAAGCAAGGATACATGAGATGGCTCTACTAATTCATGCAATTAAAATATTAAATGTGGGGTGAGTCCCCCGACTCGGTGAGAGAGTTACTCCCAAGCAAATGCAACCCCACAAAGTCAGGTACGAAACTAAATCACACAATCATGCCAAGACTAAGTTAAGCAACTGGATAGTCATTTCCAAATTACACATCACAATCATCAAGTCATATCCAATAGTGTCATAAATAAATAAAACATTAAGTGGACGTCTTGTCTTTGAGAAGAGTATATGTGGAATAACTTGCATTAACTTAATAACTTTATTCTCTTATAAGCAGGGTTGCTAACTCAATGGTAGAGTACTCGGCTTTTAAGCGCGACTCAATTTTTTACACATTTCTATGAAGCAATTAGTTCGTCCATACCATCGGTAGAGTTTGTAAGACCACGACTGATCTAGAAAGGAATGAATGGAAAAAGCAGCATGTCGTATCAATACAATGACAAATAAATAAAAATTCATTCTTATTGGATATGTTCTGCTCATCAAGACGTCAATTAGTGCGTTTCCTGTATCAATTTTTTTCTCTCAAAATGGGAGACGCTAGTTAACGAAGCGCCGGGAGATACACCACTTGGAGTAACCTCTTCCATGTTATAGCATGAAAACTGTTGAAACAGATCCACAAGTGTTGAAAAGAAAACATGCAACCTGTAAAAGATTAACAAAACTGAAACCAGTAATATGTTCAAGACAAACGAAAAACTAAAACAGTAAGAACAAAAGAAACCAGAGGAAGAAGAACACCAAGAATTTTTAACCCAGTTCAGAGCTTTGCTCCTACGTCTGGGGGACTGAATCCGACTTAGAAGATCCACTATATGAATAGATGATTACACTTCATGAGCATTGCTCAGATCTCTCAAGAGTTCCCAATGTGCCTCATAGTGTGTTTCCCTTTCTACTCTCTCAGTGGCACATAGCACCCTTTCTCTCTTTTTCCTCTCTGTGATTTCAATGCTCCAGACCCACCTACTCTCCTAATTAGAGCTTTTATAATACAGCCCTTAACAGAAGTTGTTACAACAGTTAAACAGAAATTACAACCCTTAACCACCTAACAAACTACAAAGTAAATGGGCTAAACATAACAGAGACCGAGCAAGTATACTGACAGGTAAATGGGCCGAACCAGTGCAGTAAGTAATGGGCCAAACTTGCAGTACCAAAGTCCAACAATTCTCCACCTTGATACAAAGAGTTTCGCTGCTAGGATCTTCATCAGTACAGATTCAATGAGTCCAAAAATCCATCACCAATCAACATGGACTCTTAGCAAGTCCAAACACAGTTTGAATTTGCTAAGAATGACAGGTTTAGTAAGCATATCAGCAGGGTTCTCAGATGTATGGACTTTCACCACCTTGACCTTGCCTTTTTCAACAATGTCCCTTATGAAATGCAGTATTACATCAATATGCTTAGTTCTTTCGTGATACATCTGATTCTTGCACAAGTGAATGGCACTTTGGCTGTCACAGTGTATGCAAACTGTTTCCTGGTTTAAACCAAGTTCAGAAACTAAGCCTTGAACCCACAAAGCTTCCTTCACAGCTTCTCCCAGAGCAATGTACTCTGACTCAGTGGTTGAGAGAGCCACTATGGGCTGTAATGAAGCTTTCCAGCTGACAGTATTCCCAAAAAGAGTAAAAACATAACCTGTGAGGGATCTTCTTTTGTCTAAATCCCCTGCATAGTCAGAATCAACAAAGCCTTGAACATGCATAGCAGAATTCTCATTTCTGCAGTACACCAAACCAGTATTTTGAGTCCCCTTTAGATACCTTAGAACCCACTTGACAGCTTGCCAATGATCCTTGCCAGGATTACCCATAAACCGACTAGTAACACTGACTGCTTGAGCAATATCCGGTCTACGGCACACCATGGCATACATAACACTGCCTATGGCACTAGCATAGGGAGTTTTCTTCATGTATTCCTTTTCTTCAGGTTTGGTAGGTGACTGAGCAGAAGACAACTTGAAGTGTGGAGCCAAAGGTAGACTAACCGACTTGGCATCACCAAGATTAAACCTCTTCACAACCTTGTTTAGATAATTGTCTTGGGAAATGATTAATTTCCCTCTGTCCCTGTGCCGAATCAATTCCATGCCCAAAATCTTCTTTGCCGGTCCTAAATCTTTCATATCAAATTCCTTCCCAAGCTGTCACTTAAGAAGTTTAATTTGATCCATATCTTTACATGCTAATAACATATCATCCACATACAATAAAAGATAAATGTTGTATCATTCGACAATTGCTTGAAGTAAACACAAGAGTCATGCCTACTTCTAGCAAAGATTATGTTTTAGCATGAAAGAGTCAAACCTCAAATACCACTGCCTTGGTGATTGTTTGAGCCCATCGAGTGCTTTCTTTAGGTGACAAACCCAACCTTCTTTGCCTTGAACTTCAAACCCGGTTGGTTGCTGCATGTGGATAGATTCTTCTAGATCTCCATGGAGGAAAGCAGTCTTAACGTCCATTTGCTCAAGTTCCATGTCAAACTGAGCAACAATGGATAGAAGTATACGGATGGATGAATGTTTGACCACAGGAGAAAATATATCATTGTAGTCTATACCTTCCTTCTGGGTAAACCCCTTAGCTACAAGTCTTGCCTTGAACCTAGATGGTTCAACTTCCGGAATTCCTTCCTTTTTCTTGAAGATCCACTTGCTTCCAACAATTTTAACACCCTTGGGCCTAGGAACTAGAACCCATGTATTGTTCTTCTCAAGTGAATTTAATTCCTCTGTCATAGCTAGCATCCATTTCTGATTTTCCTTCCCTTTCACAGCCTCTTCAAAGCTTCTAGGTTCATCACTGTTTAGCTCTTCCGCTGCTTGAAGAGCATAGCTGATCATGTCAGCATACCCATATCTTTGTGGCTCCTTTTTGTCCCTTTTTCCCCTGTCTCTGATCAGCATGTAGTCCTGAAGACTATTCGGTCCAGCTTGTTCAGATTCTGTTTCTACTGCAGTTTCAAAAGCTTCTGCAGTAATAGTGGGACTCTCAGGTTCAGTCTCAGGTTCAGCATCATCTTTCCTTGAATGCTCCACCTCGAGTTCAAACCTCTCCAACTCCCTTTGATCATAAGCTTGATCAGCATGAGTTCTTTGAGATTTGAATAACTCATTTTCATCAAATTTAACATCCTCGGAAATGATGCACTTCCTTTCCTCTGGGCACCAAATTCTGACTCCTTTTATACCTGCAGGATAACCAACAAAAATACCTTTCTTTGCCCTTGGGACAAGTTTACCCTCATTAACATGCAAAGCAGCAACACAACTAAAAACTTTTAAATGATTGTAATTAGGCAATTTTCCAGACTATATTTCTTGAGGGGTTTTAAGGTTGATTGCAGTAGAAGGAGTTAAATTTATCAAGTAACAGGCAGTGTGAATAGCCTCCCCCCAGAATTTAATAGGCATTCCAGCATTAGAAAGTAAACACCTCATTCTTTCAAGCAAGGTTCATTCATTCTTTCAGCCAAACCGTTTTGTTGAGGAGTGTTTCTAACAGTTTTATGCCTATTAATACCATGAGCTTTACAAAAATTTAAGAACTCAGCTGAACAATATTCAAGCCCATTATCAGTCCTTAGATTTTTAATTTTCCTATTAGTTTGAGTTTCAACCAGAATTTTCCATTCCTTAAAAGTTTTAAAAGCTTCATCTTTACCTTTTAAGAGATATACCCAAAGTTTTCTACTATAGTCATCAAGAAAGGTTACGAAATACCTGTTTCCACCATGAGAAAGGATTCTGGTAGGCCCCCAAAGGTCGCTATGAATGTAGTCAAGTATGCCTATTGTGCTATGCTGTCCCACAGAAAACTTGACTCTATGCATCTTACCAAAAATGCAGTGTTCACAGAATTTTAGATCACCAATGCTGTCTCCACCAAGCACACCAGTTTTTCCTAGTAATTGCAGCCCTCTTACGCTGATGTGGCCTAGTCTTTGATGCCATAGACTAGTTTTGTCTATGACAGAAGTAGCAGTGTCAGCATTCTCAGTGATAGCATGACCCTTCAGAATGTAAATGCCTAGCTCCCTGTATCCCTTCATGACCACAAGAGATCCCTTTGTAACTTTCAGAATTCCATTGTCAGCTTTGTAGGAGCACCCAGACTCTTCCAACATACCCAGAGAAATCAAATTTCTCTTTAGCTCAGGTACATATCTGACTGAAGTCAAGATCCTTTCTGTGCCATCTTCAAACTTTAGTTTGATTGACCCAATGCCTACAACCTTGCACGCTGTATTATTTCCCATGACTACCTTTCCTCCTTCAACCTCTCTATAACCAAGAAACCATTCCTTATTAGGGGTCATATGAAATGAACACCCAGAATCAAGGACCCAATGGTCTTTGGTAATAGTAGAAGTAGCCATTAAGACTTCAGAGTCTATGTAACCCTCTGAAGCAATTGAAACACTCCCTACTTCATCATCAGTATCAGATTTCTTCTTGAACTTCCTCTCGGGGCAATCTTTCTTGAAGTGACCCTCCTTCTTGTATTGAAAACACCTCTTCTTGGACTTGTCTTTGTCTTTAGATTTGTTCTTGTTCTTCAGCTTTGACCCTTTCTTCTTAGCCCATCCTTTTGTGAACAATCCCTCCCCACTGCTATCTTCCTTTCCCTAGGATTTCCTCTTCATTTCCTTAGAGATGAGTGCTGATTGCACATCATCTAAGGATAAAGAGTCCTTCCCATAGATCAGAGTATCGCTCAGATTTTCATAGGTGCTGGGCAGTGAACTAACCAGAAGCAAGGCTTGGTCTTCATCGTCTATCTTTACATCAATGTTCTCAAGATCTAATATGATCTTGTTGAACGTATCCATGTGTTCTTCAACGGATCTCCCAGCTTGCATCTTGAAGGTGTAGAGACGCTGCTTTAGGTATAGCCGGTTGGCTAGTGACTTAGTCATGTACAAGTTTTCAAGCTTGAGCCAGATCGCTGCGGCCGTCTTCTCTTTTGAGACCTCCCTCAGCGGTTTGTCTCCGAGACTCAAGATTAGGGCGCTGTGAGCTTTGTCCAAGAGAGCTTTCTCCTCCTGATCTGACAGAGTTGCAGGTAGCCCTTTGTCACCAGCGAGAGCCTCACCCAGTCCTTGTTGAACCAGTAATGCTCTCATCTTGAGCCGTCATAGACCGAAGTCGTTCTTGCCAGTGAATTTCTCCACGTCGTATTTTGTAGACGCCATTCCTTCAAGATCAGCAAAACTGGCTCTGATACCAGTTGTTGAAACAGATCCACAAGTGTTGAAAAGAAAACACGCAACCTGTAAAAGATTAACAAAACTGAAACCAGTAATATGTTCAAGACAAACGAAAAACTAAAACAGTAAGAACAAAAGAAACCAGAGGAAGAAGAACACCAAGAATTGGTAACCCAGTTCAGAGCTTTGCTCCTACGTCTGGGAGACTGAATCCGACTTAGAAGATCCACTATATGAATAGATGATTACACTTCATGAGCATTGCTCAGATCTCTCAAGAGTTCCCAATGTGCCTCACAGTGTGTTTCCCTTTCTACTCTCTCAGTGACACATAGCACCCTTTCTCTCTTTTTCCTCTCTGTGATTTCAATGCTCCAGACCCACCTACTCTCCCAATTAGAGCTTTTATAATACAGCCCTTAACAGAAGTTGTTACAACAGTTAAACAGAAATTACATCCCTTAACCACCTAACAAACTACAAAGTAAATGGGCTAAACATAACAGAGACCAAGCAAGTAAACTGACAGGTAAATGGGCCGAACCAGTGCAGTAAGTAATGGGCCAAACTTGCAGTACCAAAGTCCAACAAAAACAATAAAAGAATTCGACATGGCAAAAATCACTCTATTTTGTTAAATAATTGGAAAGTATCCGTATTTGATAAATAGTTTGAAAAAATAACAGTAGTTTGCTGGAAAAAAAAAAAGCCGAAAAATTGCCTAACATCATATTATTATTATTGACTATATAGTAATATTTCTGCGGACAAATGGTCTATACAAAGTACTTTCTCGTCAACGCTTATCGCTATTGATATTATTAGACTACAGTGTACAGCACACTATTTCAGAGGAAGTTTTTTAGTGTGGTGCCCTTTGGTAAAAGGATCATCCGTGATCCTTGGCTTTACCTACTGTATTGGGTTAAAGTGGATTTGTAAGTAAAAGTAGCCGGACATAGGGGTTAAGTAAATACCAATCCTTGTTTTTTCTGAATAAAATATCCCCCCCAATTAGATTAATAATTATAAAATATTCTATTTTATCTTATTTTTGTAAAAATAGTATCTTTTATTTTCTTATTCATGAATTTTAAAAAATAAAAATTTATGATAATTTTATAATTAGGATTTAATTGGTATACACCGTCGGTGTAAAGATTTTTTATAAAGACAACCAATCAGAAATTGACACATAAGATAAAGTTATTGACTCTTCTCCTAATTACCTTAAAAGTCACATACACAATGATTTTTGATTGGTTGTCAGTGTAAAAATCTTTATACTGACAATGCATAACAATTAAACTCTTATAATTATTTATGAAAATATTTCATCTCAGAATAAATAAAATATTAAAAATAACTCTGATAAAAGTTGTTTAACAAGTTCTTAAAAATCAAAAAATTGTCTTTGCTGGATTGTACCATTGAATTAAGATGATGTGACATCCAAATATAATGATGGTTGTTAATATAAACAATGACCTTTCTATCAGTTTCCAGATAATACTTAATAGCCGTTGATCAAATTTTTATAACAAACAACGGTTGGGATTTAGATGTCCAAATCTGCATCCGTTTTTTAAGGGACCATACTAAAATTTGCCATTTCAGAGTGCAGATTGAGACACAGGAAATTAAAGGCGTCCAGCTAATGTTTCAGCGTGATGACCATGATGTACACTGTACAAAATTTATCAGAATGTAAATTGTGTCGAGTTTTGATGGATGTTAGTTAATGTACCAAATAAGCACTACCCCAGAAGGAACTCTCCACTCACTCATACCAAATCTGTTCCCTTCTGGAATGGCTAGCTGCTCCATGCATCAACGTCCCTATCAATTTCGGGAGTAATTTTAGATACACTCACTGCTATATGTATCATGTTACATTTACACAAATTTCATCGCCTGCTTCTATTTCGTTTGTGCATACCTTAATATTCGAGGGCTTATGTCTTATGTTTGCTATTATGTGGGATGATCTGAAATGGCCTCACGAATATCAATTTTATGGATATTTTGTCATTTGAAGTTTTAGGGCAAAGAATTTTTCTGTTAAATTGCTTATTGAGTCAGGGTATAAACTGCGGGTGGGACTTGATTTATGGTGTGTGAGTGTGTCCATGATATTAATATTGAGCAGCCATGAATGGTATTTTCTTTCTTTTTTCCGTTTTTTATTTAGTGAAGAAAATTTTAGTGATGCTGATCTCAACATACACATTAGAGACAGAGAGATTTATGACATGGTAAATAAATGCCTATAGTTCTTCTCTACCTCAGTCTTTGACTCATTGTTGCTATCTCTCAAGCCAGACCTAACTGAAAAGCCATGAATATTAGATGTGTTTCACCATGCCTCCAAAATAATTTAAGGTGTGTTTGGATTGTTTTATAAACAATTTATTTAAACTTATCTACTGACATAAACGCTTGTTAGAATGTTTGAGAAAGCTTACGAAAATAACTTATGAGATGTCCATAAGTTGTTTTCAGCTTATTTTGATAAACACTCCAAGAAAACTTACGAAACTTATTTTGATAAACACTCTAAGAAAACGTATGAAAACAGCTTATAACTTATATGAAAACAGTTTGACTATATTTTCTCTTTGATTATAGAAATAGCTAATACATAAACGCTTTTTCTATAAACATTTAATTAAGCCGTTTAATCGTTAGAAGATGCATAATAATAATAATAATAATAATAATAATAATAATAGTAATAATAGTAGTAATGTAAATCTTCCAATCAGACCAGTATCCAAAACCAATCATATTATATACTTTCGGAAAACCAAAGATTATCAGCTTGATAAAATGATCAAGAAAAAGGAAAAAACTTGACGCCCAGTTTCAATCTAGTGGAGTGGGAATTCTCCGATTTAATCCCTCAGATGACAATAAATTTCAGACTATCACGGATGAAATGAGAAAATAGAAGAGCTCAAATATATCCAACATAAGAATTATGACCAACTAAAAAATGAGCAGTAACAACCTTAATATTGATTTACCATGAAAGATGTAACCGGTCTCAAGCTTAAGCAAGTCAAGAAGACCGTAATAACTCTGTACACAGTTCTGAGCGTGCTTAGTCTAAAACATCCAAGGAATTCACTTCAGGAATACAGAGCAGCAACTTCCAGTGGCTAAATTACCCGCATTTCAAGAATCTGAAGGCCCTAACAGATACCATGGAAACAACATACACTCAACACTTCACACCGTAAAGTACTTAATAGAATAGGCGTGCTATTACTTTTTGGCAGCCTGTGCCTGAAAAGAAGCAGATTCTTATTTTCTGACAAGCACACGTGTGAACTAGCAAGGATCGAGGATTTATTGACCATGATTTAAAATTGCATTTTTAATTAGAAAACTAAAGATATCGCTAGCGACAATACAAAACTGTTAGGTTTAATCCAAAAGGAGCAGATATCCAACAAGAAAATAGCGAAATTTTCTACAACTCCAATTCTTTGATCATTTACTCTATCTTCACCCCAGCAACACAGCTAAACGAAGGGTGCAGACAACTCATAAACACTATCAACAATCATTTTCACCTGAGCCTTCATCTTATGCCAAATAACATTGACCATGTCAACGGGACCACATGAGCACTTCAGAAACAAATGAGAAACTTGATAATTGCCTGTATCATCATACAAGAACTTGGTGTTCATAACACCATGTCAGCTAAAACTTAATTGAGGCAAAATGTGGAAATGCCACCAAAGTCGACATTTATCATGCCAAATATAATCAAATGTTTGAACTCTTTTACCTGCCACACTGGAACTGTTAAATACATTTTATAATTGTATGAATAAATCATTTTAAAAATATCTCTTCTACCAACCCAAATGCCTAAAATAAATGGCAAGGCATGATTACCTTCGGGATAAGATGTATGATTAAAGCCATCTAAAAGGCAGCTTCAGCACCAAGCAATTAAGAGAATTAGAGCCCTCAAACAAAAAGATTTAAGCTCATCATCAAAACTATAAATAAGTTAGAATTAGTTCTGAATGAACTAAATCAAATGAGAATGAGAACAGATATATAACATAAAACACCAGGAACCAGCTGCCATAAAAGTTCAGACAAACTTTCAGCAGGAAACATTAGCAACCAGACATTTCTGTATAAATCAATAAAATACCACAGAAAATAATTCAGACAGCGTTAAGTCCTACACAATAGAGAAAAGATTAATAATAACCACAACAATAGTAAGCTTGGATGTTGCCTCTACTGTATGAAGACAGTTCTCAACTTCTAGCCCAAATTCTGCAAATTTCATAACAGTACAGCAATGTTAAAGAAGTGAGTCCCAAACTTCCAAGAAAGACATGGCAAGAGGTTAAGAAATCAGGTTCACAAGAGCTCCAAGAAACATCAGGCCTGTCACAATGTTAGATCATAACAATGAAGCGTCAAGAGAGGTAAAATCATGATAAAATATCTAGCATATAAAAAAAACAAAACAAAGGCCATAGTTAATTTTATGCATAATAAAAAAGCATGAGAATAGACAATGAAGTAGAGAAACAGAGACAGACTGATCTTTAAAAATCTAGAAATACAATTTATGGATGTAATCTGCAAAACAATGCTTTCAAACATCCATTACTAGATACATATATATATCAACCAATCAAATGATGCATAAAAAATTACAAAGTTTCCACTTGTTATTTTATTGGTTCATATTTTATACCCGAACCATAAAACTCTTATACCATAAAATCAGAAACAGGGCCAGAAACCATCACATCAATGCATGAGCTGGAGATAAAATAAATCCAATAAAAAGTATGGACAGATAACATATACTTACAAATTACAAGGTCATACCAGTTTGCCCTTTCTTCAGTAAGGACTCTTCAGTTATACGTAAGACCAAGTAAAATTCAAGTGTAAGGAAGTTAAACAGGCAAAAAGGAATAAGTTGCTATATAAGTAAAATAACTTTCTTTTGGGGGTCAAAGTGTCGGTAGAGAAGCTTTTGCAGCCAATATAGTCCTCAATTTGACGAGAAATAAACTCCAAGGAAAACAAGTACCTACCTATATTAAAACCTTGGGAAGAAAAAAATAACCAAAACTGCATTAAGAATAAAACCATAAATTTAGGGCCAAAACATAAATAACCCCCTTAAACCTTATCTCGTGTGCATTTTACCCCCTCAGGTTTAAGAAGGTGTAATTGACCTCTCAAGGTTTATCAACAGATCTTAAATGACCTCACTCTATAACACTGTTTAAATAATAGTTAATGGTGATATCCTGGGTGAGTGGTATCACTTCACACAATTTGGGCAGAGACCGACCAGCATTGATTCAACAGAGACCCATCAGCCATCTGGAGAAACACCCACAGTTGAGGTGAAGGATTATACTCGTCGCAGGGCAATGGACCTTGCTGCAAATAAATTGAAAATTTTGAAGAGGAAATCCTACGCATCAAAGTGCGCCTATTATGAAATATAATGAGAAGGATAAGGCTTTCGTATATCAAAAAGGGGTGGTGGTGTTCAAGTTGTATGTGGTGCATTGAGAGCATTTGCCGTCCTTGCCTACACATTTGATGTGCAGAAGTTTCTCTAAACAGAAGCAGCCCAACTCTCAAATACCAGCTTAAGTAGTCACTACCCAATATTCTTCTGATCACCATTCTTAAAATGGAAAATCAACTACATATATTTAGCTTGGCTTTGTAGCTTGTATTGTCAAATGTCCACTTCCCTATCCGAAACTATAAACTTCGAAGAGTGGTCATGTATATTTAGCTGCATATATATGTGAGGGCGCATTTGTCATGTTGAGTTCAATCATGCATGCTTGAAATATCTTCTTCCTAGGCCTACAAAATAAAGTTCATGGACCATTGTTTGATGCTAAAGGCTGGAAACTGAGCCAGTTTATCTAGTCACAAGTTTCCCAAATTATGAAAGGATATGACTCAAAGTCAAACGCTCACTACTGGGTGAATATCTTGCCAAATAAAGTGAAATACAAAAGCAAAGTATTTTAATGATAATTTTTTGAAATACAAAGGCAAATTTATTACACTATTAATTGAGCATCTCAAAGATGCAATAAGTCTGAAATCAAAATAAGAGAATTTATTGCTTTACATAATCGACAAATTCATAACATCTGAATTAACAAACCAGTAAGCAAGCTTACTAATAGCACAATTTCACCACTGCACTCCCCCCCTCCCCCCAATCTAACTGTTTTGCATCTTTTTCTCAAAGAACTAACTAATTTAGTGACTAGTGAGTTTCCTATACCACTTACTGATGATTAAATATATGAAAGTAATTGATTAAAAGGTCTAAGATGACACAATTGAGTTTCCTAAACCTGAGTTTCCTTATTCTGGGTAGTGGTGAAGTTTTGATCTTTTAGCACCTAAAAACAATTTCAAGGCTTCAAGCATCCCTAACAGTAATGTAATGTCATTGGTTCTTATGGTCACTTTCATTAATTAAAAGTTGTCCGATTTCAAATAAAACTAGGTAACAAAAATTTCAAATAAAAATTCATTAATCAGATCCACAAGACACTACCTACAGCTTCAAACCTCGTTGGACAGCTGACATTAAAATATAAATCTGCAGAATTATAAAAATTTCATATGATAGGTTGATTTTATAATGTAATCTGCAGAAAATAAATTCTATCAGCACAGTGTGTGTATATACTATATAAGTTGGTATTTCCTTGCTATCCTTATAAATGAACTTTCTCTGGCACAAAAACCAGTAAATAAACATAAAAGCACAGAAAGTAATTTAGAGTGGCGCTGCCATTGAGAGATGGTTCAAAAATGGAATTATGGAGGAACGCTGCAACACGCTCAAACACCACCAAATCTAGAGAATCTGACAAATATAATGTGGTGCTGAGAGAGGTTTCACAAATGGAATTTTAAGAGTTGAAATGGGATTTTGAGAGTTTTAAAAGGCTGTCCTTAACTCCGTCAAATATTTGGACGGTGTTTTACTTATGAGGGATTTTAAGATCCATAGTTAAACTTTGAGGGGTTGATTACACCTTAAATCTTAGGGGGCAAAATGCACATGCGCTAAAATTTAAGGGGGTTATTTGTATTTTATCCTATATTTAAAGATGTGCTAATGAACACAACCTAGATTGGAAAAACAATAACCACCAAATTCCAGATGAAAATGCCAATCCAAAAGTGAAGCCAGCTGCGTGTAACTATGAACATGAGCACACCAAAGTTAATTTTAATAGCATTAGTCCATTAGGACCAACTCGAATCCAAAAAATTCTTAGTCCCACCTGTTTCTGATTAGACCAAAATCAGAAATAAGTCATGGTTTTCACAGGATGATCATCAACTGAAAAAACTTGTGAAAAATGGAATTAATATTCAAGAGTAATAAGTAACTTTTTCATGAACTTATCTCTTACAATCTAAGAAATTATGATACCAACAATTCTAAAAGGACTATCAAACCAAGCTTTATATCAGATGTGAAAGCAAAACAGCAAACGAATGCTAAATTCTATCAAAATATATGGATGTATATGGCCAACTATGAAACACATCAAAGAAATGAAGATGGCAAACTCACTTTTGGAACTTGAAGCATGACTTCAAATGAGACTAGATCATTTCATCTCTGCCATGAACTTCTCATACTCTGAATCTGCACCATATGATGTCTTCTCAGCTGATGCAGCTGGCGGAGGCACTGGTGGATTTGTGGCCCAAGACACATTTCCAATGCTCTGGGATTGATTTGCACCATTTGTTGTCTTCTCTGCAGATGAAGCAGGAGGTGGCACCGGAAGATTACTGGCCCAAGGCACATTTGCAATAATGTGCGATTGATCTGAAGTTGAGACAGGAACAGGAGCTGGAGGGGGAGGTGGTGGAGGAACTGCATTGTAGTAAGGTGGATAACCATAAGATGCAGGATATGTAGGTTGAGCTGTTGGTGGCATGGAAGGTACCGAGTTCCCATATATATTGACTGGTACAGACTGAGTAGAGGTGCTATTGTCAGATTGAACTCCAGGAGGGTAACTCTGCTGCCCTTCACTAGAAGTTGCAGGCTGGGATTGGGCACCAGGGGGTCCTGTCTGGACAGGAGGATATTGAACACCATAAGGAGGCATAGGTTGACCTTGCATAGGAGGATACATAGTTGACCCAGGTGGAGGAGGTGCATAAGGAGCATATGGAGGAGGAACAGGAGGTCCCCATGGAACAGGGGTACCGCCATAACTCCCAGGGAGAGCACTCCCAAGGGGACCACCAGCAGCATATTGTTGGGATGGATAGGCACCGAGTGGCTGGCTTGGAACAGGATAAGTGGGCACAGCAGACGCAGGTGGGCCGGGAGGTACAACAGGCTGAGGAGGCTTACCAGCAACTCTCACTGCAATGGTCCGACCCTCGAGGCGATAACCATTCATGGCCAAAATTGCATTGTTTGCCGTTTGAATATCAGCATACTTCACAAACCCGTATCCTTTACTTAAACCTGAAATTCGATCCTTGATAACTTTTGCCATAACGATCTCACCAAATTGTTGAAACAATTGGATTAGACCATCATCGTCAAGAGTGGGTGGCAAATACCCAATGTACAAATTTGTATCATCAATTTCCTTTTTAACCGTGTTAGCCCCTAAGCCAGCTTGCACAGCACCGGTCGAGCCAGAATTGTTCAAAGCCCAAGGAGGATTGCTTCCAGAATTGCCTGGACCAATTGCCAAAGTACTGGTTTGCTTTGATGCTGATTCAGGAACTGAACCTCCCAACTCTGCCAGGAAGTTCTGATACTCATCATCCATCTTTTTCCCAGTAACACCCTTCACCGGACAATCTATGCTTGGATGACCACCATCCCCACAATGCTTACACACAACTTCGCTCTTAAAAGTCGAAGTTCTCGTAGGACACGCATACTGACGATGACCAGGTTCGCCACACAACCGACAATACTCTTCATCCCTAATCGTCCCATTCAAGGCCGCAAGTTCCCTAAGCTGTTGCCTCTTATGCTCATTCAACACCTCATCCACAGGTTGCAAGAGCTTCTCCACCATACCGGCAGCAGCCTCTAGAGCTTCCTGCGTCTCTGCCTCCACTAAAACATGCAAATCTTCATTCTCAGATGGGTCAGGTTTCAAATCCCTCTTCTGCTGCAATCTACCTTCTTTAACCGATCCTTTACCGCGAATCACAATTTTAGCACCGGTTTCTTTCTCCATCCTCTTCTGTGTGTTACCTCTTGGGCCAATAATAAGCCCTATGAAATTATAACCGGGGTATTCTTTCATTGGTATATAAAGCTTCTTCTGAAGCTTCGGCGGCCTATAATCTGCCGGCGGTTTAAACGCAGGGTTTTTCTTTATAATCTGAGATATGATTTCTTGTCTCTCTTTTTGCAATCTCTCACGAGCACGATATTCTCTAGTGTTGATTCTAATTCCCATATTATCATATATCGGTTCAGGTGAAGGTGATCTAGCACCTTCGGGTCTATCATCTAAAGGTAAACCTGATTGCAACATTCTACTAATCTCTAAAAGCCTACTATTCAAAGCTTGAATCTCGGGATCGAATTCAATACCTCCCATGAATTCAGGAAGCTGAACCACCGGGTTCGGTTCGTCGTCCGCCCAACGCGATTTCCTTTTCTTCGTCGTGGTTCCGCTTCCGGTTCCGGTGCCTACCGAATCGCCGCCGCCGCCGTTGTTGTTGTTGTTAGACTCGGGTTGCGGGTCCCAACGGCTTCGGCGGCGGCGCTTGCTTGTTGTCTCTTCCTCGCCGCCGGATTGATCCTTGTCGGTGCCGCTGCGAGTGTTACCGGTTTCGGAGAGCAAGGGTTTCGAAATCTGAAGAAGCGAATTGTTGCCGTTCTCCGATGGGCTGACGTAGCAGGTTTCGGTGGTGGAACCGTTGGTGTTTGGAGGATCGGAAGAAGGTGGTAGGGTTTCTGATGAACATTGGGTTTCGGGATTCGAAGGTTGCGATGAAAAGTTCAAGTCCTGTGGAGGAGGAGGAGGAGATGGATCGTTTGAAGAAGGGAGGGTTTCAGTTTCTGAAGGAGGATTAGGGTTAGGGTTAGGGTCCGAATCCATGAATTGCAGAGAGTTAGGGTTTTGATTTGCACAGTGGAGAAGAAGAAGTTGTGATTTGTGGGCAACGTATTCACTGCTCCAAAACAAAACTGTTTCTGTTCGTTGATTTATAATTAAAAGAATATAAATATATACGGTAGGGATTAACGAACTGGAACAAACAAATTGATCGTACTGATCAATAGATACATCTTCTTCTTCTTTTATTTTTTATTTTTTATTTTTTATTTTTAAGTTGTGGAAAACTCAATTCGGATAGGGGTTAGGCTTGTATATTGAGGTGGGCTGATTATGGTCGATGGTCTATGTGACTGTGATCGACCATTCCATTAGACATTTTTTTTTTATATCCCATTATTAATTCTTTTTCCTTCCCTCTTCATCTTTTTTCCAATTAAATCTCATAAACATGATTCTTATCTTTCCATCCTTTTTTCTACAATTAATATTTTACGTACGTATATTCAAGTTTTTTTTACATTACGGAATACAATTTTTAATATATGTATTCAATTTTTTACTATAATTTTTATAATGTATTCAATTTCTTTACACTACAAAAACTATAGTATTCAATTTTTTTACATTATGTAGACAATTTTTAATATATTTGTATTTAATTTTTTTTATTAACATTATGTATTCAATTTTTTTATATTACGGAAACTATAATGTATTCAATTTTTAATACATTACGAAAATTATAGTTTCTGTAAGGGTTAAGTATGTTTTTAGTCCCCGTAAAATGATCAAATTTTAGTTTGGGTCCCTATAAAAAAATTATTTGGTTTTCATCCATCTAAAGTATGAAATTTCTAATTTTGGTCCTTATAAAATAAGCAAATTTTGATTTTAATTCATGTAAATTGCTTTTCTTTTGTTTTCATCCCTCTAAAATTTAATTAGACCGTTGTTAATTCCTAACATTCATTTTAGAGTAGATAAATATAATTCATTTTAGGGTTCAAAGAATATTTTAGGGGAATCATACGCTAATAAAATCTCACGGAGGTCATTGGGTGTCGCTTGGGATGATGATATGACCTTCTGTTAGACACATAAGTAGTTAATGGATGTCACATGACAATAGAGACCAACAATAGTGATTTTAGATTTTAGAGGGACAAAAAACAAATAATTTTTTTTATAGGGACCAAAACCAAAATTCGCTTATTTTATGGGGACCAAAAACATACTTATCCCTTTCTATAATGTATTCAATTTTCGTAATGCACCCAAATTTTGGTATATTATGGAAACTATAGTTTCCGTACGATAATGTAATTTGGAAAAACCTCTAAATCCTTGCACAACATGCATGAAAAAAACGAATACTTAACCGCGTTCTCTCCCGAAAAAAATATCATCGTTGTGCTCGTTATCTTATTGGTTGTACTCCCCTCTGCAACTTTCCCGAGTTGAGAATGGGGTTGGTGGGATTGGGAATATGAGGAGAAAGGAGAAGAAAAAGAAGAAACAGAGGGGATGGGGAGGAGTTTGATCATAAGTAGGAAAGTTAATTGTAGAAAAAGGGGTTAGTATAGGGTGAAATGATAGAAGGGCATGTTAGGAATTTAATTGGGGAAAATGGGGAGGAGGAGGTAAGAATAGTAATAAATGGGGTATCAAGAGCAAATGCATTTCGTTTTTGTCTAGGTTTTATAATTATAAATTGGATTCAATAAAGAAATTGATACAAACTTAAATAAAAAATATATAAGGATTTAATTGTTATACACTATCTGTGTAATAAAAAACATTTGCACTATCAATTGATCATGAATTATCACATAAAATATATTATGCTTTTATAATATGTGAATTCTCTAGTACTCCTAGGATAATTTACCATGCTAGGTGGCCCAATCATATGGTGAAAACTTGGTCCTATGTGAGATTCTTTGATCCATTTAATTGAGGTAACACATTCTGATTGGATAGGATAATTTTTACCCCAAAATTATGATGGTACCAAAGAAGGCACCTTTATAATAACTATTTTAAGGTCTCATTCGGTGGTCACGATAAGGAAGATAGGATAAGATAAACTATCCTATTTTAATCTATGGTTTAGTGAGACAATGATATAGAATAAGCTTGTTCTATTGGCTTATTCTATCCCCCTCATTACTTAAAATTTTATCTTGAGAGAAGGGCTGAGATATAAAGAGGTAGGATATGAAATAAATTTTGTTTCGCCTCTAACCCTCACCCCACCAAAATTCTCCAAACCACACCTTCGTCAGCAAGCTACGCCCACCATTGTCCAGCAATAACTCCGACCATCGAACCACCGTTGACCGGCATTCCCGTGCCACCAACTGGTTTGACCCCCTCCTGCCCGTCAATGGGCAAACAACAGACATCACAACTACCACGAAACGCCATTGGATCACATCACATTATGTCTTAGCGCCCCCCAACGCTTGATAGAGAACATTGTTGCCACCTCCTCCTATTTCGTCGTCGCTCTCCTATACTGTTGTATGCATTCTCTCTTGCCCCTTTTCTTAGTTTCATTAAAAAAAGAATACACTTTTCTTTTCTTTTTTCTGTTTTGTGTTTTGTCTTTTCATATTCTTATTTGCTTTTTTTTTTTTTTAATGTGATTTAATAATATTTGGTCTCAAAGAAATTTTTTCTATTGTTTTGGTTTCTGCATGGTGGGTGAAGATCATTTTATCGGCTAATGTACAATTGTTTTTATAAATTTAAAAATGGACTAAGGTATAAAAAAGCCATAACATGTATATTAAATGATAATTTTGAAAAGATTACTGACAAAAGGGTCATTTGCATATAATTCATATCATATACAACTATTATTTGGTCCATCTAAAACATATAATAGGATAACATAATACTATACATTGTGTTATCTGGTGCATATCGAACATTGCCTAGGATAAAAGCTTATCAGACTTATATCCTATCCTACTCTTATTTAACATTTTCATCCTATCAATCCTTATCCTGTCGTGGCCCCCAAACTAGTCTTGAAAGTCATAATCACACATGGGATCATTTGTAATTAGTTGATAATATTAAAAACTTAATACTGACATTATATCAAAATTAAACTCAATATATAATATATCGAAGTTCATAAGATAGAATTAAATTTCTTCGTATAAAATAAGTAAAATAAGTATTTGTGTGTTCTAACTTATTTATTTTTTAAAATTTGTTGAGTTGTTTGTAAAAATTGATCTTATAATGATTATATAACTTTTCAGAAGATGTCTGGTTTTAGGTTGTCCCAACATATGCATCAAAACTTGTCAAGTATCAGAAGACCATCTTATATTTGAATTTAGACGAGGTTAAAAGAGCTTATGTTCATCTCAGCATTGAATGACATGGATAACAGGCTGAAAAGGTTCAGATTCACTTTGCATTTTGGCAAATGCCAAGCTTGTGCCCAAGAGCTACAAATCCTTCCTAGAGTCCCAAATACCTGTTGGTAAAGGTTTTTGAGTGCTTACCAAGATTCTGCCCTTATAAAACTCCTGAACAAAATCCTCTCAAACATAGAAAAGTGTATTGATTTGTAACTTATTTGCAACTGGGCCAGCACCAGAGATGGTCCTATGAGCTCAGGCAAGGAACCCCTACAGAGAGGAGAGAAATTATAAGGATAAGTGATTCAACCTTTGGCTATTCCATTACACATTTCATGACCCTGCAGGCTACTTGGGCAGTGCATTCCTATAGTGCATTCCTATCCATTCCTTAATTTTGCAAGGAAAAATTATCCTTGCACGTAAAAATTACATTAATTGGTTAATGGAGGAAGAATCAGTTACTGATAAATTATAAACCGATAACAGATTACTATTTAGTTAACCAATCAATTTATCTCATTAACTAATATTTGAATCATTGATTGGTGTAAAAATGGTATGAATATTTTGGCATGCAAATAATATTACCGGTTTTAAACTAAAGCTCGCGTGCAACGGTAAAGTAGCCTTGTGACCTGAAGATTATGGGTTCAAATCGTGGATACAACCTCTTCACTTGCGGGTGTAAGGCCGCGTGCAGCTACCCTCCCCAGACCCCACCAGGTGAGAGCTTTGTGCACTTGACCGCCCTTTTTTTAAAACTAAAGCTCGAGCTGCCTGAGTTCCCTAAAAGGCAAGTTGATTTCGCCCATAATCTTTGGCCATATCATGAAAAGTATCCTTAATTATGAAAGTAAGGCTCAGGGGAGGAACCTACAGTTGTAAAATCAAACCTGGTTGCATATCCACAAGGACCACAACCATTAATATTCTATCACTTAATGGATCATCTAAAATAAGTCATACATAACTAGCAACCACAAAAGGGTCTAAGGAGCTTCTCTTTGTATAAATGATGGAGTCGGTGGGTTCATTATTCCATCTCTACCTCTTTCAGAATGTCCTTCTTTTACAGTAGATGGTTGCCTATGTGGACTGTAATGTCCCTGTAAGACAGTGCTTGAACTTAGAGGACCGGATGTTTTTATCATAGAAGGGGAAGGGTTGTTACCCAGAGGAGAACTTGTGCCAGATTTGGTTGATATTGCATCTTCCCTAGCCAAAGGTGAAATTGACAGTTGGTCACCAGAATCAAAATCTTTCCTGCAGAATTTATCTTCTACAAGATCGTAGTTATTCCCAGTCCGTGCTTCTTGAGCAAGAGTACACCAGCAACAACATAGCCAAAGTGTGCAATCAGAAACTGAAGGTTTACCAAAACAGAAGTCATAGGCAGGCAAATTGAACCTCTTCCTCATTTGGATCCTCCAAAAGGCACCATAAAGTAAACCAAAAAAACAAAGAATAATTCCCACAGCTACTAGAGCCTGTCTAACATCGTCATCATCAATATTAACGGCAGCCAATATAAAAATCCAGAAAGGAGCCATACAGAACAGCATAAAAGTAGCAATATGAACATACATGTTTCCAAAGCCAAGTCTCTCCATGTTCCACCCAAAGACACAAAAAGTGCAGAAAAGTGAGAGATATGCTAAAGAAATATCGTTCCAAATATCAAGTATTCCTCCACTCCACTTTGGTCTATTTTCAATAATCCTTTGTTGATCTTTGGATGCAAATGAATATTTCTTCTCAAATGGTTTCTCTGTCAGCTCTTGCCTTTGAGAAGCGCTAATTTGAACCTGTGCTTCTTCATCCATCTCACAATCGTAGTCCTTCCCAAGTGGGCTGAGAATGGTGTACAGACCAGCAATTGCAGGAGCAGCAATCGCAATAGATATACATATTCCAACGCCTACAGCAGGCCGCTGAGACCTTTTATACCCCAAGTTTAAACCACAAAGTGCATATTGAGCAAAACAGTTCACATGAAGGAGGGTGACCACTACCATCATGTGTGCCCACTCATGGGGCTTATAAGTGCCATTCTTGCAGTATATCTTCCTAAGTTTAAAGATATCATTTGGTCTCCATCTGCACAGAAGAACAAGGTGATAGAACCTCTTTGGATGTTGGTACAAACACATAAGTGTAAACAATGCATTGAGTATTTGGTTGTTTACTTCAAACCACATGTTCCTAACAGACTTTTTCGGTAGCACAGCATTCAACATCCCCGTCATGACAAGGAAAAGAATTGCACCCGAAACAGCGACACAGATGATCCACACAAAAAGGGCCATGTTCATTGGGTTTCTAATCCATTCCATGCCCATTTTCTTGACTGAACCCCCGTCAAGTTTCTGAGCAAACATGCTACTGAAGCGTGCTCTTAAGCCATGTGAATCAGAAGAAGGCAATTGCTGTGAAATCTGGTCTCTCGCAGTAGCAAACCGCTTGAAATTGACAGGTGCAGAATCAAATTTAAGGAAGTTGATCCTATTAGGAAGAGAACTCAAAGTGCCCTGGAACTTCCTCTGAGGATTTTCACTGCTCACAAATGTTTTTCTAGAAGTTGAAATATCTATGGAAGCAAGTTCCTTTTCTTTAGATTCCTCAATTTCATCTTTGGGATCCCCAATCCCGTTATCAACTGAAACCATTCTGATACAAAAAAACTCTGAGCTTTCTCAATCAAAATCAGAACCGTATCATCAATGGTTTAGGTATAGAATAGTTACTGCGAAGACATAACAGATAGACCTGTGATAAGGTTTCAAATCCTAAACAAATTTCCAATGAATTTAGAAGCACTAAATAAAGAATCCAAGCAAATAAAAAATCAAGACAGAGAGAACTGAATACTTGGGATATGTGATGATAACCCAGAATTATAAACTTATTTTTTATCCAAATTAACAATTTAAAAACTAGAAAGTAGAAGCTACCTGAAAATTGAAAGCCCAAAATCTAATTATAACAATACCAACAAATTAATCTCACAGAATAGTTACAAAAACAGAAGAGAAACATCCAAATTTTGCATGACAGACACCCTAATATAACCCCAGAAATCAGATAGTGCCCATAAGAAATAAATCCCAGAATAATAACATCAAATTAATTTCAAGGAATAAGGTGGTGACAAAAAAAGAGAGAGAGAAAAAAGTAAAGTGAGTTATTAAACATAACATACCTATTAGCTGACTCAACATGAAGAAGGCGATGAATGCAAGTGAAGTGGTTCCCTCAGAGATTGTTAAATTTGATAAAATACACAAACAAGAAATAGAATCTAAAGTAAAAGTAATGCAAAGGTAAAATAAAAGAATCACATGCGAAGAGTTGGCAAACAAGAATGGCTCCTCGTACTCGTAGGCGTAGCAGATTACAACATAATAGTCAAACAAGAATCATACATTGATCGCTTCTTCAACGGCCAAATATGACTGCTGGTGCAGGTTGCCACCTGCCAGGCTGCCACAAAAGCAAAAAGGAGAAACAAGGATTCAAATTGTAAACGGAAATAGAGCACGCGCTTCTTCGCGTGAGTAGTTTATTACCAAATCATGTTTTCACAAAGTAAATCATTACACACAACAAAAATCTTTGGTCCCCAAAAATAATATCTTAATATTTTCCCCCAATTAAATGTTAAGAATGGACATAAATGTTAGAGTTTAATTATTATATACTGATAATATAAAGATTTTTATACTGATAACCAATCAAAAATCATGATGTGTGTGACTTTTAAGGTAGTTAGGATAAGAGTCAATCACTTTAACTTAAATAACAATTTATGATTAGTTGTCTGTGTAAAAAATTTTTACACTGATAGTGTATACCAATTAAATCCTAAACGTTAATAAGTTACTACTCATGTCTCTATTATAAGCAAAACTTAAATGGAACACACATATTAAGAAAGTTGATTAATTTCATTTAATATTGTTAAAAAATTAAGTGTATTCTCTAAAGTAACCTTCCTAGAAAACTTCAATTTTTATTAAATACATCCCACATTGAGTTATTGGAACACAAAATTGGTATTAAATGAAGGGTATTTTAGAAACAATGTCATTAAATAGGATGAAAATGGTTAAAATTTGCTTATATATTGGACCAAAAAATTTGAGATTTTTTTGCTTATAATAGGGATCGGAGGGAGTATGATTTAAATTTTTAAAGTATCAAATTATTATTGATGAGAAACAAAAAAATGTGACAGAAAATTGGAATAGAAGATCTTCATCCCATTATACATTTTACCAAAACACTAAGTAAATCATTATACCCTAAAAAAATCACTAAATAGTATATTAATTAAAATAATTTAATACTATTTATTTTTTATGTGAATTGAATAACTTTCATTAAGAAGTATTACTTGTTATAATTTAAAGGGTCATGTTAACGAGTGTCCTAAGGGCACTCTTTAAGGAAATCAGGAAAAAAAATTCATTGAAAAACTAAGTATATCACCATTTCAAATATTAAATACATCAATTTTCAATGAAAAACTTCTTTTCTTCTTTCCTTAAAGAGCGTCATTACGGCACTCGTTAGCATTCTCCATAATTTAATTTTGACACACGTGTATAACTTTTTTAATATTATCTTATGATATTATATTTATAACTCATTTGCTATGATACTATGATATTTATGTGATAGTGTACTATTATATGATAATTTAAAATAATTGTATATGGATGGTACATTAAAATTAAATTAAATTCCATTGGTTATATTTGGTTTTAAAAAAATGAATTGGCCTATTATTGTTATTGTGTTTGAAAAGGGGATAAGATGATTAGATAATGTAGCAAGAAACATAAAATTGCTGCATAATTCTTTCGGTGCGCATTTTCTATTGGAATCTTTCCTTTACAAAAAGATGTTGGGAAGGAATCAAGGAAACCCATGATGCATTGTCGGGTAAGGGGAAAAAAGGAAAAAGAAAAATAGTGGTAAATTTACAAATAGAGTTGGGGTTTGTTTTTCTATGTACAACTGAGTTACCATTCCTTGCTTTCACTTGGATGAAAGGTATCGTTTCTGAACCTTTCCCTAGATTGCACATAAACCCCCTCTCCATCAAACAGAACTAGGTCAGCTAAAACTCAAACTGTTAAAATACCATCACCTTTTAACAACTCTATATCTATTAGTAACACATGCTATCATGAGAGGGAATTGTTACTGAAACCTCAAGCGTACTTTCAGAAGTTACTCTTTATTTTTTCTGCTTCGAAATATGCATTCTTAAAAGTTTAACAACCCACAAAAATTATAACTTCAACGGTGCAAGTGAATTGTAACATCTTCACTAAGTGCATGTTTGGCAAAAAGACCGGAGCTATTCTGATATGCAGAAGTTAGTATTATTAGCTTCCCAAAGATGTATGTTTGTACATTACAGCTGCTCAACCAAACACACTATATAAACCGTGAGTACAAGTCTGTACCCGAAAAAAAAATTTGTGAATACTAGTCCTTTGTATTTTCCTTATAAAACAATAATTATAATTGTTCTCTCTCTTCCACATTCCAAATTTGCCAAAAAATTGAGATTACGTAACAAAGATATTTCAAAATGGTCACCATACCCGATAACTGATACATATTGTATCTTTATACTACAATATTTCAATTATTTTGTGAAGTGACGCAGATCGAAAACACGAAATGACATGGCTTAATAATGTAATCCATCCAAACAAGCTACTTAAATACATACCATTAGTAAATATGCAGTGGCAGTGATAAGCAAATCCAATAAAACTGTGTAGATCAGACTCAAGCAAGCAACCTCTTGAAAAACTCATTTCTTGAGATCACGCAGACCACTTCAATTGAAATCAATGTTACTCCAACCGAGGATCAACAACCAGGGAGACGCCCATAGTACAATGTAAATCATCAAACATGAAGTCCAACAAATAGAGAAGTAAGGTAAGGTGCAATTCAAGTAAGATCCTCCTCCTCAAGTTCTTTGGCTTTCAGCTTTTCCTTCACCCTCAAAAGTAGTGTTGTCTTCCAAGAGTCCTGCACAGGAAAATATTGATGAGCTAATAACACTTGAGCTACTTAACGAACACGAGAAAAATGACCAGAACAAGGCCAGACAGTCAAGTCAAAAACAGATCTTAACTCAGACAGACAAGTATGCCTTGGGTAGAGAACTACGAGCATAACATCCAGTGTTCCAGAAGCAATAATAAATTAATAATTTAAAATTTAACACATAGGCTTTTTGTCAACAAAAGATACATAGTTATTACAGTAAAAGAAATAGAAGAAGAAAACCCAACCTCACTTCCAACAAGCATAAACACTCTCGAGAATAATCATAAATCACGGGATGTTTATAATCAAAATTCAATACATAGTTTAACCCAGGACAAAAGAAACTAATTATCATGTTTCCTTGGTTTTTTTTTCACATATAAAAAAACCAACACGCAGTTCAAACCACCAGCTAAAATATCTGACCCACTAAACATCTCACAATCTGTAGAATTTGATGACATGAAAAGATAGTGAGTTCAGAACTGCAGAAGCACTGTCCTGCAACTCGTCCCTGTTAACAGCTAAGTTGAACAGTTTAATATAACAAAAAACAACAAACAAATGTTTCTAAGCATGACCACGCTAACATCGGTCGAATCCTACCAATTTTGATGACATCTTATGACACGTTATTTTAGCATTCCAAACAAGACTGCTTGAACCAAATATATAATTAATACTTAGCAACAAAATATCGAAACTTCACTCTAGGGAATCGAATAAGGGAATTTTAAAGGAGTTTCCTACTGAATCAAATCTTAATGGGAAAATTCCAATCAGGTGTAGGTTAATGAGAATAGTTTGATTTAATAGGTGTAAAATGAGGAATTCAGTTATTATGTAGGTGGACATAAACACAAAGGGTGGCCCAGTGCACAAGACTCCCACCTGGTGGCGTCTGAAACTCTGGGAAGGGTAGATGTACGCAGCCTTACCCCTGCACGTGGCGAGGCTGTTTCCAGAATTTGAATCCCAGACTTCCAGATTACAAGGCAACCTCACCATTGCGCTAAGGCTCACCCTCAAAAGGTGGACATAAACTACACCGGAATTTTTCTTTGTGAAATACCAACTAAAAGCAATTCTGTTTTACAACTTTTGGAGCTTACCAGAGGTGTCATGCTATCAAATTCCTTGACAACATCGGTAAACCTTCCAACATCTTCTTCATCAACTGCAGCAGCAATATCCTAACCCCACCAAAAAAAATGTCAGTATTTCATCTCGCATATTTATAGGAGTCAAGAATCAGTCAACACGGTGACGATGTTATGATAGAGGATGCGGGTATTGAAAGGTCCACATATATGTTCCATTTTATTTGGTCACTAAAAATTAATAATGAAATTCCAAAACCAGTGACCTACCGCCAAAAATCTATATTCACGTGTTCCCGAAAATGTTGGATCCAATTCCTGAAAAACAAATACATATCCAAAGAATTGAGCAACAAGTAAGATATGCAGTCTCAAGATGTAAATTGTTGAAAAATCTTAGACCTGATATCTCTCTAATGCATTGGTTATAGCAATAGGATCTCCTTTACAGAGTTGGCAAATGCCAGCATTAAGAAGATGTCCTTTAACTCCATACTTCAGCAAATTGTTGTTGAGAGATTGGCGAGCTATCTCTTCGTAAATCACAATCGATTTCTGATATCTGAATAGTTATCATAAAAAAGAAACAGTCAATATCCCATTGATCATAAAAGAAAGGGATCTTTCCATTTTAAAATTTAAGTCTTGATTTCTTTATATTATTCTAGCAGTTCCTGCTCTAAGTAGAGCACATAATACAAATCAATATATGACCGAGACCAAATGCAGCAATGGACTAATTTTTATTAAGATCATCTCATCTATACAAGTCAACTAGTCAACATGATATGGATTGTGAAAAGTAAAATGCCACACATTAGTCAAGATTATAGATCATATTAATAAATTCTCAAAGTCATAAAACCTACAGTGACCTGAGCAAATGTAAACCGAGGAGGGAGAGAAGAAAAAGAAGAGGGGGGTTAGAGAACAAAAGAGAAGGCCAAAAAGAAAATTCTCAGAATAAATTACTAAACAGATAAAGAAAACCATTGAGTCTAACATTATAATAAGAGATATAAAATGCAGAAAGTAGAAAATCTTACTGTTCTATCTGCGCAGCAAATTGAGCAACTTTTTGCTTGCACTGGTTTGCAGAAGTTGTCACTTCTTCATTTTGATAAAAATCAGCTGATTTCTCATAGTAAACAACAGCTTGCTCAATATTCTGTTCAGACTCATACAACTCAGCAATTTCCTGCGTGTATATTAGTAAAACCCAGTTATGAAATGCTCATGGTGCTTTGGTGACCTCATCAAATTCAATGTATTCAATTACACAATCAATATCCAGAACCTGGGATATAGATAAGAGAATACCTCAAAAAGTATACCCAAGAGAAGGGATACCATAGATAACCAAATATGCATTGCAAGCCATTAATTTAAATGATCATACTAAAACAAAATTTTAAAGTGGGATATACCTTCAGATATCTAGCAGCCATAGAGAGTCTTCCAATATCACAGAGAAGATTTACAGCATGGTCTAAGCAAGATACAGCCTCTGTAATCAAAGCGGGAAAATGAGGTCAAAATTAAAAATGCTATTGTCTTCATAATTCATACTAATGCAAGTGATGACAAGCTAGACTGGACTATAATTTATTCCAGCTTAGCTACGTAAGCATGAATTCAGCTAGTAAGCATGAACTGCAATCTAAAAATAGTGAGCAGATAACAAATCAAAATATGACATATAGACAGCCATAAAATAAAATAAGCAGACGGAACTCAACCATAAGCAATTTAAACTGCAAAGATGCACAAATTAATTTCATTATATGACTTAACTTAAACAAATCTAGATGAAATGAAAGTATGAACTCCTACCTAGAGCACATCCGCAGTATATGTGAAGCCGAGCATTTGATTTATATATATGAAAAGCTTATAGAATGAGATAATATCATTTAATCATGGACAAAGGCTGTGCTTGTTTAATATGATTTGCATTAAAATTAGTACAGAGAAATACTGACGCTAAAGGAGTTGGCCTTGTTGCATGGAGGTAAGAGCAGCATTTCAAGCAGAAATCAGAAAATGAATAAAAGAACATAACAAGAACCAAGAAAAAAGGAAGAGGAGGAAGAAGAAAGCATAAAATAAAATAAGCAGATGGAACTCAACCATAAGCAATTTAAACTGCAAAGATGCACAAAGTAATTTCATTATATGACTTAATTTACACAAATCTAGATGAAATGAGAGTACGAACCCCTACCTAGAGCACATCCTCAGTATATGTGAAGCCAAGCATTTGATTTATATATATGAAAAGCTTATAGAATGAGATAATATCATTTAATCATGGACAAAGGCTGTGATTGTTTAATCTGATTTGCATTAAAATTAGTACAGAGAAATACTGACGCTAAAAGGAGTTGGCCTTGTTGCATGGAGGTAAGAGCAGCATTTCAAGCAGAAATCAGAAAATGAATAAAAGAACATAACAAGAACCAAGAAAAAAGGAAGAGGAGGAAGAAGAAAGCATAAAATAAAATAAGCAGATGGAACTCAACCATAAGCAATTTAAACTGCAAAGATGCACAAAGTAATTTCATTATATGACTTAATTTACACAAATCTAGATGAAATGAGAGTACGAACCCCTACCTAGAGCACATCCTCAGTATATGTGAAGCCAAGCATTTGATTTATATATATGAAAAGCTTATAGAATGAGATAATATCATTTAATCATGGACAAAGGCTGTGATTGTTTAATCTGATTTGCATTAAAATTAGTACAGAGAAATACTGACGCTAAAAGGAGTTGGCCTTGTTGCATGGAGGTAAGAGCAGCATTTCAAGCAGAAATCAGAAAATGAATAAAAGAACATAACAAGAACCAAGAAAAAAGGAAGAGGAGGAAGAAGAAAGCATGAAACTATTAGGAATTGACATCTATCGTGTTTTCTTGAAATGGAGAGGGTAGGCCTTGGCGCAACGGTAAGGTTGCTGCCTTATGATTGGAGGTCATGGTTCAAATCCTGGGAACAGCCTCTCCGCCTGCGGGGGTAAGGCTGGGTACATCTACTCTCCCACACCCCACCAATTGAGAGGCTCGTGCATCGGGCTGTCCGTGTTTTCTAGAAATGGATGATCAATGCCAATGATATTGATTATTTAAATTTCACAGAAAAGTTTCTTTTGCATAGGATTTCAAAACAGTAGCAGGTTCAAAATAAAGTGACTGCATTAGCAACCGTAAAAAGAATTCCATGTAACAGTAACCATATTCATACATACCATTTGTATTAGTCTTTTTATAGCAATGTGCAGCATCAACATAAGCTTGTGCAGCTTCGTGCTTGCTTTCCAACTACAAGCAGAAGACAACATTGTCATTACAGACTTATAAAGACAAATAAAGAACACAAAAGAGATACAGCATGATACAGGATAGAGATAGACCACATTCCAAATATTCAATCCTGTTACCTTCAAATGACAATTTGCTAACTTGAGGTATGTCGCTCCTGCTTTGTCCCCTAAAATGCCACATAGATCGAATCAATATCAACACACATAACTATTTAATCATCAATTCCAAAAAGTTCAACACATATAACAAATTACAGTGATCAGTCGTCAAAGTGAAGGTGACCACTGAGCAGCCACAATTGTTATGTAACGTTAATCACGTTAAAAAAACATTATCCACTTCTTTCATAGGACAATCTAAAACGTTAATAAATTCCAGGACTTATCACAAAATTTCATGATTCTAATTTCCAAGGGTCTTTTTATTTAAGATTAAAAAAATGACTTTTATATAAAATAATCTAGTGATTATCTTTTAGAGATTTTTAAGCAATGCAGAAGTTAATTTGTGTTTATTTACGATTATAAAAATTAATTTTTTCAGCTTTTTATGATAAGCTACTCAAAATAATTTCTAAGTATAATCAGATATGAGATTGATTTCAATTTTTGTTCAAAATTCTGATTATTTTCAAAATCTGAATCAAACACTTAAAAGTTTTTTTTCGAAAGGCCAAATGAAATTTATTAGAATAAAACTGATTGAAAGCACAAGATGTATCACAACTTCCACAAGTCAGCAAACAAATACAAAGCACGACAGCAATCAAACAGTTAAAAGTGATTTTATTTTTAAGGTGATCTTTTCACCAAATAATCTATAAAGTTTGCATGCAACTAATTGATCAATAAAAATCAGGTTAAAAGTTTTTTGCAGTATAATCGGATTAAGATTATACTTTAATTGATTGGGGGATTAAACCGAACAGCAGTTCAGCATTTCCAACCGGAAATCGGATATCTAAAATCAACAGATAATGATAATAATAATAATAATAGTAATAAAAGAGAATAATAATTTGAGTTAATTAACAATTTCTCGGGAAACAAACGAAATATAAAAAAGAAAAGAAGTGAGAAAGAGAAGTAACATGATTTAGCGAGCTTGAAGGAATTGGCAGCTTTATCGAAGAGATCAGCAGCGTCTTCGTATTTGGAACCGAACAAACCCCAACCTGTCAGCTTCTTCTCAGCTTTCTTCTCGAATTCCTCCGCCTTCGCTAACTGATCGCCCATTTCTCAGATTATTATTTTCAATAATTTCTATTCTAAGTTGCAGTTGCAGAAAGAAGAAAGAAGAAGAAAACCATTCAGAGATGGACTTTGCTGACGACCAAGTCCAAAAATGCAAATGCCAAATGGAATCAAAAAATGGAAGGGGTTTGAGAATGAATTGTCAATTTTTGCTTCTTTCTCTAAAAAAGTATATGTTTGGTTTTTGTTTGTTTCGCTGTTCTGGGTGAACCGGTAAACCGATACTCGATAGTGATTAGTTACGAGACCACTATGAATGAGCTTGGGCTCTCTCTACTTGGGCTCCGTTGGGAGATGGACCAAAAACAGGTTCACTTTCCCTTTTTTTTCAAAAAAATAAAAAGAAATTACTCATTTGAAATCTATTATTAATAATGCTTAGGACATTGGTTTTAGACAATTGAAAAGACAAGTTTGACAAATCCAATAAGATAACTAATAGCTTATTTGACTAGTTTATAAGCTTATTTGAACAAATTAAAAGTGTTTAATAAACAAAATTATTTCATTAGCTTATAGTTTTTTTCATAAGCTATTTATTTACCTTATAGCTTATTAACTCTTCACTCATTTTTATCCTTATTATTTTAACGAAATTTCCATTTTACCTAATCCCTCCTAAAATAAAATTTATAAAAAAAAAGTCATATAAACATGTTGTTTCATTTATATTATTTAATAAAATATTTAAAATAAAATTAAAAATTAATTTTCTAATTATACAACTTTAATTAGAACTTAAAAAATAATAGGCTTAATTGCACTTTTGATCCCTCAGGTATGATCATTGTGCAATTTTAGTCCCCCAGGTTTTAATTGCACCAATTGGGTCCTCCAAGTATCATGATTGTATAATTTTGATCCCACAGATTTCAATTGCGCCAATTGGGTCCCCTAGATATCACGATTGTGCAATTTTGATCCCTCATGTATCACAATTTTTAATGCAAGTAGCCTACGTAGCCCACATGGGACTGTTTTGACACTTAATAAAGTCAATTTGACAGTTTACGAGTTATTCTTATAAGACATCATTGAAATCTCACACACTTTAATGGTAAGATGCACATCACTAAGTGCCACATAAGAATGACATATAAGCTGCCAAGCTGGCCTCATTAAGTATCAAATCAGTTGCACATGTGCTTCGTAGGCTATTGACATTAAAAGTTGCACCATTGTGATTCTTGGGGGACCAAAATGTACAATCGTGATACCTGGGGACTCAATTGGCGCAATTAAAACTTGGGGGATCAAAATTGCACAATCGTGATACCTGAGCGACCAAAAGTGCAATTAAGCCAAAATAATATAAACATGTCATTTATGTCATTTTATATTTTTAAGCTTATTCAACAACTAATTTTATCAAAAACTTCAAATTCAATTAGCTAACTTTTGAACTATCAACTTTCAGCAAAAAATTAGTTTATCACCTATAAGCTAGTTTGTCAATTATATTTGTCAAACAGAGTTTTAGCTTATAGCTTATTAACTTTTATTTTATTTTTATGCTTATTATTTTAACGAATTTATTACTTTACCCATCCTCTATCTCATAAAATAAAATTTATATAAAAATCATATAGACATGTTATTACACTAATATTATTTAATAAAAAATATATAAAATATAAAATAACATTCTAATTATAAAACTTTAATTAGAATTTAAAAGAATTTATATAAAAATCATATAAAGATGTTCTTTTATATTATTTTATATTTATAAGCTAGTTCAATAGTTATTTTACCAAACGCTTCAAATTAAAATAAATAACTTTTTTCGACTATAAATTATATGTCAGAAATAACAATTACTTGACCTATATATTAAGCATCATCAATTGTTAGTTTTGATCTTTCCTGTTCTTGGTTTATAATGAAGGAGATGTCACGAACTCAATTAACAAACTGGAATTAAAGCAATGAGTATTGCCTCTTAATGGAGGAGCCAAATGAGTAATTTCTATTCTAAGTTGCAGTTGCACGAAGAAGAAAGAAGAAGAAAACCATTCAGAGATAGACTTTACTGACGACCAAGTTCAAAAATGCAAATGCCAAATGGAATCAAAAAATGGAAGGGGTTTGAGAATGAATTGTCAATTTTTGCTTCTTTCTCTAAAAAAGCATATGTTTGGTTTTTGTTTGTTTCGCTGTTCTGGGTGAACCGATACTCGATAGTGATTAGTCACGAGACCACTATGAATGAGCTTGGGCTCTCTCTACTTGGGCTCCGTTGGGAGATGGACCAAAAACAGGTTCACTTTCCCTTTTTTTCAAAAAAATAAAAAGAAATTACTCATTTGAAATCTATTATTAATAATGCTTAGGACATTCGTTAGACAATTGAAAAGACAAGTTTGACAAATCCAATAAGATAACTTATAGCTTATTTGGCTAGTTTATAAGTTTGTTTAATCAAACTAAAGGTGTTTAATAAACAAAGTTATCTCATTAGCTTAGAGTTTTTTTCATAAGCTATTTATTTACCTTATAGCTTATTAACTCTTCTCTCATTTTTATCCTTATTATTTTAACGAAATTTCTATTTTATCCGGTCCCTCCTAAAATGAAATTTATAAAAAAAAAGTTGTATAAACACGTTGTTTCATTTATATTATTTAATAAAATATTTAAAATAAAATTAAAAATTAATTTTCTAATTATACAAATTTAATTAGAACTTAAAAAATAATATAAACATGTCCTTTATGTCATTTTATATTTTTAAACTCATTCAACAACTAATTTTATCAAAGGCTTCAAATTCAATGAGCTAACTTTTGAACTATCAACTTTCAGTTAAAAATTAGTTTATCACCTATAAGCTAGTTTATTGGTCATAAGCTAGTTTGTCAATTATATTTTTCAAACAGAGTCTTAGCTTATAGCTTATTAACTTTTATCTTATTTTTACACTTATTATTTTAACAAAATTCTTACTTTACCCATCCTCTACCTCATAAAATAAAATTTATATAAAAATCATATAAACATGTTATTACATTAATATTATTTAATAAAAAATATATAAAATATAAAATAATATTCTAATTATAAACTTTAATTAGAATTTAAAAGAATTTATATAAAAATCATATAAAGATGTTCTTTTATATCATTTTATATTTATAAGTTAGTTCAATAGTTATTTTACCAAATGCTTCAAATTAAAATAAATAACTTTTTTTCATCTATAAATTATATGTTAGAAATAACAATTACTTGACCTATATATTAAGCATCATCAATTGTTAGTTTTGATCTTTCCTGTTCTTGGTTGATCATGAAGGAGATGTTACGAACTCAATTAACAAATTGGAACTAAAGCAATGAGTATTGCCTCTTAATGGAGGAGCCAAATGGAGTAGTTGTTATAGAATCCACTGGTCTTGCCTATAAAGGTTTGTGGTGTTTTATTGTTCACACACCTACAGAAAAGCAAAGACTCACCGCTCTCAGTTTTATTTTCCAATAATAGGGGTGTCATTTGTGTACGTGAAGTGTTCGACAAATTATTCATGAGACAAGACTGCTTGATAGTAATGGCTAAGTAGGAGTTTGGTTTCCACTTGTTTTTGTTGTATTGTATCTGGACTAAGGTCCTACATTCTGGACGATCTATTCCTGAATGCGATAAGGTAAAAGCTTATATGAAGGCTATTGAGAAGCATTTTTTTAGCTTGCTAGCTCTGACAAGTCGCTGGCCAACATTCCTATGAAGAAGCTTTCAAGCATGAAGCATGAGAAAAATAAGGGTGTGTGTGAGCAATCATGGAAATGAAGGATATTGTTGTTAAATTTAAGTCCTTTGAAGTAAAAATTTTCGAATCATTTATTGTGCATTCATACTCAATTCTCTTGTAGAGTATAGTCCTTTCAAAATATCCTACAACACACATAAGAACAAATGGCCAATCAATGAACTTCTGGTCGTATGTGTTCAAGAGGAAGGGTGATTGAAATATGAGACACTTGAAAGTGCTCACATGGTGACTCATATGATAAAGGAAATGAGATAGGAGGCAATTATGTTTCTGGAATCCGCAAAAATGTGCAAATGAAGCAGAATGAGAAGAAGGGAAATTGTTTTTCTATAAGAAGACGAGACACATGAAAAGAGTTTGTCCCAAATACAAGAAGTGGCTCGGAAAAAAAGATAATTTTGCCTTAACTTGTTTTGAACCAAATTTCATTGTAACTCCTAGCAATACTTGGTGGACTAATTCAGGTTCTACAAATCACATTGCTAATAATGTGTAACACTTTCTAAACCTGCAGAAACCAGTGGGAAGTAAACTATGCGTCTATATAGGGAATCAAATGAGTTCACATGTGGAAGTTGTTGAGACTTATAAACTTTTTTGAATTATGTTTTTCATTTATGTTTGGAAAACACTTTTTATGTTCCTTTGTTTACTGAAAATTTGGTTTCTGTTTCTAAATTTACTCGTACTGGTTATCAATTTTATTTTCGTGATGTTTCTTTTAAACTATTTCATGATAATAAAGTTGTTGGTTCTGGAGTTTTGATTTAAAATTTATCTAAGTTTGAATTAGATCGTATTTTTGACACAAGTCTCGTAGCCTTTTTACATACCACCAATCTTGGTACTAAGCGAAGTGTTGTGAATGAGGATTCCTTCATGCTTTAACATAAGAGGTTGGGGCACATTTCTCTTGAAAGACTTAAGAGATTATTAAAGGAATGAATTCTTAAGAATTTTGACTTCAGTGATTTTGGTTCTTGTGTGGAATGCACAAAGGGAAAAGCAAACCAATAAGAATACTAAAGGTGCCAAAAGAAGTAGTGAGCTTCTTAAAACTATTCATACGAATATATGTTGTCCATTTCCCACGCCTTTTTAAAATGGTTAGAGATACTTTATCTCTTTCATCAATGACCATTCAAGACTCATGTATCTTTATCTTCTGTTTGATAAGTTAGAAGCACTTGATGCTTTTAAAGTTTTCAAAGCAGAAGTAGAAAAACAAAAGGAAAGGAAGATAAAGATCGTAAGATCAGACAGAGGTGGAGAATAGCATGGGAGATATACAAAAAAAAAAAAAAGGACAACCTGGTCCATTTGCTAAGTTCCTTATAGAATAGGGTATTATTGCCCAATACACTATAACTGGCACACCACAACAAAATAGTGTTGCTGAAAGAAGGAACTGCACACTTATGGACATGGTTAGAAGCACAATTCGCAGTTCAAAAGTATTACTTATGGCCTTATGGAGTGAAGCCTTGAAAATCATGGCCGCGTCTACGGTGCATCAAATGCAGTTGGGTGTATGTTGTTCCCCCTTGGATTTGGCCCATTTGTTTACGTTCCCTACTTGTTGACTTGTGGCACCGTTTGCATCATTTCTTCCACCCCAAAAGGAGTCTAAGAACAATCATCATTCATGATAAAAATTTGATGTTTTAATTTTTATTTATTGGTTTAAATATGTTTGTGATTTGTGTAAGATAGCGAAAATTCGTTCTTAGTCAAAATTCGTTCTTAGTCTCTTATTTTAAAAAAGTCCTTTTTGGATCTCTCAATTTTGAGCTATTTTAAAAATTAAGAGACTAAAAAATGACGTTTTAAAAATGAGGGACTAAAAACAAATTTTCGTTATTTTATAAGGAACAAAAACATATTTAATTATATAAAGTGCATTATAATTATATAATATAAATATAAATTTGAGAACTATTTGATAGGTGAGTAAAATTTATTTAGAACATTATCATTGTAAAATCGAAAATTCGTTTTTAGTCCCTTATTTTTAAAATGTCCTTTTAGGTCCCTTAATTTTCAAAATAGCTCGCATTTGTTTCCTATTTTGAAAATTGAACTAACATTAGGGACCAAAAGTGAACTATTTTAAAAATTGAGGGACAAAAAAAAAATTTTAAAAATGAGAGACTAAAAACGAATTTTCGTTATTTTAGAGGGACCAAAAACATAGTAAACCCTCATTTATTTGATGTTTATATTTTATTTTTATTTTTAGTACAAGGTTGCGTAATTAAATACTTCAAAGTATAATACTTCAATGGAAATTACAAACTCATCACACCTTACCTGTTGACTAGGTATACAATAATCTGGGTGTACATTAATATTGAGGACCCATTGCTTTATCCCCATCCAACAGTCATGTTATAATCAGCAGGAGTAGAGCATCTATGCACCCCATTTTGCGGGGCGCACAATAGAACGACCCGAAAATCGTTGTGTATGTATTAAAGAGGATGCCATCTAAGGTGGTTCCAAAAGCACTTTTTCAAAATTGGAATAGGTGAAAACCTAGTTTAAGACATTTACACCTATGGGGTTTAGGGTTTACGGGTTGTCTAGTTGAAATAAGGATTTACAATCCAAATATTGAAAAATTGAACTCAAGAACCATTAATGGCTATTTTATTGGATATCCAATCAACTCCAAAGGATATAGATTTTATTGTTCTTCTAATAATCCTAAAGTAGTTGAAGCTAAAAATGCAAAATTTCTTGAAAAACACAACGTTAGTGGGAGTGGAACTTCTCAACAACTGGAATTTTAGGAAAAAAAAGAATCACAAATAGAAAGTAAGGTAAGATCATCCTCTTAAAGTTCTTTGGCTTTCGGCTTTTCCTTGGCTTTTGGCTTTTCCTTCACCTTCATCTTCAAAAGTAGGGTTTCCTTCCAAGAGTCCTGCACAGGAAAAGGAAATATTGATGAGCTATGACACGTTAGCTACTTAACGAACACAAAAGAGAAAAATGATCAGAACAAAGGCCAGGCAGTCAAGTCAAAAACAGATCTTAACTCATTCCATACATGTATACCTCGGGTACAGAACTACGAGCATAACATCCAGTGTTCCAGAAACAATAATAAATTAATAATTTAAAATTTAATACATAGCCTTTTTTCAACAAAAGCTACCTAGTTATTACAGTAAAAGAAATAGAAGAAGAAAACCCAACCTCACATCCAACAAGCATAATAATCATAAAATCACAGGATGTTTATAATCAAAATTCAATACATAGTTTAACACAAAAAAGAAATTAATTATCATGTTTCCTTGGTTTTCTTTTGACATATAAAAAAACCAACACACAGTTCAAACCACCAGCTAAAATTTCTGACCCACTAAGCATCTGACAATCTGTAAAATTTGACGAAATGAAAAGATAGTGAGTTTAGAACTACTGCAGAAGTACTGCCCTGCAACTCATCCCGGTTAACAGTTAAGTTGAACAGTTTAATATAACAAACAACAACAAACAAATGTTTCTACGCATGGCCACGCTAACATTGGTCGAATCCTACCAATTTTGGTGACATCTTATGACACGTTATTTTAGCATTCCAAGCATTCCAAACAATACTGCTTGAACCATATACATAATTAATACTTAGCAACAAAATATCGAAACTTCACTCTAGGGAATCAAATAAGGGAATTTTAAAGGAGTTTCCAACTGAATCAAATCTTAATGGGAAAATTCCAATCAGGTGTAGGTTAATGAGAATAGTTTGATTTAATAGGTGTAAAATAGGGAATTCAGTTATTATGTAGGTGGACATAAACGCAAAGGGTGGCCGAGTGCGTAAGGCTCCCACCTGGTGGGGTCTGGAACTCTGGGGAGGGTAGATGTACGCAACCTTATCCCCGCACGTGGCGAGACTATTTCCAGAATTTGAATCCTGGACTTCTAGATCACAAGGCAACCTCACCATTGCGGCAAGGCTCACCATGGAAAGGTGGTCATAAACTACATTGGAATCTTTCTTTGTGAAATACCAACTAAAAGCAATTCTAATTTACAACTCTTGGAGCTTACCAGAGGTGTCATGCTATCAAATTCCTTGACAACATCGGAAAACCTTCCAACATCTTCTTCATCAACTGCAGCAGCAATATCCTAACCCCACCAAAAAAAAAAATGTCAGTATTTCATCTCACATATTTATAGGAGTCAAGAATCAGTCAGTCAACACGGTGACAATGTGATGATAGAGGAGGCGGGTAGTGAAAGGTCCACATATATGTTCAATTTTATGTGGTCACTAAAAATTAATTATGAAATTCTAAAACCAGTGACCTACCGCCAAAAATCTATATTCACGTGTTCCCGAAAAATGTTGGATCCAATTCCTGAAAAACAAATACATATCCAAAGAATTGAGCAACAAGTAAGATATGCAGTCTCAAGATGTAAACTGTCGACAAATCTTAGACCTGATATCTCTCTAATGCATTGGTTATAGCAATAGGATCCCCTTTACAGAGTTGGCAAATGCCAGCATTAAGAAGATGTCCTTTAAAACCATACTTCCGCAAATTGTTGTTGAGAGATTGGCGAGCTATCTCTTCGTAAATCACAATCGATTTCTGATATCTGAATAGTTATCGTAAAATAGAAACAGTCAATATCCAATTGATCATAAAAGAAAGGGATCTTTCCATTTTAAAATTTAAATCTTGATTTCTTTATATTATTCTAGCTGTTCCTGCTCTAAGTAGAGCACATAATACAAATTAATATATGACCGAGACCAAATGCAGAAATGGACTAATTTTTTATTAAGACCATCTCATCTATACAAGTCAACTAGTCAACATGATATGGATTGTGAAAAGTAAAATGCCACACTTTAGTCAAGATTATGTTGGGTATCTATTGCACACACAAAGGATCGTAAGAACACACACAAAGTACATCACAAAAGAAATAATAGAGAACACAAGAATTTAACGTGGTTCGGCACCTCTTGCCTACATCCACGGAAACACTCAGTAAAATATTTACTATCACAAATATGATTACAATAATTGTAACCTACCCCAAATTGTGTATCACTCTACAAACCCGAGTACCCCTCACTCAAGAGTTAGAAGAAATAATAAAATACTCTTATAAGAGATCTTCTCTCTATTTTTCTCTCACTCTCAGAAGCTCTACTTGCTTCTTATTCTCACTGCTTACTTGCTCCAGCTCTCTTACCACATGAATGAAGATTGCTTATTTATAGAGTCCTCGGCAATGTGAACACACTGTAAAATTTCGGCTTCATCATTTTATTTCATCCGTCTAAGATTGGGATCCGGATTCCCTGCATTAATAAAAATACACATTTACACGCATTAAATAATCTCAACCATTGATTTAAGATTAAACGGTTTATATTATACCTTTATAAAATCTATTTTATACATTATTTATTATTATGCAGTAATTACGTGACGCAATTACTGCATCAAATCCAAATCCCTAAGATTGTACGCCTGCTGCAGGCCACCATTTTTCTTCAACCAATCTGCAAAGCAGATTTGCTTCAATCTTCCATTTCACAATGCATTAAATGCATTGTCTCTTTTATTCAATGGCTGGACCCCACAGATTATAGATCATATTAATAAATTCTCAAAGTCATACAACCTACAGTGACCTGAGCAAATGTAAACCGAGGAGGGAGAGAAGAAAAAGAAGAGGGGAGTTAGAGAACAAAAGAGAAGGGCAAAAGAAAATTCTCAGAATAAATTACTAAACAGATAAAGAAAACCATTCAGGCCAACATTATAGTAAGAGATGAACTAACTATGCAGAAAGTATAAAATCTTACTGTTCTAGCTGAAAAGCAAATTGAGCAACTTTTTGCTTACAGTGGTTTGCAGAAGTTCTCACTTCTTGAATTTCATATAAATCAGCTGATTTTTAGTAGTAAACAACAGCTTGCTCAATATTCTGTTCAGACTCATACAACTCAGCAATGTTCTGCGTGTATATTATTAGTAAAACCCAGTTATGAAATGTTCACGATGATCTGGTAACCTCACCAACTTCAATGTATTCAATTACACAATCAATATCCAGAACCTGGGATATGGATTATTGGGAAAAACCCAAGTCCCACATTGACTAGAGATAGAGCCTCATAAGAGCTTATAAAGCTTGGGCAATCCTCACCTCTTGAGCTAGCTTTTGGGTTGAGTTAGGCCCAAATCTAATATGGATAAGATAATACCTCAAAATGGATACCCAAGAGATGGGATACCATAGGTAACCAAATATGCATTCCAAGCCATTAATTTAAATTATCATACTGAAACAAAAATCTAAAGTGACATACCATCAGATAACTATAGCATGATCGAAGCAAGATACAGCCTCTGTATTCAAAGAGGGAAATGAGGTTAAAATTAAAAATGCTATTGTCTTCATAATTCATACTAATGCAAGTAATGACAAGCTAGACTGCTCTATAATTTATTCCAGCTTAGCTACGTAAGAATGAATTCCAATCTAAAAAAAGCGAGCAGATAACAAATCAAAATATGACATATAGACAGCCATAAAAGAAAATAAGCAGATGGAACTCAAACATAAGCAACTTAAACTGCAAAGATGCAAAAATTAACTTCATTATCCGACTTAATTTAAACAAATCTAGATGAAATGAAAGTATGAACCCCCACCTAGAGCTCGTCCACAGTACACGTGAAGCCAAGCATTTGATTTATATAATATATGAAAACCTTAAGGAATGAGATAACAGAAAGATTATTTATATCATTTAATCATGGACGAAGGCTGTGATTGTTTAATATGATTTGCATTAAAATTAGTGCAGAGAAATACTGACGTAAAAGGAGTTGGCCTTGCTGCATGGAGGCAAGAGCAGCATTTAAATCAGAAATCAGAAATAGAATAAAAGAACATATCTGGAACCATGAAAAAACAGGGGGAGGAGGAAGAAAGCATTAAATGATTAGGAATTGACATCTGTCGTGTTTTCTTGAATGAGAGTGTGAGTATTAGTTCAACTGTACGGTTGTTGTCGTATGACCTGGAGATCATGGATACAATTCCCGAAAAGAGTCTATTATGAATGACGAGACTCACACTACCTTACAAATAAATCATTATTTTAATTTAGGGTTTGTTTGTTCCAGAAAAATCACTGTTTTAAAAAAAAAAAAATTTTTTTTTCTATCTCCTTGTTTCTACTTTTGAAAATAATTAGAATTTAATAAAATTGAAATCTAGTTATAATGAGAAGTTATTTTGAGTAGTCTCTTCTAAAAACTTAAACAAAATATTTTTTATGAAGGTAGACAAACATTTACTTAAAAATCTCTTAAAAATAATCCTTAGATTATTTTATAAAAATCATATTTTTTAATTTTTTAATATTAAACAAATGTCGTTAATTATTTAAAATAAATCATTGAATAAAAATTTTAATACGGTCTCGTTTTTAATTGATTTAATTAATTTGTAGTCCCTAAAGTATTTGAAATTTTTAGATTGATATTTATATTTTAAAAGTTTATAATTGAGTCATTGAACGCATAAAAAGAATTGTAATTTGGTCTCTTTCATACTTTTTCATTAGAATTCCAAAAGCTACATAGAATCAGTTGAATCTTACAAAAAAAGTACAAAGGTGTATTTGAAATTTTCTAAAAAGTATTGGAATCTATTTGAATTTTTCTATAAAGTTCAATGACACTTAAATAATGAGTGAACGACCCAATGAGTGTGGCTCAGTTGGTTGCGTTGGTTGAGCTTGCGGGGGAGGATCGCGATTCGACTCCTACAAAACGTATTCTTGAAGAGGGACGAAGAATCTTAACTGTGACTAAGTACTCTAGCGAAGATTAGTCTTATAACGGGTCCACATGATTTAAGTTTGTGGGATACTCGATGGACTTATTGAGGAGTCAAAAACAAAAAAAACAAAAAAAGTACGAGTGAATGAGAAGTGTTTGAATGACCCAAACACAAATTTTAATGTGGTGGTGCACTCGGTTACAAAACATTTAAAATACACCGATCTAATTAAAAAAAAACAAATCAAATAGACCACGTAACAGATTAATTTTAATCTTTTTTTTTTTTTTTAATAAAGATTAATTTTAACCTTTATAAATAAGACGCAACGTTGTCCTGCAGAAACAAGCGTCAATTGATTCGATCCTGGGCTACCCCAACACCTTTCTTTCTCCGTTCACCCCAACTTCACCGCCGAGATGTCTCCGGCGGCCGGAGTACACGTCCCTCTCTTGCCGGATTCCATAGCAGGGCAGAATCCGGCGACCGTATCTGGCGCCGTGTTCAACGTAGCAACCAGCATAGTCGGCGCCGGAATCATGTCAATTCCGGCGATCCTGAAGGTTCTGGGTGTGATTCCGGCTTTCGCCACGATTCTGATTGTGGCTTTGTTGGCGGAAGTTTCAGTGGACTTCCTCATGAGGTTCACGAACTCGGGTGAAACGACGACGTATGCTGGCGTCATGAGGGAAGCGTTCGGGCCCTTAGGAGCATTAGCCGCACAAATTTGTGTCATAATCACAAACGCTGGTGGCTTAATTCTGTTCCTAATTATCATCGGTAAGAAGGAAATTTCTTTACTTTCTTTTCTTCCGCATATGAAACACCAAAATGAGAGGAAAAATAGTTTTATTTTTCCTTTTGTGAATGCGTGGATTTTAATTTTGAGCAAATTAACAACTTGGTGAAAAAAAAATTCCAATTATAGTATAGTCCTTAAAATGTGTGCAGTTCTTTAGCTGCTTTGTGGTGCTATTTTCCAATTGTATGTAGACATGTGAAAATATAACATTATACATCTCTTATTCTCATATGAAAACAACACCAAATACTTATATAATAGTACCTAAGTTTTGTCCCTTTTCTTATTGTAAGTGTTATTCTGGAATTTAATCCTTAATAAAATTATTTAATAGAGTTTTGTAAACACAGACACTAATAATTTCAATACTAAATTGTTAGGTAATCGTTATAATTTTTGTTTTATTTACCTAGTTTGAGTAGTGAACTTCTTTATCTTAAAATTTCCTTTTTGATACCCAATGAAAGGTTTGTGGAAAAGGAAAAAACTGGTGTTGTTCTTTAGTTGCATGTGTAATCTGTTAGCTGTTACACATGTTATATTTTTCGTTGATGAGTTTACATATATTCTAATTGGAAAACAACACTGCAAGTACGTATGGAACTGCACATAAATTTTGTCATTTGAAAAAAATGGGTCATCTCTATTTGAAATGATTGTCTATAGTTTGATGTGATGGAATAGGGGATGTGCTCTCTGGAAAGCAAAATGAAGGGGAAGTGCACCTGGGCATTTTGCAACAGTGGTTTGGAATTCACTGGTGGAATTCCCGGGAATTTGCTCTGCTCATCACCTTGGTGTTTGTTATGCTTCCATTGAACTTCTACCGACGTGTAGGTCAGTATTAACTATTAAAAAATTGTTACAACATGTGTTTCTTGCATTTTGAATTGAATAGATTCAATTGCACAGCCATGACTATATTCTTTTTTATGTTTGGAATTGGCAGAGTCCTTGAAGTACAGTTCTGCAGTATCAACTGTTCTTGCTGTGGTATTTGTTGGCATATGTTCTGGGTTGGCAATCGTTGCTCTGGTGCAAGGGAAAACACAAACTCCAAGATTGTTTCCTCAGTTGGACTACCAAACCTCCTTCTTTGACCTGTTCACTGCAGTTCCTGTTGTAGTCACTGCCTTCACATTTCATTTTAATGGTACTACTTAGCTTGCATTAGTGGGTAGTGGCCCTGCCTGCCTAGAAAGATTCTGAAAAAAATTCTTACATGATCTCAGAGTAAGAAGAAGTTCTTATTCTCAATCATATGATATTTATCACGATAGTACTATTTTAGAATAATTGTACCTAATTCCGCCACATTAGCTAGAGTTTAGGATGAAGTTAAGATCAGTTATTCTAATATTGTATTAGACTCTATCCCAATGTTCAACCATCCACAGATATCTAGCGATGCAAACTTCACGCTTTAAATATTTCCTTTCCTTGGTGTGAGGGGAGTGTATTAAGTGTTAAACTCACATTGGTTGAATATATGGGTAAAGAACTTTTGATAATGACTTTAGCACGTTAAGCTAGCTTTTGGGATAGAGTGTTTCCTACTTTAACAATGATTTTAATGTCCAGTTAAGATGGTATATATTGAATGGTACAGGTCAATAACTTTTTCTTGCTCAGGCAGAATCTAACAGATTTCTGTGTTGATGATTGATTTTGCTTGCAGTGCATCCAATTGGGTATGAGCTTGCCAAGCAATCTGACATGACGACAGCAGTTCGAATAGCATTAATGCTTTGTGCTCTTCTCTACTTCACAATAGGTCTATTTGGATACCTGTTGTTTGGGGATTCAACACAGTCAGACATTCTCATCAATTTTGACCAGAACGCTGATTCTGCACTTGGTTCCTTGTTCAATAGTTTAGTTCGTGTAAGCTATGCACTCCACATCATGCTGGTGTTCCCTGTCGTGAACTTCTCTTTGAGAGCAAACATAGATGAAGTACTCTTCCCCAAGAAACCTCTTCTAGCCACAGACAACAAAAGATTTGTGATCCTCACTCTGGTGCTGTTAGCCTTCTGCTACTTTGCTGCTATAGCAATCCCAGATATTTGGTACTTCTTTCAGTTTCTGGGATCAACATCTGCAGTGTGCCTTGCCTTCATTTTCCCTGGCACTATTGTTTTAAGGTAATGTATCTCCCATAATCTTATTACCTTCATATTAAATATGACCCATTGGAAACAGAAGAAATAAATAAGCAATCTAGGCTCTTAATTTTCTATTTCCAATGACAGGGATGCCCATGGTATATCAACAAGAAGGGACAAAATTATAGCACTGATTATGATTATACTTGCTGTACTGACTAGTGTTATTGCCATTTCCACCAACATATACAATGCTTTTAGCAGCAAGTCATGAAGTTGATACCATTTTCCACCCGCATTAATTGGTCCTGCTTGTTATAGACAATTGAGAGAGGGGGCGTTTGGGGGATAGAAAATTCCAGGTGCATTTGGCAGTTGTGGCGCTTGTGTTTCTTTGGTTTTTTGGATGCATTGTTGTTTGTTGTAGAATTTATTTATTTTGAACAAAATTGCTATGTAAAATATCAAATATCAAAAAGCAATGAAATCCAAATTTCCAGTTGAAGGGTGACAAAGTTTGGGCCACCATATCCAACAACATAGTGCCGTGCAAGGATCCCAATATTAGTCACGTGTGGACCTATATGTTGTTTGAATGGAGCATGAAATAGAATAGATTTTGGCACGTAATAATCTTTTTTAAATTATGTCCCTTTCAAAAGGACCCCACTCCCATGTCATGGTGACTAGGAACCGTTTGCATATACACTTACCCATAGTTTTTAGATGAATTCTATAGTATCTAAAGATAATTTTATTTTGTCTAGATAATGAGAATCATTTGATTTGATTCATTAATATGATTCATTTAATTGAGATAACATATTCTGATTGGACAAGATAATTTTTATCCCAAAATTATTGGAGGATCGAAAAAGGCACCTAATTTTTAATATGATAATAATATTTGAAGAGAGATAAATAGAAAGATCGTGAAACTCATTCCAAATTTGTAAAATTCAATGTTACGTTTTTCATGTTTCTTGTTTTTTATGTTTCTTTCTCTTTATTTTAAGATGAGAGGGCCGCAGAGAGCAATCATTTTCCTTTGCCTTATATCCATCCAAAAACGGTGTTACAGGGGCAGGTGATAGGATAACGTGCATGGGTAATGAGAAAACGGATATTATATTTGAATAAAAAATTAATATATTTAATATATTAAAAATCGAAAGGGAGCAACTTATTCCAAAAGTCAATTTATTTTAATTCAATGAAAATCATGTGATTTATGTAGGTCACTTGATATTAAATCATGTAACTTTATGGCCTCCCATTAAAGTTACGTTTAATTTTTTTAAATAAATTTTTCTTTTGTTTTCACTGATTAGCAAGATCTAAAAAGGAACACATTATTAACACACAATTATTTTTTATAACTTAATTATAAGTCACTTGTAACTTGGCATTTTTACAAGTATATTTAAAAATTCTTTTTTCTTTTCTTTTTTCATCCCACCCCTCTCCATTGGTTGCGTCTAACATCCTCTAAAGTCTAAACAAGATTGTGAGGAAGGCTATGGTGACTGGTTGTCAAAGACAACGACAACAATGCTACGCAATCATACCCCTCGACGAGATCTGCAATATGTATGGATGAATTAATGGTTGATGCAAAACATATATACGATTTTAACCAATCTTTTCTTGGTCTTACGGTCTTACCTCTCTTCAATATTCATTTGCAATGATAGCAACCATTGACCTGATAGCAGCAGTAGATACCACAATCGTTGGCTGGCCAGATGCTGGTTGATATTCATTCAATAAGAGGATCGAATTTACAACATTAAAAAAATAAAGAACCAAATAACTAAAAAAAACTATAACGATTGAAATCGCATATAAATAATAATAAGAGGATCAGAAGTACAATTAAACCTCATTTTTTTTTTTTTTATAAATATATGGTTGAAAAAGGTTGAAGGCTTGGTCCTCTGTATAAATAAATAAATAAGTTGCTGTTTGATGAAATGTTCTACGAAAATTCTTCATCTTCGGCCAGCCTAACAAGAATGAACTATTACCCAATGAGCAGAAAATTGCAAGAGAATTGATAAAACAAAAATCATAATTTAATTATAATCATCTATTAGAATTGGTCAATACTCGAGATACATGACAATTTCCAGTATTCATAAAAAATTCCTTCATAGCCAGCTTACTCTCATATCGTGATTTCGTGCTTCGAGCCAACAAAAAAGTAGGGCAAGCACCTCAACTAAGTCATGATGACACATCATACCTCATATCTTGGAACCTTTTCATCAAGCTCAACTTGAATCTCTCAACATCTGCATCCTCAAGTGAATTTGGTGCAGACCTAATAATTGAAATGGCCCCAGCACGATGCAAGGATGCAAGAACTTCATCTACAACAATGAAGTACACTATCTCAATGAACGGAAAACAAAAAAAGAAGACTAGTACTATCAGCATTGCTTTGGTTACTATTGCATATATCTTTCAATCTCATAATACTGTTTGAACTGGATTCTGAATAAACAATTTATTGACAGCAAGATACAGGTATTATTATCATATAAAATACACATGAGCTCTTTGTGCATATAATGTTTCAAAGTCAATGGAAAACTATTTATGTTCCACTTCATCTTTACAAGCCCATATATATTGAATAAGGATGACAAACTTTAACATGCAATAGTTCTCTAAGCTTCTTTTCACACTCTTCTCTTACAGTTGATTTCCAGCTAGAATGCTATACAAATAATTTAACACATACTTAAAGACTGTTTGCCTTAGATTTTTTAAAACGCAAACGTGCGTTTAAACGTGCGTTCAAAGAAAGCTCCAAATTGGAGCTTTGTAAAAAAAATGAAGTTTAGTGCATCGGGAAGTGAAAATATAGCGTTGGTGTTAGAAAAAATCTAAGCCAAACATACACTTAGTAAATGGCTGGATGTTTCTGGTTTACAGTTTAGGACCACAATGGTACAATTGATCTCAAGAAAAATGCTAGCAATACATTCTCGAACACTCTCTTTCCAACGCAAGTGGGCCCTACAAAATTTAAGTGAGACCCACATGGATTAGTGGGACTCATATGAATTTCAACCAATAGGAGGGTTTATATTGGAAAGAGAGTGATAGAGAGTGTGTTGCTAGCACTCCTCTTAATCTCAATATTCTACCTCTCGACCATAATGTTAATAAGCATATTTCATACAATAATCTACTTCGACAAAATCTAGTAGAGTAAATACCCAGTTTGGTCCCTGAAATTGTAGGATCGTATCAATTTAATCCTCCACATTATCAATATTTCAAAATGATCCTTAAAATTACAAAATGTAGCAAATGCATCCCCGACATTAATCATTTAGTTTCAAATGCATCCCTGACATTACCAACTTGATGTCATTATAGTCCATGCAAATACCAACGGAAGGACGTATCTGATTAATTTTCTGTAATTCCAGGGATCATTTTGGAATATTGATAATGTGGGGGACTAAGTTGATACGACCCTACAATTTCAGGGACTAAATTGAGTATTTACTCAAATCTAGTAAGTAATAAGCATCCAACAACACTAAATAGAGTATTCAAAATTAAGACTTCAAAGTGCCACCTGAGTGTGACAGTGCAGCAAGAGCATTCAAAGCTTCTTTCCGTGTACGGTCATCTTTAGCCGTGCTTAACATATTTAAGAGCTCTTCTCCTCCACCAATCTCAACTATCTTCAACCTTCTTTCATCTTTTGCGGAAAAGGAAGGTGAACAATTTTGACTATAAACTTATGCAAATATGCAAGATTCTATAAAGTAATAATTAATAAATAATCAAGTTTTATCCTTAATCAGTTTCATAGGTATCCATCGGTACATCGAAAAACTATAGACAGATAATTATAAATGTTGCGAGGATAAAAAACGTAATTGGAAACCCAATAAGCAGTAACCTAAGGACAAATTACCCAATAAGTAGTTACCTAAGGACAAACTAGCTATACCGCATCATGACAATTTGCCAGTTACAGAATAGAACTCGGATTTGGATGACTGCATTGCTTTGTCAATTAAAAATTAAAATGAGAACAAGGCAACTCTTTAAGTTGTTAGCTCTAACAAGGGCAGGTAAATTAAAATAAGTCTCATTTCATAACTCTTTTATCTCCGTCCAAAGTCTCCCATCAACTCTCCCCTTTAAGCAAAATTTCGTAATCTCATCAGCAAACTAAGATTAGTATTGAATATACTGATATAAAGCACAAGGATAATGAAAATATGCTTGTTGCAAGAATAGGAATTTGTTCTGCAAAACAACTACACTAATATAAATAAATGACTAATACACCACAAAGTAGTTCAATACAGGTGCCATAGAATATTAATAGCAAGCTCTGGTATAGATAGTATGCATTACCATCTATTGCAAAACGAGCCAATCTAGAAGCTCCCATCCTTTTAAACAAGGGATCCTTGACACGCAAAAGCGATACAGACTGTTGCATCAAATTTTCTCCTGAAATTTTTTTGTTTCGACAACACTGTCAAGTTAGAACCACCAAGAGTAAATGAAGACTTTAGAAGCTGAAAACTGTTGCAGTAAAACTGCTGATAGTGTAATGACTGATACCCATGTAAGGAAAGAAATGGTATCCCGCTACTGCTGCAGTCCCAAAAAATATCGTCTTCAATAGCCACCCAACTTTTCTCTCAGCTTCTTCCTCAATGGATAGTGCATCTTGAAATCCAAAGAGCCAGAAGTCAAGTTGGGCAACATAATTGCAGTTCACACAATGAAACCATTTTTTTGTTGTTTACAGATCTAGATTTTTGACATAATAATTCAATCCTAGAAATCCCCCAAATTTAATTTCCTGCTAGAATTTCAAGTACAAAATTCTACTATTTTTTCCACGACAGATTAATTCATTATCCCATTCTGAACGAAATGATTTCATAGCTGAACCAATTGATTATTCCTTCCCCTAATTTACTTTTATCAATAAATGAATAAATAAAAATGGATAAGTACGGGTACAAAAAACAAGGCGATACCTTTACCATTATGGGATGAAAAATTACGAGGCTGCAGATTAACCCTAGATCTTCTTCTACATAAATACTTCAAAAATGGTTTAAAAAAAAAAAAAGAGTTAGAAATAAAATGAATTAGCTAATAGATAGGGTACCCACTACCCAGAAAATAATAATAATAATCAAATTCAAAGTTGAATTAAATTAGTAAATGGAAATGACTAAAAAAAAAAAAAAAAAAAAAAAAAAGAAGAAGATTAAAGAAAAGTTTACATTAGAGAGGTGAGCTGCTATGACGCGCATTGTGCAAGTGTTGAAGATCAGAATCACAACGCTCTCTTTCTTCAAACTTTGCTCAACAACGGAACACTGATGATGTCAGATACACACGTGACAAAGGATCCAACTCCGGGTGTGTTACCCGGGTCCGCTCTAGGACCCGGTATCCGAACGAAGAAGTTTCGGGTGTTTCGGCGATGCTTCTAGATTTTAGCGAAGCTCGCGGAAAAGAAACGCAGAAGAAGGTTACGTGGACCAGGATCTTGCCGGGCTCGATAAAAATGGGCCTCTAAGCCCAATTTTATATTTGTCCATAATATCATGGGCCGCCTACTGGGTTTGACCTAGACTGAAGTTTCATTCAACCTTACAACCATAATGTTTTCTTGGACAATACCCTGAAATGGAGATGGATTCTCTCATGTTCATGTTTTGGAAGAACATAATATGGTCTTATTGGTGAGAGAAAGACATAATATTCTTTATACAAGGACCCATCATGCAACTGTAGGGTCCACTAATTATATTTCAAATTTTGTGTGTGTTTCTCTCTCCAACAGAACCATGTTATGTTCTTTCAAAATAGGATAGAATCTAAGTCCGCCTAAAACAAAACAAGCAATATGACACACATTCTTGTTCAAGCAACCACTTGCAATTGGATCATCTTGGGCTAAAAGTTGCAGGTAGTTTTAAGTTATCTATCACCCATATTTCAAAACGGCCAGCTTATAAATATTTGATAGAATATACCCTTAATTTAGTCTTTGAAAAATTAGGGTGACACCAAATAAGTCCTTGAATTTTTTTTGTTACCGATTAAATTCTTGAAATATTTAAAACAATGTTAAATTAGAAGTCCCTCTTAGTACTCTCTTAGTATATTCCTCTTAGTACTTAACACCATATATATCAAGATAGACGTTGGAGTGGCATAAACTCCCTTCGGTTGATGACTTGAAGCTGTCCAAGAGCCAAGTAAATGGCATTAAAGCAGGAGGTGTTGAATATGGCAATTGAATATTAACAATAAGGATAAGACTCTTTTAAAATAAATAAAAGTGTGAAGTAATAAAGTTAGAGATAATTAAGCGTTTGGAACATTGCAAAGCAATAATTAGCCATTGAGGCAATTAGCTCCAAAAATATAGAATCAAAATTAATATTTTTAATATTTAAATTAAGAATCATTTAATTGGCATAAAATATATTTTTAGGAGGATCTTTACTTCCAAATGAGCTTTTTACAATGAATTACATATCAAATCATTTCCTAATATAATCATCTAGATGTGTACGGTTATGTAGTATGTATAATTTATAATCTATAAATAATATATTTACAACTCTGTGTATTTATGAACTTAATTTATTCCACAAATGTTTTTTCAAATATAATGTATTGTTTGTATCTCAGTACTTAATTTATGTACATTTTATATGCACAAGTATTATCATTATTCTGGGATCCGTTTTTTCACCCTGTTTTTATTTATTGTATTTCTTTCAATTTGGAACGTTGGCTGTTGTCATTTAGATCACGTTTGGTGTTTGACAGTTTTTATTTGGTTTTGGAAACAAATGGTTTGGATGTATCACTGTTGCTACAATCATCTAGGCTTTGTAATGCCTTTGTTATGATTATGGATATCATGTTTGTTGTCAATAATTGATGATTGTTTAAGTAATGATTATTGTTTAGGTGACTTGAATTTATTAGTTTCATATCCATTTGATGAATTTGAATTGAGAGTTAATTTGACAATGAGACTTAATTAATTCTTGTTTTTTGCTTATCTATACTGTATTGCAAAATATATGATGCTTATCTATACTGCCATTGTAATAATAGTAACTCACGGATTAATCTTTGCTTTTAGGAAGCCAAAAAAACATGATTGATATGCTTTAGACAATTGAGTGGGGGAAAACAAAGAAAGGAATTTTATTTATTCGTAGTTTTTCCGTCAATTAGCTTAACTGCAATTGTGTTTTTCTTTCAACAAAACTTAGATTATATAAGATCAATTGTTCATAGATTTTTTTGATGTATTAAGACCCTTTTTTTCTTTTATTTTTGTATCTATGTACTTAATTTATTTCATCAATGTTTTTATTTGCATAAATATTATCATATATCCCATGCATGACACGTGACAGATATTAGTAAAATATATTTTAGGGGTATCTTTACTTGTTATTATTATTCCAAAAGTGCAGACGAGGGAGAGGTGAAGCCATTGCAAAACAAGCCACCGCCTTGGGTGATGAAGACGAGTGGAGTTTTGATGGTTTTGTTTGATGTTGATTAATGTTAAGCTCTTTGCTCACACTCCTCTAATATCACTCTCCCCCATTATCAGTGGTGGCTCCTTCTGTGTCAAATCAGTCGCGTACTTTCTCACACTTGTGGTGCTCTTTGCCTCACTTTGAGCCTATTCACGGTGGTGCCAAAGTCGGTGCCAACGCCAAAAGGAGCATACATTGCTAGAAAATACAATTGGATCCATTTTGGTGTAACACACTCTGTCCCCACCAATAATATCTTGCCATGTACATAATTTGAAATTACTTGTAATTTAAAAAAGATAGAATGTGTGGTAAGATATTATTGGTGAGAATATAATATGGTATAAAAAAAAGGGTATAACAAGTCCTCATCTCATCGGGAGAGGAGACCCGTAAAACTAACATTCCTAATGTTCCCAATACTATAAATTAACTTAACAGACATAGCATGTTATTTACACAAGGGTATCCCAGTCGATAGCCGAAGGCTAATCCATCTCGGGATGTAGAGATCATCGAAGTGGATTTTGCCTCTCCTAACAAAACATTTTTCATACATACGACAACCCCTAACAACATGCTTATGAAACCCAACTATCTATCAACTGTATTGGGCATTGTTGGTTTTTCTTGATATTTTCTTTTTTTTTGTTTTTTTGGTATGGATTGGATCCTAGCATGCCTCCATAAATTTGGGATCTGGCCAATTTAATTTGTAACTCTAATTATGCACATCATTCCTTGGTGTTATTGGATAATCGAACCATAGAGAGAGAGAGAGAAGTTTTTCCTAACATAAAGAGCATTAACTCTGAACGCTTCTTGGCAGCCATTATATACTAGACTAAAATGCACTTTTCGTCCCCCTTGTTTTTCTATTTGACGGAATTCATCTCCACAGTTTTTTGCGCGAATAAAATCCTTTCTTTTTTCCAAGTATATATGCAAAAATAGTCCCTTCATCAATTTTCCATCCAAAAGTGTGGTGATTGGACGTATCGACAACAGTGTGATGGACAAAGCTCCGGGAAGAGGTTGGGGCGGTGCAGATGCGACGTGGCTGTGCTGGAATAGCAAAAACACACATCCGACATGGTTGTTGAAGAACGAAGCACCACCATTGCATTTGAGAAGAAGCCATTGACAGCCAACGAGCAACAACCAGGAAGTTGGAGGATGGAGATGAAGCATAAATTTTTTTTTTCTATATTTAAATATTTTAAATATTTTTATATTAGTTTTATATTATTTTAATACTTTTATTGCCAATTGGATATATTAATTGCGTGCCACATGGCTAACTTGTGCCCCCTCATCAACTTCCATTAATTTTTGGATGAAAACTTGACGGAAGGACTATTTTTGCACAATTGGCAAAAATGAAGGGCTAAAATCGTGCAAAAAAAAATGCGGGGACAAATTTCGTCGAATGGAAAACATGAGGGATCTAAAGTGCATTTTAGCCTATATAGTAATAACTACATAGGTCCATTGATTATAATTTGTAGGCAAAATGAATGATATACAGAGAGGGCAAAGATGCTGTTATTACATAAACATCAAAATTGAAAGGCAACAAAATTATGCGAGAGAGAGGACAAACTAGATAGCTGTCCAAAGTGCAAAGACTATATTTTATATAATTACAGAGCTATCTCTATCTTGAACAAAGGAACAAGCTTACAACAGGAAAGCAAATGTAGGAGTTTGGGTAGCTCTATAATTTTATGTTTATGTATATGAAGGCCAATGAACAATAAAAGGCAAGGTTGGAAGAGAGAAAATGTGTGAGAGCAGAAAGGGAGTGTGAGTTGTTTAATTATTAAAAAAGAAAGAAAGTAAGAAAGAAAAGGAGTGAGTTTATTTTTTTGATACATAAATGAGTTTAATATAGTTAGCAAAAAGACTTACTCTATCTTATTAACGGTTTAAATGGAGAAACGATTTTGAATCACGCATTGTATTTGTATTACAATTTGTTGCATGTTATTCGCTCTTGGAAAATGTTTTTTTTAAAATGAGTTTTTTTGTAAAGATAAAATATAAGAGTTCAGTTTATTCATCTTAAAATTAATTAATGAGTTGAGATCTCAATATACTTTAATTAATTAAGATAGATACATATTTATTTTTTCACTTTATATTTAATCTTGATTTTGCTTCATTAATTTGAGCCTAACATATATACCATTATCCCAAGAATGATTGATTACCACATTTTTGTTATTTGTACCCTGAGTACATACACTCACTCAACCCAATTTCTTGGCTTTGTTGTTTATATTATATATTTTATTTGATTAGATTCTTGAATTGTCACCAATGCAACACGTTTCTCTTTCTACCTTGTCCTTGAACAAGTGAACAACAGAAGCACATATCACTCAACTTTATACTTCTATTATATTTTGTTTCCACTGTCATATTGGCATGTGAATGTACTTTTCCAAAGGGCTACTCACGTGAGTTTTGCTAGCTACCAACTCACAAGAATCTTAGAATACTGCTATACAATATTACAAAAACTACATATTTGGGGACAAGAAAAAACGTCGCTGACAGAAGATAAAATTAAAATCAAAATTGAGAATCAGATAAATGATAATGATGAATTTTATGATATCTCAAAAATAATTTTATTTTATCTAAGTGATTTAATAAGATGATAAAAACTATTTAACTTGATCCATTAATATAATTTATTTAATTAAAATGATATATTTTAATTGAATATGATAATTTTTATCTCAAAATTATTAAGAATTATCGAAAAAGTCATCCATCATAAATACTGGCAGGCATAATTCATTTTCTCTTGTGCAATATGGCACAGCCCTCGTGTTTAGTTATCCACATCGTGTTTAGAATCCTCAGTAGTCCACGAGTGATAATATTATGGAGTCATCATTGGGTATCTATGCTAAATTAAAAATTATGAAATGTATTGATCGTAAATTATCATTATATGCGTTTCATTGTTATTTATTATTATTGTAAAGTTTTTTTATATTAGTAACTAATTAGAAAACATAATATGAATGATTTTTAATGTAATTAGAATCAATGTCGAATATTTTAACTTATTGTGATAATTCTGATTGATTAACAATATGAAAAATATTAATTACGACAGTATATACTAATTAAATCATTATAATATTTTATGATATTATCCCCTTCAAATAAAATAGCTTAATTATACCCTATTTATTTGTTTTGATCAGCTTGCTCTTGTAGTGTTATATAAGTTCGTAAACGATTTTTCTAACCTAGTCTTAGTGTCCTTGGACGTTTTAAAAATTGTTCTAAAACTTGTTTAAAAATTGTGGCAAGTTGATTTTTTTAAAAATTGTTTTTCAATCAATAGAAAAATAAAACGCAGTTGAAGCACAAAGTGTTATCTGGGCAAGAAATCATGACGGTGGCCAATCGTAATTGGCATTGAGATATTGATATTTGACATCGTGAAATCATAATGACAGCAATAGATATCGTGAAATTGATATATTTTTGCTATAAAACAAATCAAATCAAGTGCAAAGGCATCGTCAAACTTAACAATGTGCATATTGACATTGTGCCTTTTTTTTTCTGCTGCTGCAAAGAAACTTCCTACAAATTGTTGGAGGAGAGCTTTTGGAGAAGAGAGGGGTTTACGGTTAAAAAGGTGAAAATCAAGTGGTTATTATTTTTCCCTGGGAAGAAATATTGATATAGGGAGGTGAATCCAAATAAATAAATAGGAGAGAGACAATTGTTTTCCTTAAAAAAAATCATAATTAATTAACTTGTCAAAATTAAATTGAATATGATTTGATAGTGGGAAGTTAATGAGACTTAACATGTGCAAGGTTGGATAGGTTAGAAAAATCGATATAATATTTAAGATAATTATTATATGAATTAAATATTTTTAATACAATACATGGATGTTAATATTAATTTTATATATATATATATATATATATATATATATATAATATATATGCCGGTGCTGTAAAATCTGAAGAGACAATATTTATATCTTTTTTAAAAATTAATTCGGAATGTCACGAGAAACTTTTCTGAATTGAGCAATATAATTCTCTGCATAATTGGGCCTTTTTATTTATTATGTGCCTTTTAATTTGGTTGCACGTTATTATACAAAGGATATGAATATGATATTATATAAGGACCGGATAAGGATAGAATATGACTTATATGAGTATGATAAGTTTTTATCTTATTCAATGTTTGATGCGTATCAAATAATGATAGAATATGATATATTTGGTGTCTTCTCCAGTACCTGCAATAATTTTGAGGTAAAAGTTATCCTGTCCAATCAGAATACGTCACCTCAATTAAATGAGTCATATTAGTGGGTCAAGTCATATGATTTTTACCATCTGATTGGGTCATCTAGGCATGGTAAAATTACCCTTGGGGTACCATAGAATTCACCATAAAATATCTACAAATAATAAAATTACCCTTATATCAAAATTACATTTTTTTCAAAAATAAAATTTAATATTATTGATTTTTTATACATTTAAATTAAAATATATAAAAATATTTGTTAATATATATTTTTGGCTTTTTAATTAAACATTAATCCATTTTTAAATTATGAAAAATTAATTTGTGATATTTTTTTCACTTTTTATAAAAATTGCCAATTAAATCACATATTTTAATTAGTAATAATGTTGACTAATTAGATTTGAAATCATAATTAAATAATATTAATATTAAGGGTAAGACATAAAAGAGAAAACATTTTATTATCTTATCCTGTTGGTTCTAACCCAACCCCTCCCTCAGGATAGAATTATAACTAACACTTCTAGAAATTTTCTGATTACCTGCTAATTTTCCTACGGATTTTATACAAAAATTAGCAAGAAACATGTTTTCTACAATTTTTTCTATGAATTTTGTCCATAGGTAGTATCTTCATGGATAATTTTTTCCTGCAATCAGCAAGGAAATTTTCTTGCAAAAAATTAAAATTCGTAGGAAATGTCAAAATTTCCTAAAAATTTGAATCTACAAGAAAAAACCTTATTTTTAAAAAAATTGCAGAAAAATTTGCAGGAAATTCCTGTAAAAAAATTCGCAGGAATATCCGCAAATAATTCATGAATTTCTAGTAGTGTAAGTAGCATAAGTTGATAATCTAACATGATAAATTTATTCTATACTGCTGGTTCACCAAACTACAGATTAAAGCAGGATATATGATAACTTATCTTATCTTGTCTTCCTGTGCATATAGGTAAGAAACATATATATGGATTTAACTAGTATATAATGTAAGTATAAAGATTTTTTTACACTTTCAATCAATCATAAATTATCACTTTAGCTATAACGTTTGACTCTTATCCTAACTATCTTAAAATTCACTCATATTATTATTTCTGATTAATTGATAGTGTAAAAAAATTTACACTAACAGTACATAGCAATTAACTTTATATTATATTGGTATCGGTCATATATATTCAATTATTCTTCATATCACTTTACTAATATTTTATATAATTTTCTAAATAATAGCACCCCTATCTCCTCAAAAAAATATTTATATATATATATATATATATATATATATAATATGACTCCAATTGTATATACCAAGGCATTTGGGTGGAATACACTCTCGATCTTTTATTGGTTGAAATTCATGTGGGTCCTACAAAATTCAAGTGGGACCGACATGAATTAGTAAGACCCACACTAATTTCAATCAATAAGAGAGAGTGTTGGAAATAGAGTGTTAGAGAGTGTGTTGCTAGCATTCCTCTTCCACCATACATATCATATTCATCAAAGGAGGAGTGCTAACAACAAACTCTCTAACACTCGGGTCCCACTAATTCAAGTGGGTCCCACTTGAATTTTGTAGGACTCACATGAATTTCAACCAATAGAAGTGAGTGTGTTGAAAAGTGAGTGTTAGAGAGTGTGTTGCTAGCATTTTTGTCATCAAAGTGTTGAATAATAATAATAATTGTGGCGTTCTTGGATGAGTTTCACATGCAAACGGGAAATTGGTCCAAACTCGAATAACTCATTCATATATAGGTCTCTTATAGGATGCATATATAAGGTGTTGTCCAAAATTTTGGCTAATAGATTGAGGGAAGTAATGCACTTGGTGATATCTGAGTTTTAATCAGCTTTTGTTAAGGAAGACATATCTTAGATGATGTTCATATTGCAAATGAGTTAGTGGATGACACAACAAAAGGAAGTAGGTAGGCTGCGTTGTTTAAGGTTGATTTTGAAAAAGCTACGATTCAGTGAGTTGGGATTTTTTGGAATATATGATGATGCAAACGGGGTTTGCATACACATGGAGGCTAGGAAATGGATGAGAGAATGCTTACCAACAAGTCGAGTATCAGTCTTACTTAGTGGGAGTCCTAAAAAGAGTTAGCGTTGGTAGAGGGTTAAGGCAAGGAGATCCATTATTTCCTTTTTATTTCTCATTATTGCGGAAAGCCTTAGCGTCATATTTAAAGAGGCTGAGTCTTTAGGATTCTATGAAGGTTATAGGTTTGGTGATCCAAAGCATCATATTACACATCTGCAGTTTGCAGATGATACTTTGATTATTGTTGAAAAAAGTATCAAGAATATTTGGGCAATTAAATCTCTTCTGCAGATGTTTAAGGTTTCATAGGGATTGAAGGTGAATTTTCATAAGAGACTCTTAGTGGGTATTAATGTGGAAGACTTTTGGCTCAATGATGCTTCATATATTTTGAATTATAAAGTGGGAAAACTCCCTTTCTTGTATCTTGGGCTACCCATTGGTGCGGATTCTCGGAAAAGAGCTACATGGCAACCAGTGATAGATAAGGTGAGAAAAAGATTGATTTCGTGGAGTAGTAAACGCATTTCTTTGGATGGGAGAGTGGTTTTGCTAAAGTCAGTCTTGTGTTCCCTTCCGATTTACTATCTTTCTTTCTTCAAGGCTCCCAAAGGTATCATTTCTAAACTTGAATCTCTCTTTAAAAGTTTTTTATGGGGAAGGGGGAAAAATATACATTGGGTTGCATGGAATAATGTTTGTAGGGACAGAGAGGAAGGTGGTTTGGGGATAAAAAAAATCTTAGGGTTTGTTTGGGAGTTGAAAGGGGAAGGGGAAGGGGAAGGGAGGGGAGGGGAAGACATTTTGAGAGTTTTTTTTAAAGGAAAGAAGGATGTAAAGAAATTTTAGAAGCCCTCTAAAGTCCTCCAAAACCCTCCCTAGTTCTTCTTTTCCCCCCCAAATTTGGGGGGTTTTGGTTGTTTTGTTGGAAAATAAACCCTCATACAAGGCGGATGACTATCCTCCATTCCCCAACCCTTTACTCCTCCCTTGTGCCTCAAACCTCTCCCATCACTTCCTCTTCAAACTCACAAACAGACCCGTAGGGCTTTTAATATGGTGTTATTAGGGAAGTGGTTGTGGCGTATAAGAAGGGATAGACAGTCGTTAAGGTTTAAGGTGTTGTCTTATAAATATGGGGAGATAGGAGGAGGCTTGGTGATGGGGAGGAGGAAAGGTTCAAGGTGGTGGGTTGATATAAATTCTTTGGAAGACGCTGGTTCGGGTTCTCAGGCAAATTGGTTTCAAGATTCTATAAAAAAATCAGTGCAGGTGATGGGAATGATACATTTTTTTTATATGATCCATGAGTTGAGGGTGGTTGTTTGAGCACAAGGTTCAATAGATTATATAAACTATTAGTAAATAATGCGGCGATGGTGGCTAATTTAGGTGCATGGCAAGAAGGTCAATGGAGATGGGCATGGAGTTGGAGAAGGGAATTTCTTTTAGTGGGAAGAGTAGCTGTTTTTTGAACTATAGGATTTGGTGAACCAACTTGTGCTGAAGAATGGTGAAAGTGATAAATGAATGTGAAAGGATGAGTCTAATGGTGTCTATTCTGTCAAATCGACGTACATTGTGATTATGACTTCAAATAGGAGGCCCCCGAATAATTTCTTCAAAAGCATTTAGCTCAAATGTGTTCCCTCAAAGGTTGCTACTTTCGTGTGTAGGGATGGCAATGGGTAGGGTCTGGGTAGGGTACTATAGTACCCGTCCCCATACCCGCGTTTGAAAAAAATATCCGTACCCGCGTGGGTAACAACTTAAGTACCCTTACCCGTACCCTCTGGATACATAAGTACCCATACCCGCATCCATTACCCGCACTTTAACTAAGAAAAAGCGAAAAAATAACACAAAGAACATCAATGCTTGCTGTTAGTGCTTAGGTCAGTAGGTGATTAAGTCTGAAAGGAAAAATAGTTAAGAAACCATAGATTACATTATTTTTATTTTTTAAGTTTGATATATAATTATAATTATATGAAGTAATATAAATATATATATATATATATATATATATTATATATATATATATATATATATATATATATATTTATATATTTATATTTATATTTATATATGCGGGGTGCGGGGCGGGGTGGGTACTAGAGTATCCGTTCCGCACCCATTACCCTATTTGTTTGCGGGTAATTACCCAGACCAGTACCCGTACCTTCAAGCGGGTATTTACCCTACCAATCATGGATATTTTTTGCGGGGGTACCCAGTGGGTAGAGTCCGAATTGCCATCCCT